>JADLZK010003904.1:0-533726 GCA_015847255.1 Hyparrhenia diplandra
TAAATCTATATATATACTCTTACACCTATATACCATTTTTGACACCACAAACAGCCACGTCACCAAGTAACTACCAGCCATACGATGTGTAATCTACGTGTAACACCGTTTTTTGCATCATTTTAAAATTCACTAAAAATTTGAACTTTTTGAAATAAACTAAAACTTGATCTACTTTCCACAAAACCAAACCCCTGTTTCAAAAACCTTGCATTCAAAATCCACCATGTAGGAAGTAGACTCCCTTTGTTGCTTGTTTTGCGAGCTTATGGTGGCCAAGGTATGTACACTCGATCTAGACTTTAAATTATGGAAGTATGTTTATGCATGAGCACGATTTACATTTTTCTCTGGGGAATAAATCCGCAAAACCCTAGATACACATGAGGAGGATATATAATCCTAGCGTAGATCCATGAACCCATGGAGTGCATATATATTCTTTTAACCCATGTGTAGACCCTAGGAAATGTTGAGGGCATGAGTGTCAACATATGTATCTATATTTATGACCCTCCCAAACAAGTATATGTGTTAGAGCTTAATGACAAATCCTAAGAATACATATACTTGAATAAATACCAGTAGGAGGCATACACATACATGGGTACAAGAATACCTAGGGATGAGAAAGGAGAATAAATTGGGGAAAATACCAAACATGTATACTAATATGTATTTCCTCCCAACAAGAGTATGTATTTATTAGAGCTCAATCAAGGGTTCTAAGAATATATATTGCTTGTATAATTATAATGGAAGGTAGGTACATTAGGTATACATGAAAATGTGGAAGGGAGGAAAAATAGAAAAGAGAAAGAGAAATAGGAAAGCAGATGGGCTCGTTTCCCTTTTCTGGCCTAGCTGCATCCTCTCTCCCTCTCCCTTCTACACGCGAGCAGGCCGGCCTGGTCTAGCTGGCCGCGGCCCAGCATCCCGAGCCCAGCTCAACGAGCCCGCAGGCCAAGCCAGCCCGTTCTCTTCCCTGCTCGAAGACAGGAACGGACGACAGCGTCGTCGTCTTCCTTGAGCACACGGACGCGCCGCCGGGTCCCGCCTACCTGCCAGCCGTACCGAGCCTCGCTGCAGAAGGAGACGCACGCACAGTTGCCTTGCTCCGCCTCCCGAAGAACCGGCGCACGACAACCACCTCCGTCCACGAGTACAGTGGTCGGTGTCAACTACAACAGCGGCGCCAGCGCATGCCACTCGTCCCGCCGGAGCTGACGACGACGGCCGAGCCACAGCGTAGGCATTAACTCCGGACGGTGCCGTCGGCGACGATGCCACGGGCACAGCAGCGGCGTCAACGCCAATAGCGGCGCCAACGCCCGTGCCCGCGAGTTTGCCGACGCCATGGCGGCAACTCAGCCCCGTGCATGAGGCTCGCTCAACACCAACGCGCCGTCGATGTGACACCACGGCCAGCTGCCTGGCGGAGCACGAGGAACACGACGTCGCGATGCGTCTCGCCGGCTGGATTCCTGCTCCCAGTCGCCGTGCACAAGGAGCTTGCTTGGGGAAAATATCGCCGCGGGAGCACCCCCATGGCCGGCCTATAAATAGGCCACACCGGTGCCCAATCCAACTCGCCCCTCCCCTATCCGCCTCCGCCGTGTTCGGGAACGCCGCGGTGCTCTCCTCCTCACTCCCTCCCCTCTCTAGCTCGCGGGATCCCGGTTGCCCCCAAATCGGGTGCCCGCCGCCGCCATAGGAGCCATTTTGCTCTCCTTTTCCTCCTCATTGCGTCGTAGGCCCAACCAAGGTGCGGGTTAGTCATTTCGAAGTTTCCCATATCGTATTCTGAAGCTAGTGCTCTGTTTCCTCCCTTGAGTTGCCCTACCGCTGAAGCGCCGCCGTCGGAAGCCGCCTCGACGACGCCGCAGAGGTAGGGACAAGACCCCCGCGCTTACGCTACCTACCATTGGGTCGGGGCAAGGATGGGGACCCTAGGCACTAACGGCGAGCTATGGGCCGAAGTCCCTACCGACTCCGACCACCCACGGGCCGAGCGCCGCCGCGACAAGGCGACCGGAGCCGGAGGCTCGTTCCTACGGCGTCACCGCCCGTCACTTCCCCTTCCCCCTGAGTGCGGGCGGGTGAAAGCAGGCGGCCCACGCCGTCGCCCTCACGTCCCACGTGGGCGTGGCCCACGAACCATGGTGGCGAGGTGACACACGTGGCGCCCATATGGCGGCCACAGTGGCGTCCTGGGACCCACGTGTCACACACACACACCCATGGAGAACGGTTGGGGTACACATAGGAAAATGCTAGGTACACACGGATAGTATACACCAAGCGCTAGAAACCCTATTTCCCATATCAGAAAAAATTCCTTAAAATTTGTAAATTCATTATTCGAATTATGGAATTTTATCATGTAATTAGATCCAAATTATTTACATGATAAAATTATATTATAATATTACCCTAATTAATAAATTAGGGATTAATATTGTAAATTCCATAGCTCATGCATTTTAGCTCCGTTTCGCGTGAAACGACTTCCATAATTTATCTAAATTCTAGATCTATGCAACTAACCTATTACCACCATGATGCTCTATGCTTGTTTTGTGTGCTATAGTTCAAGCTAGGTTTTATCGTCCGACGCGAGGTAGTTTCGACGATCGGATTAGAGGTTTCTCCCGAATGCGTTAGAGACGTTGGACGCCAAAGTACCCGATCAAGAAGAACATCCTGTGCAAGTCCTTACCCCCCTAATCATGACCTTAATATAATGATGAATGATGATATAATATGATTAAGTAAGATCGATGTAACCCGAGTAATAATGTGAACCCTCCAACAAAAGGTGAGTGGTGATTGTCTACATGGAGGTGGACTAATCACAATCGGGATGAACCTTGGCGGAGAGATGCTCGCCTCCCTAAGGACCGGTTCATAGACCTTCTACCTAGTGAGATACAACCACAACCACACGTCGTATGGGGGCTTTTGATTCCACACCCCGTTGGGTTGAGGTATAATTGGAGCCAAGGTGGCCGGAGGTGCAAACGATCGATTAGGGAGCGGACATGGGGAGAGTGGCCCCATGGTCCGGTTGGCGTGGATGCCGAGTGGTCTTCCACGGAAGTGTTTGGGCGCTGTGGCGCAGTGCTAGAGGCACATATTGATGATTTGAGATTGAGAGTGGTGTTGACAAGATAGGTTGGGTAATTAGGTATTACCCAGTAAAAGTCGCGGGTGATTTGGTATCACCATATTGTCTAGGGTGATGCGTCATCCTCGTGGTGGCGTGTTATCCTTCCAACCCCCGAGAAGTCGTGGTGAAGATTATACCAATATACCTAGAGTAGCACTCAAGCGGGTGCGGATCTCGTTAGGCCTGTTGGAACCAAAACCGGATGGGAAAGACGTGCCTATCGTGTGGGGAAATTTGTACAACCTCTGCGCAGAGTTAATTAAATCTATTCGAATAGCCACGTCCTTGGAATGGGCGAATGCTAGGAAAGAACATCTATGATTAGCTTTAACTAACCTTTTGTGAGAATGTGAAGGTGATGGTAAGATGAGATAACCCCGGGAACTAGTGAGAGCAGTTTTAGAGACTCGCTGGGGCCCAAACCCTAAAATTTACCAAACCACCCCTGGTTTGGACTCGTTTGAGTACCTTTGTACTCACCCCTCTGTTTTACGATATCGGCACATCAAAGGTAAGATCGTTGTCAAGGTAAACGATCAGCGTTCGTAGGGAGTCCGAGAGGCGCGTTTGCTTAAGAAGAAGATGTAGTTGCCTAGGGTTTCCGTCCGTGCTCAAGATGCACGTGGAGTATGAGGCAACAGTCATAGTTAATCCATCGCTTTTCGGTTGGCTAACTCGATAAAATATTCGCCACTGTAAAGACTTTCTAATCCTATTTTATTAAAGCTCGGATTTCTATTATATCCGCATGCCATTATCTAACACTAATGACCGTATTTGTGCGTGATCACGGCGCCAAATAGAGAGGTTAACGACCCATTAAAAGTGGGGCGTGACACTACGCGATAAACCAACCTCCGTAAAGCCCTCGCGAGACTTCTACATGCATCCACCAGGAAATGCCGCACCTCTGGCCATAAAAAAATAGAAACAAATTCCCTCCGCTCGCGCTCCTCGCACCTCCGCCCGCCTCGGGGCAGCCGCCGCCATCCGAGCCACCGCCGCAATCGAAGATGACGCCACCGTCTCCATCCAACCACACCGGCCGTCCCGAAGACGACGCCGCCCGTCTCCATCCAGCCACCGCTGCCCGCCCTTTCCCTCAACGCCACGGGCCCTTACTCCCCGGTCCTTGCCACCCAGCGGGCGAGGTCCGCCGTCGCCGCGCTTCGGTGCCGTCGCCGTTGACGCGAATGCCACCGCTGTTCCATCCAAAGCCGCCGGCGATGTGGCTGTCCTGCTTTCCCTTTCTTGGTTGGATTGGATTGCAGTTGTTTCAATTGAGTCTGTGTCCCATTGCAGGTTCCACCTAATTGTGCTTTGTGTCCTCTAAGTGCTCGATGCAATGCCCACAACGTGTCTCTCGATAAAATTGCATAATTACGTATTGCATATGGATACAAGAAACTTCTGCCCCATTGTTTGCAGGAAAGGATGCCTCGATTTTCCTATGAACATCCTCCTACTACTTGAAATCAGCCAATGCTAAAAAAGGACAAAAACTCTCCAATATCCCTATAAACGTTTGATGCAGTTGCAGCTTATGAGGTATGGTAAATTTCCTTCTTTATTCACTACACTATGGGCAAAATTTAATGCTATCTGTAAGGTTACTGGACCTCTCTACATACCATTTCTTTTTATTGCAGTAAGCATGCTCATACATACTCATCGTGCTGTAAGATTAAATTTTATCCTCACTGATAACGGAATGTGCTGTATCGCTAATTGTGTCTATGCCACCTAATTTTGTATTTCAGATTTCTAATACCATGAAGTAGTGCTTCCTAGCCCGCGGGGTGTCATGCTAGTATATATAATTATTATATACTGATAAAAACAGCCGTCGTATAGATTCTATATGACCACTTGATTTGGAACTTGCAAGTTTTTTTTTTTTTTGAAAGATCCGGAGGACTTGCAAGTTTATTACTCTCTTCATATTGACATCATGGAAGTGACGCTTTGTTTTGACATCAGTTTCTGTTCGTCGTGCTTATGCTTATTATATACGGCCGGAGATGCTTAAATTGTGTGGTCAAAGTTGCAACTCCAATTAATCATGCACAGAGGCAACAGCAACGCGTATCCTCCATAGATTTCGCCTTCATCGTTAGCTTGTCTCTTTCTCTTTCTATATATATATATATAATTCAGTTATATATATACTACTAGCCTAGTGACGTGTAAACAGTGGTCACTGTTTTCTACACGCGATGCACGTACTACTCCAACAATTTTGTATTACCCGCGCAATCACTTTCCACACAAGAACTTCAAACATTAATTGCATTGGTAACCTTTTGCAATAGATATTACAGTATTGATGTTTCTTTGTCACCACGGCACACTATGGCTAGGCGATGAGAAAGAAATATTATAGCTACTTTTGTGTTGCACATGGGCAGCTGCCTGTATCATATATCACGTCAACTTGCTGACGTGCGGTGTGTCTAGCTAACTATATGATAGTGGTGTCCGTGCTTGTCTGTTCTTTTTGCCCTATCTACGACATTGTCATATTATATTGGCTAGGTATTTTTATTATTTATTTCACTTTCAACTTTCATTTTTGTATTGCTCAGCAATATTGCACCCAATAGCTCTCCTCCTTTAATTTCTTCCTCGGAATTTTCTAGGTATATAGCTTTTTGCTAAGAACCTAGATAAACATTATGCCTAGAAACAAGATTAAAAAGCTATATATCTAGAAAAAAAACATAACGACTTATAATTTGGAATAAAGGAATAGACACTAATATAACTCATTAGATTGAGTTTCCCAATCCCATCCTTCCCTAGCTACCAGCAATCCTTCCAGATACTGGGATTGCCAACCAATGGATTATTTCTAGACGTACTGTTGCACTGCCTAATAATCAGAAATCTAGTCCACCGCCACAGTAATATTGTTAATTACAATCATGATTATAAACTAATTAAATTAACTAAATAGCTATGAAGTAATGAACTTGGAACTTGGAGGTATGTTATCCAAGAGGCCTAGACTTGTATTTGAGTATTTGGTGTCCTTGCATTGTAATTTTTTTATTAGTTCTAATAAGTTTATTTGCATCTTTAAATGAGATTTTATTTTTTGTTTTCTAAGAACACTAAATAAGTACACACCATTATATATATCTGAAGGATTTTTGAAGGAGGCCACCACTAAATGGTTTAATACTTTAGGCATCTCCTCCAAGGACCATATGGCAAATTAAGTGCTTAAAAGCAGTCGCCCCCGCTCGACGACTCGGGCGACCCGAGGTCCCCCTCCGCTGCCACCCACACTACCGCCGCCCCTACCCTCACCGCCACCGGAGGGGTTGGTGGCGGCCGCGCCGGCCCCTAGGACGGTGGCGGTGGGGTCTTCCTACCTCGCCCGGCCGGGTCTCCGACCGGCGGGGATTGAGCCGGGCGACATGGCTGTTCCGCCGCCACGATAACGGCGTGCCCTGGGCGGCGGATCCGGTGTGGCCGGATTCAGCCGAGGTTGACACCGGATCGTGGAGCGGAGGCGAGGTCCCAAAGGGCGTGGTGAGCGACGTGCAGGAAGACGGTGATAGCTCGGGCATCCGTCCCGGCCTCGATGGATCCGGGCCCAGGGCTCGCCGTGTCTCGGGTCGGTTCCAGCGGTCCGCGGCGCCCGGGCGCCGCGTGGTGGAGCGGGGCGCTCCGGCGTCGAGGCTCTCCCGGGCGGTGTAAAGGCGCTGATGATGACAAAGGGCCGGGACCTCGGGCGTCCCGGGCGGTCCTTCGCCAAATCCCCCCCTCCGAATTTTGGCCGCTTCTTGCGAGCGCGCCGCCAACTCGCCGGGCGGATGGAGAGCAAGCAAGTGAGGCCGCGGCTCAGGCGCATCGCGTTCGGGGCGCGAGGACGGGCGGCAGAGATACGGCCCGGCGGTGAGATGTGTGGTAACGCGACGGTGGCGTTCCTCGGCTGGGACGACCATGGTAGTGGTGCCGGCTTGCTGTGTCGAACGTGTGCAGCGGGGGTTTCGATGCTCGGGCGAAAGCCCTTGCCAAATTCATTATGGTCGGTCGGCGGCGGCCCCTCGACGCCGCTTTTCCCTCGCTGAGGGGGCCGCCATTTTGGAGCTTGAACCCTGCTGTACGTGGTCTCTCGGGTGAAAACCCTGTTCCAGCTCTTGGGCGAGCAACGACGGGCGCTCTTGGCGTTGTGACCTCCTTGAGGCGTCGTCTCTAGAGGCCTCGCTTGACCGGTGGCATGGCCGACCGAAATCTCATGTTTGGTTTTGAAAATTGATGACACTTTGTTATGCTAATCCTTTGCTTTAAGTGTGACTTGAGAGATAGGATTGTATGGATGACGTGGAGCATGATGATCATGAACATGGACGATGATGATGGACATGATGGATCGTCAAGCTCGGTTGTCGGTTTGGAAGGAACCCGGAGATCAAGGCAAGGTATAACATAGTTGGGTTTTTGACGGCCGGGGTCTCTAGGGCGAGAGAGTTCTACACCTGCTCGGATGGAGGAGTTGGGAGGTTTGGTTTGGGGAGAAAGAGAAGGGAGAGGTGGCGAAGGAGGCGGAAGGGCGGTGTAGGAGCCTCGTGGTGAACCAAGACCAAAAGCAGGAGAAACACGTGAGCAAAGGCAGGCCAGCAAGTTACTAGCATGTGGTTTCTTTTTCTTCACAATGAAGCAGCTTGAGAGGATTTTTTTTATAACACTTGAGAGGAAGTTGAAATTATGAAGTAACCTAGGTGGCATCGAGGAGAAAATTCTAGTTTCCCTGTTTGTTTTGAGGATTTTTTTAATGTTGGTACTTAAAAAATCATTAAAAGTTTCTAGGAAACCAAATAATGAGAGGTTTTTAAGAAGTTTTTCCGGAAGTCCTCAGAGGTACCGTATGGAAGGACTTTTAAAGTCCTAGGACTTTTGAAACCACAATTAGAGTCTTATAGTAGAGTAAATTATAATCTTAAATGAAATTGTCCTGTCTTTTAATAACCATAGATTATGGAAGCTAGATTCTAAAAAGATTGGGAATGTAAAGCTAGATTAGAAGGTTGTTTGGATTCTAGATTGTAAAAGTTGAGGTAAATTGTTTTTTAGTAATAAAGTTGCAAAATGTTCTCATATATTTGAATTTTTATGCCATTATTATTGTAAAGGTGAAGAGAAAGATTGTCTTTGAACTCCAAAGAGCTCGAGGAAGCTGGCTTCCATAAGGGAAATTTATCTCAAAACGTTTTATTTTAACCCCTCGAACCAACACAAAGTATGAAATTCCCCTCTTAAGTTCCATCATCAAATAGTTTCCCTAACTCCCATGTAGAATTCTCTCAAACTTCCCTCGCTAATTTTCATTGCATTTCCCGTTGCTAGCCAAAAACTTGTCATTTTTTAGACTAGTCTATTGCTCGTGCTAATGCTGCAAAGTGACATTTAGGACAGCACAAATTAAACAACCAAAATAGCGTATATGCTCGGGTGATATTGAAAAATAATTAATCACACAAATCAAAAAATAAAATTTTAAGATTCACCCAAATATTTTAAAATGGAAAAATGAGCAATTGAAAAATCCTAAAAATCTGGTTTAATTCTTAGAAGTTTCATGGAAATTTTGTTTTAGCTTGCAATTTTATGAAATTGGTTTTGATTTTTTTAAAAATCATTTATGTAGTTGTGTTAGCCTCTGAGGCTGCATGCTCTTGCCGCACATATGCATTCAACTAACTGCATGGATAGTTTACCGCCTATTAAGTACTACATTTGTCCCAAAACGATAAGCATATTTTATCACCAAAAAGTCAAAAATAGCTTTTGATCACTAATTTCTATTACAAAGTATCAATATCACGCGCCATTTTGAATACAAATCTATTGATGTAAGTTTTATATTCTAAATGTGAATGTAGTTTGAATAATTCTTAGTCAAAGTTAATTAAATCTAACTTTTTCTCTTTACAAAATATGATTATCATTTTTTGATGGAGGGACTAAAATAAACAAAACACATGATTTTAATTTTATCCACTATTTCACACTTTCAATTTTTATTCCAATTAAAGAATGAATACTAAAAATTTTACAATTTCAACCCTAAATAATAAAAACAAAAGTTGGACTAACCTAAGAATTTGCATTTTTTATTATTTATTTGGAACTTTGTATTGACATTTTAGATTTAATATGAATTTTTTTGAGTAATATTATTATCTTAAATTTTATTTTCTATATTTATTATGTAGTATTTTAACAAAAGATAAAAAATCCTAACATTTAATTTGATTTTGAGTATATTTCGGTGAAGATTTTAGATTTATTTTGGATCCACTAAAATTTCTTGAAAATGTAACCTTGATTTTTAAAATTTATTTAAATGATATTAGAGTATTGTTATGAATAATGAATTTAGAATTCATCTTTTAGATTTATTATGAAAATTTACAATTTTGTGTGAATTTTAAGTTTAAAATATCAATGTTTGAATTTACAAATATAATTAGTTTGAGATTTTTTTTAAGTGATAAATTTTTAGTTTGACCATTAATAGCTACTAGAAATGAATCTTGATAGATTCAAAACTACTAGATTCTACTTGAAAAGAAGTTACATAATTTGTTACCCTTTTAATTTGTGATTAGGTATATGAAAATTATTGGCCACAATTTCACCTTTGAAACCATGTTGATTGCCGGAACATCTAGCATTTGTTATCGTTCGTCATTTGAAGATTATTCGGCATATCACGACACGGATGGCCAATTCAATACAGAATCGTGAATCATATGCACAGCTGATGAAGATTTTTTTAAAAAGCACAGCTAATGCAGACTCTGCTAATCTGCAAGAAGCGCTCACGGCCCACCAAGCCACCGCCCAGGCGCCCACGGCCTACCAAGGCCGCGGCTGCCAGACGGCCAGGGCCAGCCAGTGCTCCACCGCGTTGTCACTCCTCGTCTGCTGCGTCCACATCTACTCGCCTCGACGGCTCGAGTGGTCATCCCTTGCAACGCTTCACGCCGCGCCGCCACCGGCCGCAATAATGGCCAGGGCGTGCACCTGCTGCCCCACACGACGGCGCCCCACCGGGCCAATTTGTGCGCCCTGCGGTACGCGTCGGCCGGCCGCCGGTGGGCGGTGGCACCGTAGGTCCACGACACAGCTACAACAGGTGAGTCTGAACTATTCTGCTTCTCTTCTCAACTCTTGCGCCATCGTCTTGCCAAGTTCAAGGTTAGCGATCTGTGAATCGGTGACTGGACGGTAGAGTCTCATTAAAGTTAATTTGGGAGACCACCAGAGACAGATCTACTGACATTGTTTCCTGGGCACATTTTTGCAACCAAGAAATTCGTGAGCTTTCTGTTGTTTATATAGAATTTGTCACTACTTTACCAAATTAAAGTTCTTTAATACAGTAAATTAATGACCTTTCTATGTGAGATGTGACACTGAACGGTGAAGAATCCAATGATTAGTGGCATTCAGTACTTCGGAAGAGTTTTGCACATCAGTGACATCACCGATAGGTTTACACCATTGCCATGGTGAAGTTACGCAGATGCAAGCTTGCAGCTGTGGGTTCAATGCAAGATGCAAGAATATACTGCAAATTTCGCAAGTTCTTGCCATTTTAAGCTACTATTGGCTAGTGAACTTACATATATGATAAATCAGTGCAATTTATGCTGCCCGCACCAAGGCTGATAAAGTTTTCGCCATCTTAGGTCTTAGTCTTGGATAAATCCTGAGTCCGCCACTACACCTCCTCTTATATTATTTCATTTGAAGGTACAACACTCATGCATAATGTCTCAGCTAAATTATTCTCAATACATCATGCAAGACACAACATACCCTACCTAAACTATTGAGACTTCTAGGATCCATACGGAGTCTCACGTGCACACAAAACTGACAGATGATCTAATCTAGTAACGATGAGGCCTCTGCATAGCCAGCACCGATGCAGAGTAATCCTTCTTGATGTCATGGAGCTTTGTGACTGCATCCTTCATCGCCATCCTCTGCCCAGCTGACTCGCTCGAACACATAATGCCTAGCTCAAATACCGACGCGAGAATGCTGTTACTAGTGCTTGTCGAGGAAGATCCCAGAGCAGTATCAGCCTGGTGATCGAGGCAGATGTGGCGGAATTCTTCATCTTGTAATAGCCTGGTGTCTACAATGTCTATAAGCCTTGCTGGCAATGCTTCAGAGACCCACTGTCTCAAACTCAACCCGTCGACAAACATGAGATCTGTAGGCCTCTTCCTGGTAAAGACGGAAAGACCTCGAGCATCATGATTCCGAAGCTGAACACGTCACTCTTCTGCGATGCCTTTCCCATGAATGCATATTCTGTCAATATAAAATTGTCAGCAATTTCAGAATAGTATGATATAAAGAAGGGCTGCATATGTCTTAACAAAGAAATAGTGGATCCAAAACAATGATATCAATTATAATACCTGGTGCCATGTATCCGATTGTCCCAGGCATGCTTACTGAAATCATGGAGTTGTTGTCTCCCAACAATAACTTTGCGACGCCAAAGTCCGCCACATGGGCAGTCATCTCTTCATCAAATAACACATTGCTAGGTTTCAGGTCGCAATGCAGGACGACCTCGTGGTGGCCATGGTGCAGGTACTCCATTGCCATCGACACGTCTAGCATGACACCCAACCTCATGAGGAATCCCATATACGACTTTCTTTCAGTGTGCAGGTGTTCCTCCAGGCTACCATTAGGCATGTATTGCAGCAACAGTGCTCTGAAATCCAAGTTGGAACAAGTGCTAAGTATCCTTATGAGGTTGTGATGCCTGGCTGTTCGCAACACTTTGCATTCAGCATCGAAGCTTTTGCATGGCCGTCTCGACTTGCATGTTGAGCACTTTTATCGCAACAACCATACCGTCATCCAGTTGGGCCTTGAAAACTTTGCCAAAGCTTCCAACCCCAAGTAAGTTGTTCTCGCTGAAATTATCCGTGGCACGGACAATTTCATAGTAGGAAACTGGCCTATGGCCAATCATAGCATCAGCCATATCTATAGAAGATGTAACATTTGGCTTCTTTGTTCTCTTTTTTATCAATAGGTATAAGCAAATAATAATGGCACCAAAAGCTATGGTGGCAGCAGGAAGTACAAACTTCAGGAAGTGTTGGGGAAAGGTTCTGTGAGAATTGTTTGGACATGGTGAAAATCCTAGTTGTGGAGCGCCTCCGCACAGCCGAACATTCCCCATCAAGGACTCCATGGTTAAGTTTGAGAAAATACCACCATTTGGTATTTGACCTTCTAGGTTATTAAAGGAGAGGTTCAGATTAGAAAGGTAGGTGAAGTTGGAGAGGTAATTTGGTATGGTATCTGAAAGATTGTTCGAAGAAAGGTCCAACGTTTGTAAGTTGGTCAAACTATGCAATGAATCTAGGATTGAACCCTCCAAGGAGTTATAAAAAAAAAAAATCCAAGTAGGTTATCATCCGAAGGTTGTCAAATGAATATGGGAGATGACCAACCAATCTGTTATTTGAAAGATCCATTCTATCTATTGCTGGCATGTAGCCGAGACCAGAAGGCAATGCATCACCAAGAAAATTATGGGACACATCAAGTTCGATGATGCTATCAAAATGAAATAAGCTCATACAATTTGAAGTAAGCTTATTATAAGATAAATCAAGGAATCGAAGCATTGTAAGGTTTGTTATTCCATCTGGCAAGGTACCGGAGATCTTATTGTTGTCGAGATATAACCTATCAAGTCTTAGCATTCCAATATTTTTCAGAATTGGTCCATGTATGTTATTCGTAGAGAGATCAAGTACCCCAAGGTTCTCCAACATCATGAGTGATTCTGGGATCGCTTTGCTTAGTTGGTTGTATGCAAAGGTTATGGCATTAAGAGCACTTAGGTTTGATATAGTAGATGGAAGACCGCCAGTTATCTGACAATCGGATGCATATAACACTATAAGGTTAGTGGACAGATTTCCCACATGGTTGGGATTAAGATCCGCACTAGCAAAAGGATTGCGAGATATGCCAAGTTTTTGGAGTTGCCGACAGTTGCCAAGGCTGGCCAAGAAATCAAGGTTGCCATCGAGGTGATTGGTCGAAAAAGAAAGGTACTCAATGGACCTAAGGTTTCCAAGAGTAGAAGGTACTGGTCCAGTCAGCTGGTTTATTGCTAAATCCAGTACGGTCAAGGCAGATAGGTTTCCAAGGAAGGTTGGAAAGGAACCGGTCAGCAGATTACTTCCTAGACTTAGATAGGTGAGTTGTCTCATGTTTCCCACTTCTAGTGGAACCGGTCCACTTAAGTTGCAGATTGCGATATTAAGAGATTGAAGCATGGTGAGGTTGCCGAGTTCACTGGGGATGGGCCCAACAAGACTATTGTTGCCTAAGAAAAGGAACATGAGCTTTGATAGCTGGCCCAACCATGTGGGCACAACATCCATGAAGAGATTTAAATCTAGCCTAAGTATTTGAAGGTTCTTGCATGCGGCAAGTCCCAATGGAATCTGACCCATGAATTCGTTCATGGACAGTGTTATGTCTTGCAACAATGGGAGCATGAAGCTTTCATTGCCAGGTATAGGCCCATATAGTTTGTTCCCTTGGAGATGCATGATCTCAAGCCTAGACATGTTGAAGATGGTAGGAGGTGCTTGGCCGCTGAGCTGATTATGGCTCAAGAACAAATATCGAAGCATGGACAAGGAGCCAATACTGTTTGGTATGTACCCAGTGAGAATATTGTTTCTGGACGATAAGAAATTCAGTGAAGGCGTGCTTGTGGAAGAAAAAACTTTGGTAGCTGGCCGCTGAGGTAATTTGCTTCTAGAGAGAGGTTTCTTAGATTATGCAGGCTTAGCAGCTCATTTGGAATTGATCCACGGAATTGGTTGAGACCTAGACTAAGAGTTTGGAGCCTTGTGAGATTACCTAGAGCAGATGGTATTGCACCGGACAAAGTATTATTGCTAAGATCAAGTGCTACAAGACGAGGCAATCTTCCAAGATCATTTGGCAAGGATCCTACAAGGCTTGTCCCTGTCAAGTTAAGCACATGTAAGAAAGAAAGGTTACCGAGGTGCGGCGAGAGCTCTCCTTGGAGAGGCACACCAGGCAGGTTGAGCATGGTGACCCGCTGCGGCCATCGGCGGCTGCACAACACGCCGGTCCAGTGGCAGAAGGACGTTTCATTCGTCCAGTTGTTGGCAAGGAGACGAAGAGGATCGGATAGCTGGGATTTGAAGGCCAGTAACGCGGTAAGGTCTGTGTTGTTGCTGCTTCCAGCAGTAACAGATGGTGCTGCAGCCATGGCCAGGATCAGCAGCAAGCAGCTAGTAGTGAGCATTATTACCATGTCTGCAATGTATGGATTTTCCATGACCTCTCACTTGAGATGCCTGTGTGCATATCTGTTATATATAGGCAGAAAGTTCTCTAGATTGTTCTGTGCAAATGTGCAGCTACATCCTGATGCATGGTATCTTGTCTTGTCTATCGAGCCAAAAGCGTGTGAACTGCATGTGACTTTATTTGACTATATTGCTAATCCGGCGCCGCTTGTTGTAATAGAGGAAGACTTGAGCTATATCAGTCATGAAAGTAGGTGAGCGTACAAACTAATTTAGCAATGACCAAAGACCTCTGCTTGAAGACATTGGTCAATCTATACAAAAGAGAGAGAGAAGGTGAGGCAGTACGACTCCATGGCATATATGCACAGCTAGGTGCTAATAGGTTCAATTAACTGGCAGCCACTTGGTGCTACGTTCCACCTTATATGCCGACCCTAGTGTTATATATATGATTGTTTCTTAAACCCTTCTTTTACCTTATTATATGCTTTTGCTGACGTTGGCTAAGTTATCCAATCATCTCTACATTTATAAAAGAAGGGTACGGGTCACCTTGATCCAAGAAAACGCTGAGTCAGATCGTCGTGCCTGTGTCGTGATGCAAAGCGCAAGCTTCCTCGGTGTGTTACAGCATTGCAGTACAGCCCTC
The DNA here is from genome assembly GCA_015847255.1 of Hyparrhenia diplandra. NCBI lineage: Eukaryota > Viridiplantae > Streptophyta > Magnoliopsida > Poales > Poaceae > Hyparrhenia > Hyparrhenia diplandra. The sequence continues at coordinate 15,179 of JADLZK010003904.1, forward strand.
AGAAAACCACCCTCTGTCTCCAGCTCCTTGTCACCAAGCTCTAATAAATGGCATTTTCAGCACAGCCCCTCCTACTTAGGCCATAGCATTGCATGCAGGGCATCCATCTACCTTAGAGTAATAAGGCTAATAAGAGTCGGAGGTGCTCCTAGAGGTAGAGTTTGCGTACGTGTATTCATAGGGGTGAGTGTGCGTGCGTGTTGTGAGTGTCTGCGTTGTACTGTGTAATTCTCAAAAAAATAAGAGTCTTCTACTGGCTTTATGTATATTTATAGCTCAATTATCAGCTCACTTCACTTGTATAATAGTTGGTTCAGCTATGACCTATTTTTTTCTCTCACAAAGTTTGTTGGTTCTTGTGCATAAACTGACTTTAAAGTTACTCACTTCTCGTCTTTTTTCTCCACCTCAGCATAAAGATCACCTATAGCCCTTTTCCATATTTGCTCTTAGATGCACTCCGGGTGACATCTAAAAAATGTCGGAGTAGCTACCCTCCTTCATACAAAGTTACAAATTAATTTAGCAAAGACCAAATAAAGAGCACTGACTAGACAGAGCGGTCAATATATACAAACAGATATAAAGCTAGATGGCAACAACTCCTTAAACGTAAGGAAATAAAGTTAGGTTCAACTAAATGACAGCCACTTGATGCTGCCTTCCACCATTATATATGGCGAGCCCAAAGGGTTATGTTTGGATACAAGAGAGAATTGTTCGCTAGCTAAAACTTAGCTGAATTAACTCTATCCACTATTACAGAATACGGCTACAGTCCCGGTTGAAAAAACCCTTCAGTCCCTGTTTCCCAACCAGGACACCAAATGCGGGACTTTTTTTTTTTTTTTTTGAGGCAACAGGAGGGGAACACCCCTACTGAACTCATTTTTATAAAGATATAAGTCCGTACAAAATGAAAAAAAGGAAGCTAAAAAGAAAAACGCTAGTCCCTAAGAAGAGGTTTCTTAGAGGACTTGCACCTAAGAATAGTCAAATAAAGCTCTTCCCGAAGTAAACTCTTCCAACCCCACAAAGATAGTGATTGACCATCAAAGATAATTCCATTTCTCGTAGTTCAAATACGCCAAGCCGCCACAATAATGATCTCCATGGAAATAGATGGCTCACTGAAATAGTTTTTCCCCCAGAAGTAGCCTATCCAAGATAGGCAGAGCAAGGCTCCAATTGATATTAAGCAGCCTCCAACACCAAGAACTGAAAGAGCACTCAAAAAATAAGTGATCCACTGTTTCTTTATCATCGGCATTGCACAGGACACAAGAATATGAAGGCAGATGCATATTCTTCCTATTAAGCATGTTTCTACTGTTTAGCCGATCCAATACAAGCAGCCAAAAGAAGAATTTGTGTTTCCCACGGCACCAACTTTTCCATTACGGCCAAGAGAACTGCTGCACCTTGATGGACTGTACTAATAAAGATTTATATGCCTGTTTACTTGTGAAAGAAATTCCCCACATATAGCTCTATTGATCCATCTGCTGATCAGTTGTGGGCAAAGTTAAAAGTTTTTCCTCTGGAAGAACAAGCTGCTGGGAGGCAATTGAATGCGGAACTAAAGCTCCCCCCCCCTCGTTAGTCCGGGTGTAACGACCCAAATGTCGTTCCAGTTTCCGACTTTTAACAACATCTCTTAGAGAAATTTCCAATTTAATTTCTCAAGGATCTCGGGTGAAATCTCATTAGATTTCAAGCACTTCTAGGTGGTTAGCACTAGTAACGAAATGATTTTGCGAGCACTTGCAAAATCTTTTCCGTGGCGGGCACTTTTTTTGCCCGCCACGGAAAATGCCCCGCCACATCCAATTTTTTTTTTTTTTTTTTTGACGGGCGGGTGTTTTACCCGTCACAGAAAATTTATTTTTGCGTGAGCGGGCACCTTAACACGCCCGCCATGCAAAATGCGCCATTTTTCCGTGGCGGGCGTGTTAAGGTGCCCGCCACGCAAAATCACTTTTTCCGTGGCGGGCGCCCTAAAAGGCCCGCCACGGAAAAATCGAAGCCCAACAAGCCCATCTCAGCCCGAATGCGACGGTGGTATATATAATGACGATGAAACCCTAGCCCAACAAATCCTCACTTCACTTCTCACACCACCAGCAGCCGAACCGTTTCTCTCCCTCCCGGTCCTTTCCTCCTCACACGCCCCTTTCCTCTCCTCCGGTCCTCCATTCCTCCACGCCCCTCCCTCCCGGCGGCTTCTACCAGCGTGGAGGTCCGGCCGACGTGGAGGAGGTCGGCGTGGAGGTCCGGCCGTGTCGGCGATGAGGACGCGGCGGGCGCCCACCATCCACGGGCGCTGGCGGGCGTGGCGCCCCGGCGCACGCTCCCTCCCTTGACCGGCACATCCAACGGTGCGACGCCGGGCGGCGGAGGAGGTCGGCGCGAGGCCGCCGCGCGCGGTGGATCTCCCGCGGCGCACGCGGATCCGCCGGAGCTCGCGATCCGCGGCGGGCGCCGCGGATCCGCCGCATGCAGCCCGTGGATCCGGGTCCAGCGACGGTCTCGGGGCGGGCGCGACGCAGCGGATCCGGCCGCAGCCCGTCGGATCGGGGTCGAAGCGACGATCCGGCGGATCCGGGTCCGGCGACGGGTCTCCGGCGGCGGCGCTGATCCGCCGCAGAGCCCGTGGGATCGGGGTCCAGCGACGAGATCGGCGGTGCTGCCCTAGATGCGCCGGCGGGCGATGGATGGGCTCCGGGCCGGGCCTATCTAGGTTTTTTTTTTTTTTTTTTTTTTTTTTTTTTTGAAATCATTAACCCGTGGCGGGCCTTTCTAATCCGCTCGTCACGCAAAATGCGGTTTTTTCGTGGCGGGCAGTCTAGCCCGCCCGCGGTGACACATCCATTTACCGTGACCTTGTGTTGGTGACGGGCACTTTGTTGCCCGCCACCGAAAATCCAAAGTGCCCGCAGCAGAAAATCATTTTGGTACTAGTGTAGCACCATAATCCATGACCTAACAATAACCATACTGTATCTAGCAAAGTCAAAACTACGGTCAACCATGGTCAGACAAGGGCCTCGCATCAAGAAATCCTCTCACGTGAAATGTATTCAGGATTCCTTATCTCCTTCAAACTAGGCAAGATTACTAGAATCATTAGATTGGCCCCAATGCTAATAAATCCCTAGTCCTTAACGTAAACCACCAAATACAGAGAGCTACCCGACAGTCCGATAGAAGTACACAGACAACAGATTGAGTCGGGAATGAGTTGTTTACCACTTAAGAGGTGTTGGTATTTATTAAGTGCAATTAGAATTATGAAAGATTATTGAAGCGCACAAAATGTCATTTTAGCTTTTTATCCGGATGTATTCTAAAGTATTTTTTTTTTTTTTATCCACAGGGAAGCAAGGGTTAAAGAAACTGAGAATTCACAACCATGTATCTACTAACTTAATATACATGCTAGACTAAAGTGGAGGGGGGGGGGAAATGATATATGATAAGAGTTATGAATAATAGCACACACATAGGAGAATTCCATGATAAAAGAGTAGTTTAGCTAACCGAGAGGACAACGGAGAGCTTAAGGTTCCTGAATACTTCTCTATTACTTAGGTTTTATTGTAAGCAGTACCTTTCCGACTCTTGAGAAAGACCGGGAAGGGGTAGCCGGGAGAAGGCTGCTAAAAAAAAACTCTACGAACATCAACCCTAACGTAGTGGATATAATGAAAGCTATCACCCCCAGGGCTACCACAACTATCCGTAGGATTGAGTGCAACCTCAAGTAACCCTTAGTCTAGACACCATGTGTAAGGTCCTAGATGGCTAGAGGGGGGTGAATAGCCTATAAAAATTTTCTTCAAACTCACTAAACAAACCGGTTAGTAAAACAAATGGCGAAAAAGCGGTTTGCACTAGCTCTAGTGGTCTTGCAAGCCTTCTAGTGACAAGACTAAATATTACTATGATCTCTAAGTCACACAAAGTCTATGTCACTCTTATCTATTGAGCAATCCTAATATGGTCCTTATGCTAGCAAGAACAACCTACACAAGCAAGTGCTAGCTCTCTACTCAAAATAATCTAGCAAAGTAATGCAAGAGTGAGAAGCTTGTTATACCGACGTGCAGAGGATGTCAACCAATCACCGGGAACAAGATAAACAATCAATCACACGAAGGTGATGATCCACAAGCCGAGACAATGAACAAATCGATTTGTTCACCCGGAGTTCGCTTGTACACCGACAAGTTACTCTCCGGTTGTGCCGACCAACACAAGGATGGTGTTTGAGCTAGGCGGTGCCCTTGCTAGCCTCAACACACCACTCAACAAGTGTGGTACCCAAGACACGAGCAATGTATTCCTTGCACTTTGTCTTCCCGACGAGGAGTGCGTAATCCTCTCACAAATCAACCGGAGGTGGCCAAGAAACAATCACCTCTTCTTGCCAACAACTCCACCAATCCACCAAGCCGGCTAGGAGCGGTGTCTCCAAGAGAAACGAGAAATCCACCGTCTCACAACGATCCCCAAGTGCCTCTAGATGCAAGAAATCGATGCAATACACTAGGATCAACTCTTCTCTCAAGAATGAAGCTCAAATCAAGAATGAGAGAGGAGGGAGGCTTGCTTGCTTGCTCAAAGGTGTTAGGAGTGATTCAAATGACCAAGAGAGAGAGCAAGAGGCAGCCAAGGGGGTATAATAGGCCACACCACAAAATGTGGTGGAAAGGGTGAAAGCCACACTTTTTCGCGGCCCTGACCGGACAGATCGACCGGACTCACCGGTGAGTCCGGTGGGTCCGTCACAACCGACAAGCCGAACCGCCCCCGACCGCCCCGGCCCTCCGTCCGTCGGCCGCATCCGATCGTGCGCGTCCGTCAGCCGGATGCTTCCGGCCGGGTGCGTCCGGTCACCCGCCGACGCCGACCCCGGAAACATGCTCTCTCCGCCAGACCGATCGACCGAGCGCCGGTCACTTCCGACCGCCTTCCGGTCGGTGCGTCCGGCCACGCGCCAGAGGCTGCGACACTTCGCCGCTTTGTCGCCGCTTTCTTCGCCTTTGCTCCAAGCCGACTTCCGTCACTTGTTTCTTGTTGCCGACACGCCGAAGAACACCTCGACACCATGTGTTAGCATTTTCAAACCAATTCCACCAAGGACGGAGTTAGCACTTTAGGTTAGAATGCATGCATATGAGACTTGAACCTAAAGGCACATGAGGATCGATATGTGCGAAAGTTTTCCCTCTTTATAGTACGGCTTATCGATCCTATAATCACCCACACCCTCTATGGTGTCTTGGGTGTGAAATCAAGAGCCCTACGGTTATACCTTTGCCTTGGGGTCAATTGATCTCCAAACCACACCGAGTTTCAAGCTTGATCACCTTTTGGATCACCTCGATCCATCCTCCATGATCACCATGCACCAACTCCGGCCCGACCAATCTCCAATCTAATCAAACACTTAGCATCGAGAGATTAGTCCTTAGGTGTCACTAATTAGCCAAAACCAAACAAGAGATCTTCACCATGTCTACACTATTGATTACTACTCTAATCACATATAATAACTAGAGCACTCAATAAAAGCAGAGATCCTATACCAAAGTATGAAAACTATACTGACCGTATGAAAACTATACCAAAGTAGAGAAGATAAATATATATCAAAGCATAAGTCTTGACATACCAGATCTCCAAAGACTTCTCCGAAAGAGGAACTCTCAACTAGAACTAATCTACTACATTGGAAAGTCTAGCCCTAATTCTCTTGGTGTTGAGCCTTGATCTCAATGAGAGAGATGCCTCTAGGAGGGGGGTTGGGGTCCTCAATGATAGAGAGAGAGAGAGCCTTGATCTCAATGAGAGAGAGAGAGCCTGGATCAAACCAGATTTCTTTATGGCTCAGATGCATCCTTAGAGGTGGTGGAGGAAGGCTCTGGAAGATGGGAGCCAGAGGGCAAAAGGGGTGCCGGCCAGCACCATGGTGGGACCGACCGGTCCCACCTAGCGGCATCTCGATCTTCGCTTTGTCCTGGTGTCCTCTCGGGTGTCTTCGGAGTCTTCCCACACATATTGCTTGAATAATTCGTTTATTTCCTTTGGTAGTTTTCTAGAATAATCCTCGCAAAGAACAGAGATTCACCAAAACTTGTGGAATCTGTTAGTTTAAACCCTAAACTTATGTGGATTCATTCATTTGTACCGTTTCTCATATTTATTCAACTATAAATTATTGACGTTATCCACCGTCAACAAGAGGTATGGTCCACATGGCAAGTCTTTAAATGGAGATATTTCCAAGCACCCCGAACCTCATTTCGACCCAAATTCTCTCCCATTTCCTTCACTCTTCTCTCTAGAATTAAGAACAAGGGAAAAAAAAAGGATGAACTAGAGTGAGAAAGTGGAGAAGATGAAGAAGAAAAGGAAAATCAAACCTACAAAGGGCAACAAGATTAGCTATGGATCAAGAGGTTGAGCTTCATCCACCCCTCATCCCATGGTTAGCTCAAGAACTCTCCCTTTTCATTATCGTGAGCTCAACTCTCAAACCCTAACTCAAGTAGCTGTCATTGCATGAATGGATCGTGAGCTTGGTGTGTTGTTTCATCATCTTAAGGGTAAGAATCAAGAGTTGCTACAACTCAATCCTCTCAAGTTTTCTTTAGAAATCCTCTCATATGGATTTATGGATATTTTGCAAGAAACCTTGGGGATCCATCTATTTAGCTTGGAATCAAGGATGTCAGGTGCTCAACCTTTAATCTTGGTGGCAATAATTCACCAAGACCCCAAGCTAAGTAGCCATGCCCAATCTCAAATCTCTTAATTTACCTTGTTCTTGTGGTGGCCTTTGTCTAGCTCATCACCGTTGGGTGGTGATTGTATAAAAGAAAAAGGAGGAAGACTTCATGAAATTATGAAGTAACTAGGTGGCATGTGAGGGGAAAATTTTAGTTTCACTGTTTGTTTGTAGGGACTTTTTTATGTTGGGACTTAGGCCTGTTTGGTTCAGTCCATGGAACTAAAACAATCTCTAAAAATCAAATAGTAAGGAACTTTTTCTCTATTAGTCCTTAAAAATATCTCTTGGAGGGACTATTTTGAAAAATCCATGGGACTAAAAAGTCCTAAGACTTTTTGAACAAAACAACCTCGTAAAAAACATCCCTAAAAGTCTCTAGGAAACTAAATAAGGAGAATTTTGTAAGAGCTTTTTAAAGTCCTTAGAGGTACCTTATGGAAGTACTTTTAAAGTCCTAGGACTTTTTGGAAACAAATAGAGTCTTAGTATAGTAAATTAATCTTGAATGAAATTGTCGTGTTTTTACCATAGATAATGGAAGCTAGATTCTAAAAAGATTGGGAATGTAAAGCTAGATTAGAAGGTTGTTTGGGCTCTAGATTGTAAAAGCTGAGGTAAATTGTTTTTTAGTAATAAAGTTGCAAAATATTCTCATATATTTGAATTTTTATGCTATTATTATTATCATTGTAAAGGTGAAGAGAAAGATTATCTTTGAACTCCAAGAGCCAAAAGAAGCCGGTTTCCATAAGGGAGCGATTCATCTCAAAACGTTTTACTTTTACCCCTCGAACCAAACAAAGTATGAAATTCCCCCTCTTAAGTTCCATCAAATAGTTGCCCTAACTCCCATGTAGAATTCTCTCAAACTCCCCTCGCTAATTTTCATTGCATTTCCCGTTGCTAGCCCAAAACTTTAGAGGGGAATGAATAAAGCTGATTAAAACACTGATGATGATTGATTGAAAGATATTGGGCCTGATATCCAATTGATTGATTGAAATTGGGCCTACGTCTTGTCAGATTGGTTCTCATCCTTTCAAGTTCACTACAAGGCCAGGTTAGTACCCCTCAAAAAAAAAAAAAAAAAAAAGGCCAGGTTAGTAGGCCCAAATTTAGACACAAATCATGCATGCATGTTGGGCCGATTGTACCTATCCTTTTTATTATTTCGTAATAACTGGCCCAGTTTCTCGTTCTTATTTCTATGTAGGAAAAAAGTCTACATTTGGTCCCTCAACTTTTGCGGAAAGTCCCTTTTTCATCCCTCAACCGCAAAAACTGGATAAAATAGGTCCCTCAACTTTCAAAACCGTGCAAATTTCATCCCTCGGCTGTTTTTTAGGTGGTTTTGCTACAAAGAACCGGTTTTTTTTTTTTTCCTTTTTTCTAATTTATTTCGGCTGAATACTTTAAAAATCATAACTCTTCGATACGACATCGGATGAAGATGATTTTTATATGAAAATTGTAGCCCTCGACGAGATCTACAACTTTCTAGTTTTGAGTTTTTTATTTGATGACATTAAAGCGATCAAAAAAGTTATACAAAATTACAACACCATAATAATCGCAGCACTTACATTTTCTTTGCATTAGAAAATTAAAGTGTCTTCTAGTTTTGAGTTTTTATATTTAAAGTGCTAAAATTTTAGTATATAAAGTGTCTTCATTTGACAACAAATAAAAATATATTATTTTTCTAACGCAGCAAGTAGAAATACGCGATTATTATGGTGCCGTAATTTTGTGTAATTCATTTTTAGCACTTTAAAAGATATAGATTCTTCTAGTTTTGAGTTTTTACATTTAAAGTGTTAAAATTTTAGTATATAAAGTGTCTTCATTTGACGACAAACAAAAATATATTAATTTTCTAACGCAACAAAGCGTAAGTACGCGATTATTATAGTGCTGTAATTTTGTATAATTTTTTTTGATCGCTTTAATGTCATCAAATAAAAACTCAAAACTAGAAAGTTGTAGATCTCGTCGAGGGCTACAATTTTCATATAAAAATCATCTTCATCCGATGTCGTATCGAAGAGTTATGATTTTTTAAATATTCAGCCGAAATAAATTAGAAAAAAGGAAAAACAAAACTCGGTTACTGTAGCAAAACCACCCTAAAAAAAACAGCCGAGGGATGAAATTTGCACGGTTTTGAAAGTTGAGGGACCTATTTTATCCGGTTTTTACGGTTGAGGGATGAAAATCGACTTTCGCAAAAGTTGAGGGACCAGATATAGACTTTTTTCCTTCTATGTATGGGACACGGCTAGGCTTAATCTTTAAAGCCTTTTTGCTATTTATTAGCTGTTGGATTTCTTCTGAATACTAAAATATGTCGGATTTCTATAAATTTGCGCTACAACTATCTACTGAGTTATTATATTAAAAAATTCAGACATTTGCCCACATAAAATTTTGATGGCATTCTCATCCTTAAAATACTCCGATAAATATAGATTTGATCACATAAAAAAATCTGTCAACAAATAAATAAGCATTCTCATCTTTAAAATACTCCAATAAATATAAATTTTAAGATTGGTGAAAAATTCATTGCGATCTTTTCGCTATTGATGGACATGTCAGCTACATCTTGTAAAACTTTTGCCGTGCTTAATCGATTATACAAAGTTCATACCTCTTGTTGTTTTAATTTTAAAGAAAAAAAACAAAGAAAAAGCTATAGCCTGTGCCTGCAGTCCTTGGGCCCTTTGTATCGATCGTGGAGCAGCGTGCTTTCACATGACAAAAGTGATGTGGTCAAGCCATGATCGGAGAATGGAGTGCAGCAAGACTCCGCGTTCTCTTCATCTCTGCTGTAGCTACGTACCTGCAGATCCAGTGGTAACCATACTGGATACTCAACATATATAATTAAGTATATATATAAGTATAAACTAACCTGACAAAAAAACACTTGAACTAAAGACTTGTTTGGATCCATTAGCTACTAATAACTAGCTGGATGGAAAACAGCCGTCGTACACACTACTCACTACAAAAATAGTACATTGCATATTATTTGATTATTTGTATATGTATGCACAAACCAATTTATTAGAAATTCAGTACTACAAAATGGGTCTTTATTTAATACTCTCTCCATCCCAAATACAAAAAGTCTAGCTACTTTTTTTTAAGTAAATATATCTTCAGTTTGACTACTTTGTATAAAAAGTAATAATTAATATCTACAATATCGAAAAAGGTCCATATATTATATTTACTATATATCAGTATATTTTCATAGTATAACTATTTGGAATCATAACGGTTGATACAAATTTTTATACCATGTCCGCTACGGAGGCGGCCGTCAGAAGTTGAAGGTTCAATCAACATCCTCTTGTACACACGCGCTTACATATTCTTTCAACAAAACAAAACAAAACATGACGTACTATATGCTTAATTGATGTACTATGCTTAATTGACGTACTATATGCTTACATATTCTTAATTTTTATACCATCCCCACTTGATTTGGGACTTGCAAGTTTTTTTTTTTTTTTTTTGAAAGATCCGGAGGACTTGCAAGTTTATTAGTCTCTTAATTTTGACATCATGGAGTGACGCTTTGTCTTGACATCAGTTGCTGTTCGTCATGCTTAGTATATACGGAGATGCTTAATTGTGTGGTCAAAGTTGCAACTCCAATTAATCATGCACAGAGGCAACAGCAACGCGTATCTTCGTATTCATCGTTAGCTTGTCTCTTTATATATATAAAATTCAGTTATATATATACAATATACTACTAGTGACGTGTAAACAGTGGTCACTGTTTTCTACACGCGATGCACGTACTACTCCAACAATTTTGTATTACCCGCGCAATCACTTTCCACACAAGAACTTCAAACATTAATTGCATTGTTAACCTTTTGCAATAGATATTACAGTATTGATGTTTCTTTGTCACCACGGCACACTATGGCTAGGCGATGAGAAATATTATATATAGCTACTTTTGTGTTGCACATGGGCAGCTGCCTATATCATATCACGTCAACATGCTGACGTGCGGTGTGTGTCTAGCTATATGATAGTGGTGTCCGTGCTTGTCTCTTTTTTTTTGCCCCATCTACGACATTGTCATAATATTGGCCAGGTATTTTTATTATTCATTTCACTTTCAACTTTCATTTTTGTATTGCTCAACAATATTGCACCCAATAGCTCTCCTCCTTTAATTTCTTCCTCGGACTTTTCTAGGTATATAGCTTTTGCTAAGAACCTAGATAAACATTATGCCTAGAAAAAAGATAAAAAAGCTATATATCTAGAAAAAACATAACGACTTATAATTTGAAATAAAGGAATAGATGCTAATATAACTCATATAGATTGAGTTTATTTCTAGACGTAATGTTGCCATGCCTAATAACCACAAATCCAGTCTACCGCCACACTAATATTGTTAATTACAATCATGATTATAAACTGATTAAATTAACTAAATAGCTATAAAGTAATGAACTTGGAACTTGGAGGTATGTTATCCTAGAGGCCTAGACTTGTATTTGAGTATTTGGTGTCCTTGCATTGTAATTTTGTTATTAGTTCTAATAATTTTATTTGCATCTTTAAATGAGATTTTATTTTTTGTTTTTCTAAGAACACTAAATAAGTACTCGCCGCTATATATATCTGAACCTTTGTATGGATTTTGAAGGAGGCCACCACTAAATGGTTTAGGCCGCCATTTGAAACCTTAGGCATCTCCCTCCAAGAACCATATAACATATTAAGTGCTTAAACAGTTAGGCACCAGCAAACCAAAACATAAGGTGCCGGACATTATATTATCAATCAAATGATCGTTTGTTTTACATCTCATGCACTCTTATTTTACTGGATTTCTTTTCTTCTCCCTACATAACATTGTATTACTGGCACTACTGACCTAAAAATATAATAAAAAAGGAAGATAAACTATACTTCTACTCTCATAGACCTTGTTAATTGGGTTTCAGATCCAGCTAGTACTAGTAGTCCATGAAGAGGAAACGCTCGAGATCGTGGAGAGGGTCATCTTCAGCCGCCGCCATGTCCCCAGAATACCCATCCCAGCTGGTCTCGCCGGAGATGCACGAACCAGTTGCCAACCGGATTTCGCCATCGTCGTCTCTTAAAGCAATTGGCTCTTGGCACTGTGGAATTTTCTCATGAGGAAAGCAGCAGGCAGGAGGCTGCTGGAGGTCCACCAGAGCAGCCAGCAGCAGCGGTGGTTCTTGCTTCATGTTCATGGCCGCCACCGCACCAGCATGCTGACCAGTTGGTTCTAGCAATGCAGCGAGGTTGTTGCTGCTGCTGCCGGTGTTGTTGGCTATGGCTGCAGCTTTGGATCCGGAACTAGTGTTGCAGGTGTGGTCGTTGTTGTAGGTGACGTGGAACATGGGTGGATCCCTGTTGTTGTTGTCAATCTGCTGGACGTGCTTGGTGGCCAGGCACCCGGCGTCGTCCTTGTAGGTGCACCTGAAGTAGCTCCTCGTGAAGAGCGTCCCGTTGATCTTTTTCTCGCCGTATTTCCTCCACTCGTAGCCGTCGTCATAGGGCACGGCGGTTTCGGTTGTCCATGACGATTTCTTCCCTTCCGTTGCTACTGATGATCTGTAGTTTCAATTCAATGATTGGAAGCAACACAGTCAGCGAGCTGTTGAACGAAGAGGTTCAAGTGAGAGGTCGATCCAGCAGTGGAGCATATGCACACACACCTTCTTCTTTTGGCACCTCTTCTGGGTGCCATGGCTTGGGAATCGGCAGACGCCGGGCTGAGCGGCGAGAGCTGTTGAGGCTCAGCTTTGACGACGCTTATTGGTGTCACCGGAGCAGCAGCAGGCTGAGGCTGCTGCTTCATGACGGAGAGGGCGACGTTGAGGGCTCGCAGCGCCTTGCCGAGGAGGCTCTGTGCCAGCTGGGACGTCGACGGCGGCGGTGAGTGGAGGAGGAGGAGAGGCTGCTGGAGCTTGATGAGCTCGTACACCTGCGCCACCTCCCTCACCGCGGCCTCACGGTCCGCCACGCAAGCCATGGACCGGATCGACCTCCTCTTGTTGTTGTTGCTGGATATGGATGGAGAGTGCGAGAGTGAATGTATGTGTGTCGTTTGTGACTTTGTGTTGTGGAACCTGATGAGCCTGAATTCATCCATGGAAGCTCCCGAGACGAGCCTATATATATGCAGCCTCCATGTGTCAGTGGTGGACCAGACTAGAGCGCGTGGAATTCGATAGACGATCACATTGGTCGTTCAGCTGGGAGCAGGTGAGCTCACTAAAGTACGGTTCAGATGGTGGATTGTGGAGCCGAGCCTCCAGCAGGGCAAGCACTAATTAATAGTCCACGAACATGCCCAGAAGTAAACATTTCTGAAAGAAATACTACTCCTAAGGGCGCTTCTAATGGTTACCAAATAGCTAGCCTTTAGGGCTCTCGGCAAAGCGCCCCAAAACGCCGTATTGTTTGGCCCTTTGCCGAGAGCCATGACGCGGCGGCTTCTCGAAAAAAGCCGCCACTGTTACCCCCTCCGTCCCCTTTGCCGAGAGCCAAAACCGCACTCGGCAAAGGGTCTTTGATGACGCCTTCTTTCCCGACCGCCTTTTGCCGAGAGTAACCGCCAGCCAAAGCCTTTGCCGACGAGGTTTAGGGTCTTCACCGAGTGCGTGGGGCACTCGGCAAAGAAGGTATGTCCGGTAGTGCTAGGAGAAATTCTATTGACTATCAATGATAATTTGTAAATAGCTTAGATGAGACATATAAATAAGAAAAAACTAAACACTATAGTTAAGAGTTATGCGAGAGAGACGTTTTTAGGAGATCGAGCTAGATTAGTCGCTAGCTATTTGATCTCTCTCCTTGATAACTGTTGGTATTTGCTAAGCCCACAGAAATATTTATAATTTGTATAATCCGCAAGCGCACGGATACCGGTGAGCACTTCACTCGGGAGAGGGTTTTAAATATCGAATCCACAGGAAAACAGGTGAGGGAGACTACGATCTAATCTTAACCCGGAGTAGCACAAGACTTGAGAAGGTTGAGGGTATAGAGAGGATTACTAAGATAGCTAAATCTTAGTTTGGTAAGTAATGTTGATAGTATTCTTATGGGGATGTACTCAAAGGAAAGTAAGACCAAAACTTACTATTCCCCCAGTAACTGGTTCCTACTTAGTCGTATCCAACGGGATGTGGAGTCCAAAGGAATCAATGGTACTGTCACTATCACGAACTACCACGCCCGGAAGGTAGGGTATATCTATGAGATACCCGAGCCTAAGCACCACGCTTACACTATTTAATATTACCTTAACCTAATGCATTAGATTAAAGTACTCAAAAAAGAGAGACTCATAGATCAATAAGAATAAATATAAACAATATAACTTACTAAAAGAAGAAGTAGATTACCAGAGTAACTCCAAATATAGATTAACTTCCACCGAGGTACAAGTATGGAGATAGCACCGACAAGCCGCCCTCTCTCTATCTCTCTTGTTCTAAAGATTAGAACTAAGGAGTTCTAATCCTCTTATACTAACTCTTCTAATTGTAGTTCTAATTTGCTTCTAATTACATTCTAATTCACTAATCCCTTAGAGAGAGATGATCCTTACATGGGACCCCTCTACAACTAAGAGATAATGAGATAGAATGAATTGATAATGAATTGATGATTAGCCCTGGGATCAGGGGGTCTTCTTATATAGGCCTTGGCGATGAACGTGAACCCTTGGATCAAACCGACCTTGGCAACGGTGTAGATATTAACCTCAAAGTCGGTTACAAACCGACATAAAAAGATGAACCTGATTGGGCATAATCGCCTGGCGGCCGGCAAAAAAATTGCCCGGGCGGCCGCCGGTAATTGCCTCCTCCTCAGCCTCTCGTCTCTTCCGGTGTCCTCTCGATATCTTCTAGAATGTTTTAGTCCACTTTTTTCGGGTTGAGTTACTTCACGGTCAAGTCTTGTCATTGTATGAGATGTATATTCCGTAAGTTTCTCCATTCTTCTCTATATTCTTCTGTTAAGTCCCTAAAAATGTATAAATCACCAAAGCTCGTGGAATTATGTTAGTTAAACCCCTAGACTTATGTTGATATTCATTTTAAGCCTTTATTTCATGTTAGTTGACTAGTAATTTTATGCTATAACAGTGTCAACAAGCTCCCCAAGCTTACCCTTTGCTAGTCCCTAGCAAAGCCAAACTTTTAGCAATGGATCGGGAGTTGCCGCAACTCTTTCACACCTTAAAAAGTACACATGCTTTCAAACAAAATTTCTCTCCAGATAAGAATAAACTTTTGATATCTTTTTACTTACCCATATTACCTTTAACCATGGAGCTTATAGCCTTTTATTGGGATCTTGGGTAATTGAAAGATAGAACAATCAAGTCAAGCACCATGTCTCAAACTCTTTGTTCAACTGTCCTTCCGAGTTTTGCAAGTTTTCAAATAAAACTTAAAGTTCCTAGTATGACTCTCAGGTCTCTCATTTGTGGTATTTGTGGATCCTCACTAAGGCAATAAGGTAGTGTTGCCTTTCTCTCATAGTATGTAGTATTTTTGGCTAAGGCAGTGGCACACTATGCCTTCTTCTCTCTCACCCTATATCTAAGGCTTATATGTGGAGTTCATAGGTGGGAGAAGATTAAATCTACTTACTAAGCATATATTGTAAATTCAAGCAATGGATCCGAAGTTACAAGTCACACTGATCAAGTGGTGCATGTGTATGGTGGATAGAATATAGATGATGGGAAATCTTACTTTTGCTCCTTGAGGAATCTTCTCTCTTTTGAATTTGGAAACTTTATAGAGAACCTGGGTTGTAACTTTTTCTTTCTTTATTTTTCTTTTATGGAGAGGCAAGCATCTAAGTACCCATTATTTTTAGCGGACACTTGTCCATTTTTAACTCTCCTTTATTCTTTCTTTTTCTTAGGGAGGTAGGCTCTACTCGCCCGTAGGATTTTTGTCCATTTTTCATCTCTCTTTCTTTTTCTTAGGGAGGTAGGCTCTACTCGTCCGTAGGACTTTTGTCCATTTCTCATCTCCCTTTCTTTTTTTTTTTTAGATCTACAACCCAGATCTCTTTTGTAATAACTTTTGAGAGATAAACAAATACAATGGAGCTTTTTGTAAGATGTTGGCTAGCAATGAATGAGTAGATGGGTATAGGAAATATTTTTGGTTGCTCTCTCCTAGGATAGGAGTAGAACATTTTAGCTGGCTAGAGTGAAATGATAGTGGTATGTATATGATGGATGTATATGTGGTGGATGCGTACTTCCAGGGTAGAAATAGCATATAGGTGAATAAGTGGAGTGTAGTGAATGGAATGAATAGAGTGGAGTGTACATGATCAGCATGACAAGTTTCTAAGGGTCGACAAAGATTGAACAAACTCAATGCAAAGCAAGCAGCCTATATATATGTCAAAAGCTTTTCCTAATCTAGGGAGCATGTATATATGGTCTGTGGTAGGAGGTTCAACACTCGTCACACAGAACTTATCATGTGTAATTTTAAAGTTTCAAAATAAATCTCCGTAAATCTAGCATCACTAGGAGTAAGATCAATAGCAGCTCAGACTCTCATATATCATATCCGTCAATTACCTAGACTTTAGAGCATGCAATTTGCAACCCACAGGTTTCGGGTTCAAAATAAATCTCAAGTCAAAGCAGTTTTGCATTTTAAAGCTCAAGAGAAATTAAGCTTGAAAGCTAGGTACTGAAAAATGAATTACAACGGAGCAACTATTCATCATTTCCATGCATGAGAACTAGCTTCGTGGATCATTTTATATAGGTGGAAAAGAAAACCTCCGTACACTCCTATTTATTTATTTATTTATTTATTCTTAAACTCTAGCAAAGACTCTTTTTAAACAACTAGACCTTTATAAAACTAGACTCCTAACAAACCAAGGAAACCAAGCAAACTAATATTTAGCTAATAATAATACTATAGTAGAGATACTTATCGGGATAATCGGGGTGTTCTCCCCAAAAGCCGGATTGAAGTGTAAGGTCATTGATGATGAGGAAGTTGAGGTAGATGGCGATGATGATGTTGACCTATCATGTCTCTCTTCCTAGACAAAGAAAGCTAGTGGAACTTGATTAAGCATTAGGGGTTAGCCACAATAGCTTCATGTGTCTAGATATGGATCATGATTATTCTATATAAAACTTCAGCAGAAAAAATATTTTTGAGTTTTTATAAATTTATATGCATGCAAAGAATTATGATGCAAATGCAACTAGATGAATGAATAATTATTTTTATGCCACCACGGTAAATATCTTTATGGGTTACCACAAGATTATTCACATGGGGCTTTAGAATTTTTTTAATGCAATGCTAATGCTAATGCGTAAAACTAAATATGCTAAAGAAAAATGATTATGCAAAGAAGTAAATATGCCGATGCAAGATGCAGAAAGATAAATATGATATGTAATTAAATATGCAATGCTAGAAATTAAATATGGATAACTACCGAGTTACCTTTCGGGCGAGGGTTCAATGTTTTAAGTCCCTTGAACAAGACTACTTACCCGGGTTACTCATTGAGTGTATCATCCGATCTTGATAGTCAGTATCTCGAAGATGGTGATTCTATAAATTTTGTCACCCATGTTCTTTTGTCGGGTCCAACATTTTGAAGTGAAACTTTGATAGTGGGGGTTGGCAACTTCTTGTTTTGTGTGCATGCTTTGTGGAATCAGAATATTCACTTGTAGAATTTAGGGAGAGTGAAGACTCCTCCACATTTTACTCGAAGTGTGTCCTGCGTGCAAAAGAAAAGGCAGAGATCAAGTGCATGGGCCCCGTTGGTGGGAAAACACCAATGTAACCAAAAGTTCATTCTTCTCTAAAAACCTCAGGCACATCAAAAATAAAGTTAATGTTTATGTGTTTTCGTTTCTATAACAAGGGTGATCGATCGTAAGATGGAACATGAATGTTGCAACACATTTGCTAATATGATTAGGACCATGAGATCAAGAAGGTGGTGTTAGGAATAACAGCAGAAACAAAACATGTTGAGCTAATGAAGTCAAATCAAGCAAGGGTGCTACTCTAACATGTTTGGTTCTTTATCTATGAACATGCCATATTTAAGAGAAAGCTTATTTAACAACTCACCTCAAGATGTTACCTTATTATTGGAGCATGATGGCACTGTAGCAACTTGTGGTGGTGCTTTCTTTTTTTACTTGAAGCTTTCTTGATTTGACCTCTTATGTAGTTTTTCCTAACTTGTCTTCTTTCTCTTTATTCCATAAGATTCGTCTATGTATGAGCGTGTCCTCCTTGTGAAAGATTAGTTGGGTCTTGCTCCAGCATGTGAGATGTGATGGGAGCATGTGAGGAGGAAGAGCATGATTGGATTATCCTTAGTGGAGTTGGTCTTCCTTCTCCATGTGTCAATCATTCTTAAGTTAATCCTTGAGCAAGTGCTTTTGTTTGTGGATTTTGTTTGTGGCACTCCTCTTCTTTCTCTTGCTTCATCTTTAGTATGAGTTTATCTCAGGACCTCTCCCAAGTTTATTTTAAAGTTTCTTCTTGTCTGTAAAGGTTAGTCCAGCAAAGTATACCAATGTCTACACAAGTATAATTTTTAGTTCAATAACCAAACTAGACTCCATGTCTAATTCAATTAAGGAAGGTGTTCTAACCTAAGCACCATGCTTAATTTAAAAACCTTTTGGAAACACTCTAGAAGCATTCCCAAACTAAAGCATACTATGGTAGATAAAGGATAGCATGAAGGCATTATAGAGATTAACTTAAAAGAGAGATGAAAAGTATGACAGTTGTTTTAGTAAATTGAGCATGTCTCAAAGGTAGAAGCAACCAAGATAGTGTAGCAACATGATAAGGAAATATTTCTATGCATGTGATTTCATGTTGCATAATGATTGGTTGGACATACCTTACTTTGTCATCCTTCGTTCTTCTTGCTCTAGACCTGAAATAGTTAGCAACAAGAATACCCGAAGGAATATTTCCTCATTTATATCTCTATGCTTATTTCACAAGGGTACTATAGCAATAAGGTGAACACTCATGTTATTTCTCAAGAAGTGCTTGTTTAAGGACAGCAAGCTCATCCTTGGGAAACCTATTGAATTATGATTCATGATGATGAAGTGGTTTCCCTTCCAACATCAATCTTCCTCAAGATTTTATGCCAACGAGATCTAGAATATTTATTATAGACGTATGCATCTACAACCACCCTTTCAAAATCTATAGGAGAAGAGAAAAATGAGGGGGTTGAAGATCTCATGTAAGATTGAGAGACAAGGTGATTTAGGAAGGTGATCATGTGAACATGGGCTAGATAAAGTGTCTATGAAGCAGCTCTCATACTCACTGATGTTGTCCTCCTTCTCTAACTCCAAGGTTAATTCATCATGGCTTTCTAAAGAATTTCTTGGGTTTGTGTCTCTCAGGCTGATAATATCTAAGGTGTCGTCTATACAATCAATGGCCGTGGCACATAAGTTATTAACATTCTCAAGCCATTGTTGTGGTTCTTCTTGGTCGTCTTGATGATCCCTATGCTTAGGTTGTTATGGTAAATTTTTAGGCTCATCATGAGTCTCAAAGAAGGAAGCATGTGTGGATTCATCGGGACAAGGATGGGTTCAGAGATGGGTTCGAATAAATTATCTTGTCTAGGCATAGAAGGGGAGAAGATAAGATTGTCTTCTAGATAGCTTTGCTCTCCTTCTATGGCAAGATCGAAAAATGTCATCCTTGGGTTCTTCCCAATGTCTTTTGAAAGAATAAGCATATTCAAATAGAGACTTCTCCTTAAAGGAATCTGAATTATAATCACTTGGAGATCTCTTATAAACACTTTTAATAAGAGACATCTCAAAAAGAATCTGAATTGTGGTCACTTAGAGGTCTCTTTGTCCGGATGAGAATTTATTGTTCTCCCAAAATCACTAAGGGTAGGTTCATAAGGATCTTCCAAAGGTGAAATTTCTTCTTCCTTTGGGGGATTTTTGGGATGATGATGGTTCGGGTTGGATAGCTAGGTTTTGGAATTGGAATTGTTGTGAATTAGCTATCGTAGTTTCTTCTCCTTGATCGGAGGGTAATTCTTCATTTTTCTCGGGAAAAATTCTAGTGGGGGTGGCGTATCCGCAACATCCGGTCAATGAGATCTCTTGCTTCTATAGCGCAGAGAGAAAGGAATGCGCCTCCCGCCGCACTAAGATCCCTTGCATCTTTCTTATTAAGACCTAGATAAAAATGTTGAAGAAGGATTGGGTCCGGAATACCAAGGTTTGGGCCAAAGTTGATAAGGTCATTAAAATGATCCCATGATGCATTAAGAGACTCTTCTTTATCTTGTTTAAAAGTTAGAAGTTCTATACGAAGACGGGCCACCGGGGGTGGGAAAGAAATATGTACAAAATTTGGACATTAATGTCTCCCAATCTCCATTCACTCTCTCTACGTTCAAGTAATACCATTGTTTAGCTTTTTCCGTCAAAGAGAACGGAAAGAACTTCCCAACAGAAGGTATTATCGGATATGCCTTCCATACGAAAGCATCCCATAATTTCCTCAAACTTTCGTAGGTGTGAGTGTGGGTTGGCCTCACCTTCTCCCGAGAAGGCTAGTTCCCTGAACCATTCTTATATAACCCAAGCGTAGCTCATAGGACTTTGTTAGGATAGGCTCAAGATTCTCAGTTTGCCTAAAGCTTTCGCTTGAGGGTATAAGATATTTATAGATAGGCGTGGAATTCATAGTGAAAAGGAAAAGAAAAGAATAGATGAGTTAAAAAGATAAAAGAATAAAAAAAGAAAAGAATATGATACAAGGATAAGGTAGATTCAAAAGTCAACTCAAAGAATCCGTTTTCCCAAGAATGGCCTTTAAATGCTTGTTGGTATTTGCTAAGCCCACGTAAATATTTATAATTTGTATAATCCGCAAAAGCACACGGATACCGGTGAGCACTTCACCCGGGAGAGGGTTTTAAATATCGAATCCACGGGGAAACGGGTGAGGGAGACTACGATCTAATCTTAACCCGGAGTAGCACAAGACTTAAGAAGGTTGAGGGTATAGAGAGGATTACTAAGATAGCTAAATCTTAATTTGGTAAGTAATGTTGATAGTATTCTTATGGGGATGTACTCAAAGGAAAGTAAGACCAAAACTTACTATTCCCCCAGTAACTGGTTCCTACTTAGTCCTATCCAACGGGATGTGGAGTCCAAAGAAATCAATGGTACTGTCACTACCACGAACTACCACGCTCCGGGAAGGTAGGGTGTATCTATGAGATACCCGAGCCTAAGCACCACGCTTACACTACGAATATTACCTTAACCTAATGCAAGTACTCAAAAGAGAGACTCATAGACCAATAAGAATAAATATAAACAATATAACTTACTAAAAGAAGAAGTAGATTACCGTGAGTAACTCCAAATGTGGATTAACTTCCACCGAGGGTACAAGTATGGAGATAGCACCGACAGCCGGCACTTCCTCCGATTCCTTCCCCTCTCTATCTCTCTTGTTCTAAAGATTAGAACTAATGAGTTCTAATCCTCTTATACTAACTCTTCTAATTGTAGTTCTAATTTGCTTCTAATTACATTCTAATTCACTAATCCCTTAGAGAGAGATGATCCTTACATGGGACCCCTCTACAACTAAGAGATAATGAGATAGAATGAATTGATAATGAATTGATGATTAGCCCCGGGGGGGGGGGTCTTCTTATATAGGCCTTGGCGATGAACGTGAACCCTTGGATCAAACCGACCTTGGCAACGGTGTAGATATTAACCTCAAAGTCGGTTACAAACCGACATAAAAAGATGAACCCTGATTGGGCATAATCGCCTTTGGCGGCCGGCAAAAAAAATTGCCGGCGGCCGCCGTGTAATTGCCTCCTCTCGCCCTCTCGTCTCTTCCGGGTGTCCTCTGGTATCTTCTAGAATGTTTTAGTCCACTTTTCGGGTTGAGTTATTTCACGGTCAAGTCTTGTCATTGTATGAGATGTATATTCCGGAAGTTTCTCCATTCTTCTCTGTATTTTTCTGTTAAGTCCCTAAAAATGTATAAATCACCAAAGCTCGTGGAATTATGTTAGTTAAACCCCTAGACTTATGTTGATATTCATTTTAAGCCTTTATTTCATGTTAGTTGACTAGTAATTTTATGCTATAACAGGTGTCAACAATAACCAATGAAAGTGTTATACTTATTTATTATTTTTGTACCGCATCTAGTTTGCACATACAATAAAAAGTTAAAAAAACAGTGTATCCCTACTAGTTTTATACATATCTGCTCTCTTGTGTTGATTACACAAAAGCAAATAGTTACACCGAACTTTATACTTAAGCTAGAGTTACATATTCTTTTTATTCGAGAAGTTTTTTTTTTTAGACAAAGCATAACTTTTAGAATTATATTCTTTCTCGAACACGAGCAAGTATTTTCTATACAATAACTAGAATTATATTCTTTCTCGAACGGAGTATTTGCTACGCGCAAGAACACAACAAGTTTAGTCGTCACATAACCGGTACGGCGTGTCCCGGTCCTCGTCAGTGTGTTGACGACGCGTACCGTACGTGTGCACGCGCAGTCAAACAAGCGGGATGATGGAATGGACTGATCCGAGCATATATCAGGTCCACACTACCCCAAGTTATATAGCAGCAGAAACGAACTAACGGCCGGTCGTATGGCCAATGCCTGCGCACGCATGCTGACAAGCAGAGAGCAATGCAATCAGATAAACCTGCAGGGAGAGAGGTACAGGTAGGGTTCATCCATCAGTACTATATTCACTATTCAGCTTATTACACAACACAGACATACATGCAGACTACACGAGTAGCAATGTATCTGATACATACCTTGGCTAAGATTGCAACTATCCAAAACGTGTTACACCTAACACAGCTTTAACAAATCTTGTTTGACCAGAGGTTGGAATGTAAAGTCGTCGTATGAGAGGACCAGTTCTGTCACGTGTCACTACGCAGTTGAAGTTGGGCTCTTAGGCGTCTCTCTCTCTCTCTCTCTCTCTCTCTATACGTAGACACTTATTCACTATAGTTTTTTTTACATGATTTCTTGACTATAGTTGTATGTAGTTGGACATTTAGGCCTCTTACTTTACGAATCACGGTACAACACTGACACACTAATACATATATACATACATTCACCTCTTTGAATGCGTGCATACACTCCGTACCCCTATGAGCACGAGAGACTAAAACTGACCTAGCAAATTTTATAGATGATCGAAGCCACCATAAGCAAGTTGGGCTCGATCTTAGACCTCTTTTTTTAGGAATCACGGTCCCTAGAGCTCTTTTTTTACAAATCACAATACAAACGTAGACACTCGTAATGTACAAACATTCACCCCTACGAATGCAACACTTACACTTGCTTATGAGTGAAAGATTGAGGATGAGTTGGCAGATTTCGTGAGATTGCATTGATCAAATCATCATAGGTGTCTCATGGTCGATGGGCATGTCATCTACCATTGAAAGAATATGCACTAATCCTGGAACAAATCCAAAATATGTGAACATCTATGTCAATTTGAGGACTTAGAGTCTAGATAGCTGGATAGACTCCACCATAAGAAATCCAACCAATTGGGGCTCCGTTCAGATCATAGGTCTTGGACCTCCCTATGGAGGAACATATATTGGTGATGGAAAAGATATTGCACGCAAAACATTGAGCACCTCGTGTGTGATGAACCAGAAGTGCCTTTTGTCTAGTCTAGATGTAAGACCTAGAGTTTAGATTGAATATCATGCCACATGTATAATTACTAGACTAGATGGCATCAACTTTGTTGATTCCTCAATAGATCTTGTTTCTTATAGAGACTTATGGTGCAAATGCCTATTTAGGCATGCAACCTGGCACTCTTCATGTTGTTTTTGTTTTTTTGCGGGTTTTGCACTACGATTAGTGGGTATGGCCGCGCACATTAGCATCTTTGTGCTATGGACTTGCTGGGGACTCATATCTCTTGGTGGTCGAAAAGTTGTCCAGACTTCTAGTTTTATCATGGTTTGTATTGGTGGCACCAAATTGACGGCCTCTTGATCATCTTGTACGATGAGGTGGTCATTGCTCTTTTGACATGATGCATGTGTGTCATGAGAAGTTATGGTGTTCCAAGTTTTGGGCCATGTCAGTGGATGGTTAGAGGGTGATGCTTTGAGTTTTGATGGGAGGACAATGAGGTGGTCATTAGCGTCGTCCCTGCGTTTTGAAATATTGAGAGATAAAGAAGAGAGGAAAGACAGAAAAAGAAACAAGGAACGAAAAGATGTGTTGTGGTTTAACAATTAAAGATGGCCTAGCCTGGAAACATGAGAGATGTTTTTTTCTTAAAGATGTCATTTTTTTACACCGTGGAGAGGTATTTTTTTGACAGGAAAAACAAATTTTTATTATTAGTAGCAAATTGCTGCAATTGGGATACAAAGCTGGAGTGTTACATCCTGCAATGCCTCTTTGAGTGGGCATCTACTGACATGATTAACATTGTTACATGATACAATGAAAGCATTCAAAGAAATTTCAGGATGCCTAAAAGCTTGGTTGGCTAAAGAGTGAGCCTTGGCGTTGAATTTTCTATCTATCTTAACAACCTGAATCTCCCTGTCCTTCACATCATTGATAAACCGTTGAGTAAACGGCTTAATTTTCCAATCAGGAGGGCATTCCAATCTGTTGGTAGAGAGGAAATTGGCAAGAATTTGATTGTCCGTGAGGAACAGTGTTTGTGTCATCTGGAGCCTGTTGGTGATGTTGGCTGCGAGGAAAGCGCAGCAGCTTCCGCCATGAGCACCGGTGCAATCCTTGATCTGTGCTTGAATATGAAAATTATGTTGCCTTAAAGAGTTCACAATGTAGACCCCAAGACCAGCAGTTCTTGGTTCTTGTAGCCCCTGGTCTGGAGCAATTGAAGCATCAGTGAAGCACTTGATGCTGGAGCATGGAACATGCAACCTGTGCAAATCCTGTTCGCCTGGCAGCATGGAGGGATGTTGCTGCTCTTCAGTTTGCTGGAGGCTGTCAATTCGAAGTCGGTCACCTGCAAAATTAATATGTTGTTTATGCAAAGAAAGTGGAGGCTTTGGGTAGCCTTTTCCTTGCTTCGTCACCTCCGTGAGGGCCATTGTGGCCACCTTTATGTCTGCCCGAGTCGCCTGATGAACCTGCAAAATTTACCATTTCTTTTGATTGAAACGATTATCATTCCTAGCTCTCCAGATGTACCAAAGAGTCGTCAAAATTCTTTGCAAGTCGGCATCAGATGTTGAGGGTGTTATTACGATCTTCAGTGCTTCCTGTACGCCTTCCTGTTCATAGGGAAGTAAAGATGATTTCAAGGGGGGGTTGGATGAGAACCAAACCGCCCTAGAAAAGTCGCAGTGAAAAACAAATGCGAATCATTTTCAATTTTTCCACAGTAAGCACAATTCTTGGCAATTTTGCTGGTAAGATTTCCAGCTCTTTCACCTGTAGCAAGGGCATTTCTGATTAGCCTCCAAACAAAAGTTTTGATATTTGCAGGAATGGTTTTGTGTTTCCAAACTCTTTGAATCATGTGAAGGGCTTCAGATGATATACTTCTCGGTCCCTGTGATGGAAGATGAACCTGCCTTTGGTTGTTAAGAAACCTAAAAGCATCTTTGGTAGTGCACTCACCGTGTAGAGGTATTATCTATTATCTATTATGATTGTCACATGCTAGCTATCGAAGGAAGTGAGCCTAGCGTTCAACCGGTTGGAAGCGAGGTGTGGTCATGCACTCAAGTACCTCACCACCCAAGTTCATGCCCTCTCTTGGACCAAATTTGGATGCCTATCTCTCTTCTTAATTCTTAATTAATGATTAATGAAGTGATTATTAATAATAATGAAAAACCACCTAGTTCCTCCTAGGTTGGATCTTGTTTTTTTTTCTGCCACGTCTATTGAACATTTAGATAGACGATATTTGAATTGCTCTAAGGCAATCCATATAGGCATACAGTGGCTTGTCTATTGTAATTTTGTGTTTTTGAGAATTGGAGGGAAATCTTGACGTAAGGATGCACTCGTCATGTGCCAACGTAAGTAAGTAATTTAAAGAGAAAAAAAGAGCTATATGGAACGTTGACGACGACTACCAGACTCATGATCTATCGCGACTAGCTAGATAGCTCCTGCAGGATCGAGTGACGAATCCTGCTAGATTTGCCCCTCACCTTTTCTTGCTCCTTTACAATTTTGTTGCCGCGCTCTCGCTGGCTTTGTCTCTGCTTTCCGCACACGGTCTGCGTAGCATAAGATAGTCGAGTGCTATATATATATGTATCGTCTTAATATATAAACAAAAGGCTGATAGGAGAGTGGTAGTGTACACATCAGCACTCATGTCCTGTCCTAGTACCTTCCGTGCATCTCATGTACATATATCCGGTTTGGTATTAGAAGTCGTTTTGGACAAGGTTTGGGTCAAACATTGGGAATATAAATCATCAATAACTTTTAAGTTGTTGAGTTTGTAAATGTAAAAAAATATATGAGTAGATTTGTCTTAAAAAATACTTTGATAAAAGTATACATATATCACATATCTATAAATATTTTTATAATAATAAGAGGTCAAAATTGTGTTTTGGAGACCGTGTCGCTGTCCTAAACGATTTCTAATACCATCCCGGAGGGAGTATGTAGATTGACGACAAATGCATGATGACTGAATATACAACGAGTGTCCCTTTACAAGTTGCCTATATATAATTCGAACTAAACTTAAAATTGGTGTGCACGCATGTCAAAGATGCATATATAATTTAAAGCTTCGTTTCCTTCTTTTGATGAAAGCGAATTAAACGTACTGATGCAAAAAGGCATGCTAGCTTTAGGTGGAGTGGCGAAGCTAGACCAAAATAACCTAGACACTGTATACAGTGCTCCCTCCATCCCAAAAAAGTTTAACAATATTCATCTTTGACTAAAAGTACATAACAAAATATGTTTTTATAATAAACTTATTTGAAGATGCAAATGTTACATGTATTTTTACAAACCTAGTCAAAAGTGATAAAGTTTAACTAAAGACGCATCCAGTAGTAACTCTTTTTATGGTACGAATGAGTACGTACTATCTGCAAGTGGAGAGATACAAACTAAATAGGAGTACGTACTATCTGCAAGTGGAGAGATATAAACTAAATAGGGTTTGGTAGTTTTTGTTGTCCTCCACTAGCGTGCAGGGTCCCATTCGCTTATCAATAGTGGTGGCATGCGTTCACACTCGTGAAAGTGAGACTGGTCATGCATGCATGCCAATGTGCCGGCCACAAAGACGCCTATCGAGATGGAGGTACGATGAAACTATAGGGATCTAGTGTGCACAATCTTTGTTTGGCGCGTGTGTGTTGTTACGAAGCGACACGCGCAAGGACGCTGCTGAAATTAGAAGCGGGAGGTGGCGATGTGAGGTCACCACAAGCCAGGATATCTTAGATAAGTTTTCTCTCCAAAGGAGTGACCAAGTATTTAATTTATTTTCTAATGATTCGTTGTAACCATTTAATAGTGTATATATATAAATAAATATTTATATTAACTTAAAATTATTAATGATACATAAAGATTAAATTAATTTTAGTATTTTCTAATTTACTTTAAAACTAATTATTCATTGTTATAAATTATTTTAACACTGTAGTTAGATATTTATAGGTGTAAATTATTTTTAGATAATTTTAATTCATAATAAATATTTGTATAAGTATAATATTTATTGATTAATTGATATATTTAATTATTTAACATTTACCATTTTTATGAGCTATCCTTCTCTATGTTATATAGATAAATACTTTAATCTTTAAAACTATTGATAAGAAAAATGGCTATTTGTTTTCTATTATTTTTATTTGAATTTCTTCACTTGATCTATTATTCTATTAGATACTATTCATCATAATTTAGTTTACTTCGATATTGGAGATTATTAGAAGTTTACTTTCATTTAGTTCACTTTGGTTAATGGTGAACTTACTAGTAAAATTATTCATGTATGTTTTGAATTTAACAATATACACTTTGAGTTGGTTGAGTAAATATACGATTAGAAATCCAAATCGGAGACATATTTTTTTATTCATATTCAAAAAAATACTTGCACCCATATTCGAATTGAATTAAAATGTGGTAAAAGGTGACATCTGGATCCCATTTCCTTATATGACAGGTTTTAAAGAAAAGGATATTGTTTTTCTCAATCCAGTGAAGATGCTCGAACTCATTAGGTTTAGTTTCCCGATCCCAACCTTCCCTATATACCAGCTATCCTCTCAGCATTAGGATTGCTAACTGATGGCTCCTAGACCATTCCCCACTCCACGCATCTGTTGCCACACCAATATTCTTCCACCAATCATCCCATGAAACCCTAAAACCCCCTCCTGGTAATCTTGGACTGAAGAGAAATAATGATGGTAAAAGTGTGATTATCCAAAATTCTAGCTGGAAAAGGTCATTAATCTCACAACAATTAGAGAGTAATTTGAAGGTCATGATTCTCTCTACTACAATTTTAGGAACTCGACAACCCCAATGTCATTGCCTTCACTAAGGACCATAACAACACTTACAACTAGGATGGTTTTACCATCGAGAGGTACAATCACTCATAATGCAGGACATCCTAGATACAAATTTTAAGTTGTGTAAGAATTATGGTAGTACGTGCAACAATTTTAGAGGTGCACGGCTTTGGTATTGTCAATTGTTGCACTACACTGTAGCTACAAATGCTTTAATTTAGCTCCCTTAAACATTTTTTTTTTGGCTTAGCCGCAAATGTTTTTAGCTCCGCTAATCTTTAGTGAGGTAAGTATTCAGTCTTTTCTCAAGATGACCAGAATTTATGTCTCTTCATTATGTTGATTACTTAATAAAATGATGTAACAGACTATTGAATAACTCTTAAGTTGTTTACTGCTGAATGCAGAGTGAATATGATCAAATGTTAATTACACATATGGATTATATAGGGATTAATTAAACAGTTGTGGAATAATGGATTTAGAGACATGTTATCCTAAATCCCTAGACATGTATTTGAGTATTGTGTCCTTAATTTTGTTAGCTCTATGTTATGTGTGCATAATGAAGTTTTTATATTTTTAGAAACCGTTAAATGAATATCCACCGCAATATCCTACATTATACTATAGCTTTTTATAGATTTTCATTGAAGGAGGCCACCACTAATAAATAGCTTAGCCGGCTACTTGAAACCTTAGGCTCCTCTCCCCAAGGACCATAACAGTGTGCTGAAACAGTCAATAATTGTCGTTGTTGGTTTTATATCTCAGACACTGATCCAATTTTATGTCTCATTACATAAACCGCTAAATGATCTTTCCCCTACAAAACTCTACATTATTGGCACTACTACTGCCCTAAAAAAAACAAGATAGGAAGATCAAACTATACTTCTACTTTCATAAATCCTGTTAATTAGGTTGTGGAGCTAGTTAGTACTGGTAATCCATGAAGCTATCGCACTGGAGGATCCGATCGAGGTCGTGGAGAGGGTCGTCTGCCATCTGCGCCACCATGTGCCCATCCCACCAGCTGGTCTCGCCAGAGATGCACGAACCAGTGGCCGATGGGATTTCGCCATCGAAAGGAGAGTCGTGGTCTCTTAAAGCACCACAGAAGAACTTCTGCTCCATACTTGTAGCAACCAGCAGCTCTTGCTGGCACTGTGGAATTTGTTCATAAGGAAAACTTTCAGAACGCTGGAGGTCAATCAGAGCTGGCAGCAGCAGCGGTGGTGGTTCTTGCTTCATGTTCATGGCAGCAGCATGCCCAGTTGGCCGAGCATTGATCGTCGTCGTCGGTCCCTTGCCGCCGGTGCCGTTGCAGCAGCCTGCTAGCAACGCAGCGAGGTTGTTGCTGCTGCTGCCGGTGTTGGCTTTGGCTGCAACTTTTGCACTGCAGGTGTGGTCGTTGTTGTAGATGACGTGGAACATGGGCGGGTCGTCGCTGTTGTTGTCCGTCTGCTGGACGTGCTTGGTGGCCAGGCAGCCGGCGTCGTCCTTGTAGGTGCACCGGAAGTAGCTCCTCGTGTGGCCAGCGCCGTTGATCTTCTTCTCGCCGTATTTCCTCCACTCGTAGCCGTCGTCATAGGGCACGGCGGTTAAGGTCGCCCAGGACGACGAGGTCTTCTTCCTCCCAGCTGCTGGATCCATTCCTACTGATGATCTGCAGCAGTTTCAATTGGAAGCAACAGTCAGAGAACGAGTTAATTGATTGAAGAGATTAACTTCACAAAGAACAGCTTAATTCATAAATCGATTCAGTAGTTGAGCATGCACATGTACAGCACACGGGCATCATAACACACCTTCTCCTTTTGGAGCCTGATCTTATTGCCGTGTTGGGTGCTATGGCGGCTTGGGAATCGGCAGACGCCGGGCTGGGCGGCGAGAGGTGAGGCTCAGCTTTCACGGTGACAACAGGCTGCTGCTGCTTCATGACGGAGAGGGCGACGTTGAGGGCTCGCAGCGCCTCGCCGAGGAGGCTCTGCGCCAGCTGGGTCGACGATGGCGGCGGCTGCTGCGAGTGAAGGAGGAGGAGAGGCTGCTGGAGTTTGATGAGCTCGTACACCTGCGCCACCTCCCGCACCGCAGCCTCACGGTCCGCCACGCAAGCCATGGATATATGGATGGAGTGTGCGCGAGAGTGAATATATGTATGTATGTTCACTCATCCATGGCTGCTCTCGCCGAGCTTACTATATATGCAGTACGTGCAGGTGCGGCCTCGGACAGGTGTGTTGTGGCCGTGTGGGTGGTGGACCAGACCAGTACCAGACTACTACCAGAGCGCGTGGAATTCGATAGCAATCCATGGATACATTGGTCGTTGAGCAGGTAGCAGGTGAGCTCACTAAAGTATGGTTGAGAATTCAGATGGTGGATTGTGGGAGCCTCCACCGTCCAGCAGGGCAGGCACTAATAGTCCAAGAAGATGCCCGGAAGGACGGAACACGACTAGCTAGGGCTAAACACCTCTGAAACTGAAATAAGCCTTCTTTACCTTGGTCGTCGTTCTCTCTTCCATCAACATTCAGCAGCTTTAGTATTTGCTACGCATTCACAGCAACTTCAGTCATAATTATATTTACTATATTAACCAACCAATAAAGATTTCCTGCTCCTTCCTCATCGATCAGTGTTGACAACGCGTATATGCATGCGCAGTACCCTCAACAAGTGCAGTGGATCGATTGAGCCAAAGAGGAATTCTTCCAGTAGTATCGGCCATTTCCCCTCCACGCCCAAGACCCAACGCCCAAGAGTTTATTTGGAAAGCAGTATTTTGGAACACGACTAGGGCTAAACACCTCTGAAACTGATAGATTTGATCTTTTTTTACGGTTATTGCATAAACCATCAGGGTAAATATAATTATCTTGACGATTTCTATAAAATGCACAGGGAAATTAAATAAACATCATGGAAATTCCTAATTAAATTGATCGTGAGTGCACATACAGTATATAACTGTGTAGAGAAGACCGTGTTTTTCAAAGGGTGGGAGATAGGAATTGAATTCCATTGACTGACCGCGAAACACCCTTTGAGATAGGCTTATTTGTGAACTTTGGAAAGTTAGGGAATCTTAAATTCCAAACTAAATAGCTTAATTTATTAAGTAGATTCCAATTCCCCAAATTCAAAGGATCCAAACGGGCCCTTAGAGAAATTGCATAAACGGTCAGAGAATTAGCAGTCTTTATAGCAACTAATACTGTTATAATTAACGCCTGCGTATATACGCATGCTGACAATTAAACAGAGAGCAACCACAGACTGCCAGAGTCAGAATTAGACCATGGATGTATATATAATAATAGGGTTCATCGATCAGTACTGTATATATTCACTATTATTCAGGTTACACAATTAACAGACACGCAGCAACCATCAATCATGCATACTTGTATTATATAAGTATTAGTGTAGTATTCTGACATATATATATATGCCTGAGTAAACATTGCAACTGACCAAAACGTGTTACACGTAACAACAGCTTTAAGAAATCTTGTTTGACCAGGTTGGTTTGTAATGAAATATATGG
The DNA here is from genome assembly GCA_015847255.1 of Hyparrhenia diplandra. NCBI lineage: Eukaryota > Viridiplantae > Streptophyta > Magnoliopsida > Poales > Poaceae > Hyparrhenia > Hyparrhenia diplandra. Next base: position 47,198 of record JADLZK010003904.1, read on the forward strand.
CGACTTCTGTACTGTATGTAGTAAAGAAGGGGCTAGCGAGTGATGATGGTTACGTGCCGTCCATGAAATAATATACCACCAAATTGCTCCGTATCTTATTTTCATAATTCACTACATCACGTATGGAAGGAGTAGACTACAGACTCTTGCAACCAACCAGTTCTATCTGCACGTGTCACTATTGTTCTACTAGGGCTCTTAGACCTTTTTTTTATGCAAAGCATGATACAATGCAGACACTCATATAGATGTGCATATATTTATTGCATCTCTATGAGCATTGAAACATTGAGACTAAGATGGTAGATTTCATGATATATTGATGAAGTCACCACATGGGGGGCCTCAGCTCGTTGCCAATGGGCATACATCGTCTGCCGTTGAAAGAACAACATTGTTAAATTAAATCCTGCAATAAATCTACAAAAATACGAGCACCGCATCAAGACCACTTGAACTTGGGTGGAAATGTTCCAGTTCCACCACAAAGAACCCAACTAGTTGAGCGATGCTTAGATCATGACGATATTAATTAGACCTCCTTGTGGATGAACATTGCTGAAAAAAACATGTTGCATGTAAAACATTACGCCTCATGTATGATCAACTAAAAGACCGGTTGTACAGTCTAGCTATAATAGTTAGAGTTAAGTGCCCCATGTATTACCAAATGGCGTCAACTACACGTTGATTCCTCACATTATCTTGTTTCTTGTAGTCAATTCTTGTGTGAATGCCTATCTAGGCATGTAGCTTGATGCTCTTCATGTTGTTTTTTATTTTTCAGGGTTGATATGGTTGTTGGTGGCGATGGTCATGTTTTCCATTTGCATCTTTGTGCCGTCAGCTTGCTAGATTCATATCTCACGATGGCTATTTAAGAAGTTATCTAGACTTCCAATTTTAGCATGATTGGTATTAATTGGTGATGCTAGATTGATGGTCTCTTTGATCATCTTCGATGACAAGGTGCTTGATGCTCTTTCAGTATGTGATGTGTTAACCAAGAAGTTCCTATATGGTGTTGGATCATGTGGAGTTGCAAGATCGGCGGACTGTCATTGTGATGATTAGAGGGTGACGCTCGAATGGGTAAACTTTGTTTTCACATAAATTAGACTTGGACCCTTTGTTAGAAATGACATGACAAATGTTTAGACCGGAATGTTGGAAGGTCATATATCGGTTGATTTTGTGTTGTTTGGATCCATTAGACTTAACAGTTAGCTTCTGATATATTAGTAGATATGTTTGTCCCAAAAAAAATGCAACCCTCGCATCCCGACGAGTCCAAGATTTTACATTTTGACCAAATATAAATGAAAAAATGTTGGATGTTTATAATGTGTAGTAAGTATCATTTGGTTATGAGATATATTTTCATAATAAACTTAATTTGAGATTCAGTTGTAGATAACACCGTCTTGTCAAACTTAAAGATTCTTTGACTTCTCCGGAAATGATAATTGCATTTTTGTGGACGGAGTATATCCTGGAGATGCCACGCCACCGTACCGCTGCCCATTTACTCCTCGCCGCTATCGCTATTGTGGTCTAGGCCACAAGAAAAGGGGTATGTCGATGTCGCCTCTTCTTTACCATGACGACCAAAATAAAGGATAGACACAGAATGTTGGAAAGGTGAATTACTGGAGGCCGTAATCCAAAACGTAAGGATGCACACGTCATGTGCAAACGTAATACTAATTAATAATTACGGAGTACGTAGCTGCTATAGTTTAAGATAAAATTAACTATATATATGATAGTGGAACGTTGACGACGACCACCACACACGACTGCAGGTTCGTCGATCAAATCCTGCTAGATTTGCCCCTCGCCTTTGTCTCTGCTTTCTATTTCTTTTGCTTGCTTTTCCACAGGAAAGGACAGGACAAGGGTGCCTTCTTCTGATGAAAGCTAGCTAGATGAATATATATATACTATCTGTTGCTATATATCTGCAAGTGGATAGATAAACTAATTAGGGTTTGCTAGTTTTTGCTGTCCACTAGCGCGCAGTGCTGCGTGTCCCCTTGGCTCATACATCAAACCGTGGTGCAGCGTGCGTTCACATGTGAAAGTGAGACCGGTCATGCTGCATGCCAATTTCATGCCAGTGCCCACCACAGCCCACCACAAAGGCACCTATATCTGGACGTGTACGATGTTAACTATATAGGGACCTAGGCAACCGCTGATTTTATCAGCGATGGAGATAGTTGTCGTCTAGCTTGCTGTTTCTCTCAGCCTCTGAGGCAGCAATTCCCTACAATTTTCCCTACATGTATATGAAATATAATTAGGGCGCGAACTGATTATAGATCAGTTGGTTAGATTCCTTATTGTGGAACCTAGCCATCTGAGCTCAAGTCCTCGACGATGAGGCACCTATGGTGGTGACTGTTCATCAGTCCTTTAGAAATGCTCATAAGTGTAGGGTTTATATGCATGTGTTCATTGCGTGTGTGGACATCTGCGGTGGAGCATAAGCATGTGGAGATTAGAGGTCAGAAAGGATGTTTCTTAATTTGGAGTACGTGGTGAGACTAGCGATTGTCTCAGTCCTGGCTAATGCGTTATTCTCTCTTGCCTCTGTGACCAATAGAAAACTCACCTTAGCAGGCGATTTCACCACACGTACGATGGGGCTGTTTGGTTAGAGCCCTGGTGCCAGGCAACGATCTCAACACCAGGCCTCCAAAATCCAACTTCTGGGATTGATGCCTGGGCTAGGCAACCTTTGCCAGCTCCAAACCAAACAAGCCCGACGTATCGTTGGAGACACCCTTAACTTTTGTAATCTACGTTTCTAAAAAAAAACTTCTGTAATCTACCACAACGTTACAACAACGTGCAAAAATGAGTAAGCAACTTGAAACCGGTATGATGACAACCCTGCTCCATCCGTTCTAAATTGCTAGCGGCGGCGGGCTTTCCTACTTAAAAGGTCTAAAATATATAGAATTTATTAGTGACGTTTATAATCTCACAAAAACACAAAGGGTATATATGTTGGTATTTTTGACTACTTCCGCTCGATCTTTTTTAAAAATTAAATTCCAAATAACTAGTCAAAATGTTTCGTAATACGGTGATTTTGGTTCGCCAAATCAATTTTTCCAGCAAGAATCCTTATCTAAGATGTTCCTATGAGAATTTATATCCCACATGCCCTTATAGTTTTGTTCCAAGTTAAGTTCATATACCATGTTAAAGACCGAGGTCTTGTTGAAAAGTTTTAAAAATTAAAATAAAAGAATATTTGGGTCACTAAATGATCCCCGATAAAAAAGTTGTTAGTGGCAAAGTTTTAAATGTCATTGAGAAGCATAAATTTGCATCGGATTTTTGAGGTCGTTTGAAGAAAAAAAGTCAAATAAAAATTGAGATATTAAAACAAATATCTAGGTCTTTAAACGATCCGAGATAAAAAAAAATATCAGCTATAAAGTTGTGGATCATATTCAGGACTATAGATCATATGCCAACATCGCCAAGCATTGAAAAAATTTTACATTCCAAAATATGATAACTTAAAACGAATATTTGTGCCTCTACAAATATCAAATAAAAAAGTTATCAACTGAAAAGTCATAGATGGTGTGGAGCTCTACAAATATTGATATAAAAGTTGTTTGTATTCATCAGCCTTCATATGAAAGTTATGATTATGTAAGAGAAGAGAAGAGAGAGAGAGAGAGAGAGACCACCTTAATTAAATGTAGGGCTCATTTGCCAGGTTATTAAAAAAAAAAGTATTTCGAAATGGTCAACTAGAGTACTTCTTTCAGTTTTTAAAGTTCAGGTTGAAGTTTTTTTTTTTTTTTTTTTCGAATTGGATGACAAATTTAGCGATAATTTCAAACTGTTCACTCTAATAATAATGTTGATGCCAAGTTGCTTTGTTGGAAACATACATAAATCCGGGCAGAAATTCTCAAAGTCAGTTTTTTTTTTTTTTTAAAAAAGGACAGGTCACTGGATCACCGTTGCAATTTTCAGTAACAGTACAGAAGCAACAAAATTGGGAAAATAAGGAAAAGCCCATCTCAGGCCCAGTCCACCAGAGCTCCGCACGTCCATCGATACTGGCCCACAGCGTTACTACCCAAACGCGCACCCTGAGCCCACGTGCTTGCGTTGCATAGGCAGGCCCAACACCACAGCCTACACGAAAATGGTCAAGTTCTTCAGGTCCATTAAACAAATTCAGTTAAGATTGCCAATCTTTTGCCTCCATGCATCTCATGGGAGTGAACAAGAAATAAGTGGAAATTAAGGAAGGATAAAAACAATAGAAGGGTATTTAGTTGTGCCACGACTTTCCGATATGTATACACACTATAATCCATTAATTATTGATCGTCAATGATTTATGTTTTTAATTTCAAAAGCACTCAAATATAAAAACAAACAAAAACACACAATTTAAATTGAAAAATGTTACGTGGCATCCGGTTGTTTTGGATTTCTACTCGTTGGATTTGGTATATTGGTGTTATTTTGGTACGTCGGATTTGGTTCGCTGGTTCTCTCGGCGCTGGCTCCCAACATCACGAATCACGAGCTTCCTCTGCCGCTTCACTGTTTCTTCCCCGGCACCGGTGACCGGCTGCTGCCACCCCGCACCATATTCCTAGGCACCGGCCCTCACTCGCAACATCCCGCCCTCCGGCGGGCAACGCTTTGCCCTAGACCTAGGCTCCTCCCTCTCGCCCCCGCCTACTTCCTCGCTCTACCGTCTCCCGGTCCGCCCCAATGGGCGCCATCCACCAGCGTCGCCACTAGGTCGGACGACCGCCGCCCATGCTAGACCACCATCTGTTCCGCATCCCATCATGCTGCGGCTCATTGGGGACGGAGCTCCAACAGAGGTCGCCCATGTGCTCCCATTACATTCCTCCGAAATTTGCATTTTGTTTCAAAATTTTTTGAAGAATTTGTGATAAATTTGTGCCTTCCATAAAAATAATTTATAAATTTATCTAGAAAATTGATATATTTGTTTGCATTCCATATAGATACCTAAATTGCATTACTATGTTGAACAAATTACAATGAATAAATCATTGTAATAAATATAGTAAGGAGGATGGTGTATAAGTTTCTGGCGTTGCTAAATCGCGAACGTTCGCGAGCAACCTTAACGCGAGGATGACCGGACCAACCACTTTTATACTTTTTTTGGAAACTATCCGTTCCGCTTTTATCCTTTTTTAGGAAACCTCGGAGGGCTCTCTTTTTTTTTTTTTTTTTTTTCCTGCATGTGCTGATGTCAACAATGATGTCGGCGTAAAAAAGCAAAACATTTTTGAAAAACTGCTATAACTCTTGAATGGTGTATCGGTTTTTCATTCGATGCACCGGTGTGTTCTACGTGTAAAAGCGAATAAAACTAGATCCCACTTGACTATGTTTTGGAGAATTTATTTTTAAAATTTTTCTAATATCAATTGTTATGTTATAGAAGATTATACACTATAAGTTATACAATATAAGTTAGATAGTACATATTATAGTTTGGTCTTATTGTTATGTTCTATAAGTTATACACTATAAGTTATACATATACGTTAGACAATACATCTTGTAGTTTTGGTTTTCTGTTATGTTCTATAAGTTATACAATATAAGTTAGACGAAGACGTCTTAGTTTGGTCTTATTGTTATGTTCTATAAGTTATACATATATGTTAGACACTACAACACCTAGTTTTGTCTTATTGTTATGTTCCATAAGTTATACACTATAAGTTAAATAGCACATCTTTGTAGTTTGCTCTTATTGTTATGTTCTATAAGTTATACACTATAAGTTATACATATATGTTAGACACTACAACACCTAGTTTTGTCTTATTGTTATATTCCATAAGTTATAGACTATAAGTTAAAAGTATAAGTTAGACAACACATGTTGTAGTTTGATCTTATTGTTATGTTCTATAAATTATACACTATAAGTTAGGCGATATATGTTACACAATACATATTATAGTTTTGGTCTTTTCATTTATGTTCTATAAGTTATATAATATAAGTTATACGTATAAGTTAGATCATTACATGTCGTAATTTGGTCTTGTTGTTATGTTCTATAAGTTATACACTATAAGTTATAGGTATATGTTACACAGTACATCTTGTAGTTTGGTCTTTTCTTTATGTTTTATAAGTTATACATATATCTTAGACAATACATGTCGTAGTTAGGCCTTATTGTTGTTCTATAAATTATACACCATAAGTTATACGCATATGTTACACAATAGATCTTGTAGTTTAATTTTTCTGTTATGTTCTATAAGTTATATAATATAAGTTATACATATATGTTAGACAGTACATGTCGTAGTTAGGTCTTATTATTGTTTTATAAGTTATACGGTATAGGTTATAACGTATAAGTTATCGTATATGACTTATTACTATTATAAAAGTTGTTTTTATTTGATCTCCCCACCCTATTACTATCCCTATACCCCTTTGTCCCCTGAATGATTTATGTCTCCCAAAAGGAAAAAAATCGCGAAAAAATACCGTAACTTAAAAGGCAGAAGAAAGAGAATGAAAAGAAAAGGGAAAGGAAAGTTAATATACATAATTTTCTATTAGAAAAAATTTCAAAAAATAAAATTTTCAAAACATATTCGAGTGGGATCTAGTTTTGTTCTTTTCGTCACGTATTAGAACGACCGGTGTGCGACGGAATTAAAACGGATGTACCATTTAAGAATTATAGCAATTTTAAAAAATGTTTTGCTTTTTAAAACTTATGTCATCACGACATCAGCACATGCGAAAAAGGAAAAAGGAGAGAAGAGAGAGTGGGAGGAGCAAGATGTGGTCGGGGAGTTGGGAAAAAGGAAAGAGAGCGAGAGAGAAGAGAGAGTGGGATGAGCAACGCGGCGCACCGGATCGCGAGTTACCTTTACTTCATGGACGACCGCGATCTCTGAATTTCATAAGTTTACCTATAAGACAATGTAAGTGAATGTAGAAAAATCTGGTTGTTTGCAAGGACTAAAACAACCGGATATTTGTTAGATAGATCCTTTAAATTTTTATAACAAGTCAAGGCTATTTGGTTTTTCGGCAAATTTTGGTCCATTCATCATTTTTTTTTTAAGGGTCACGACAATGATACGTGTGAACTAGGCCTAGTTCAAATATCTAGGGGCATATTAGACTTTTGCCGTCTTTTATCCATTCATCATGGACGTCAGACGGGCTGTCGGGCATCGCATCGCACTCGCCCTCACCCTCACTGTCTCCCACTCCATCCGGCACAGTAGCTAGCAGATCAGCTAGGGAGAGTAGCTAGGTGCCATGGCCACGGCTGCCGACCCTTCTCCGGCGCCGCACGTCCTGGTCGTCCCGTGCCCAGCGCAGGGCCACATGCTGGCGCTCCTCGACCTCACCGGCCTGCTCGCGTCCCGGGGTCTCCGCCTGACCGTCGTCGCGACGCCCGCCACCGCGCCACAGCTCGTGCCGCTCCTGTCCGCACACCCCGATGGCGCCGTCCGCGCGCTCACGCTCCCGTTCCCCTCCCACCACGCATTACCTGCGGGCGTCGAGAGCGCCAAGCACCTGCCCCCGGCGCTCTTCCCGGCGCTCATCGTCGCCTTCGCCGGCCTCCGCGGCCCGCTCCTCTCCTGGGCCCGCGCGCGTGCAGACGGTCCCGACCGCGTGGTCGCCGTGCTCTCCGACTTCTTTCGCCGGCTGGACGCAGCCGCTGGCGGCCGACCTCGGCGTCCCGCGGGTCGTGTTCTCGCCGTGCGCGGTGTGCGGCACCGCCGTGCTGCAGTCTCTGTTCCGCCGGATGCCCCGCCGTGAGGACGAGCGCGATGACGACAGCCCCATCGCCTTCCCGGACCTCCCGGGCGCGCCGGCGTTCCCGTGGCGGCAGATGTCAGCGCTGTACCGGACGTTCCAGGAGGGCGACGAAGTCTCCGAGGGCCTCCGGCAGAACTACCTCTGGAACCTCGAGAGCTCCGGCGGGTTCGTGCTCAACACGTTCCGTCGCCTCGAGGAGAGGTACCTGGAGGCGCCGCTGGCGGACATGGGCTTTCGCCGCGCTCGCGCGGTCGGCCCGCTGGCTCCCATGGCCGACGCCGCGGGCAACCGCGGCGGGGTGGCGGACGTGGCGGCGGCCGACCTGTGCGCGTGGCTGGACCGGTTCGACGACGCCTCCGTGGTGTACGTCTGCTTCGGGAGCATGGCGGTGCTGCAGGAGCCGCACGCGGCGGCGATGGCCGCGGCGCTGGAGCGGACACGGGTGGCGTTCGTGTGGGCGGCCGGCCCCACGGCGCCGCTCCCGGACGGGTTCGAGGAGAGCGCGGCGGCCGAAGGTGGCAGGGGCAAGGTGGTCCGCGGGTGGGCGCCGCAGGTGGCCGCGCTGCGGCACCGAGCGGTGGGGTGGTTCGTCACGCACTGCGGCTGGAACTCGGTGCTGGAGGCCACGGCCGCCGGCGTGGCCATGCTGGCGTGGCCGACCGACCAGTTCGTGAACGCGCGGCTGCTCGTAGACGAGCTCGGCGCGGCCGTGCCCGTGAGCTGGGGCGGGCTCAAGGAGGCGCCCGGCGCGGACGAGGTCGCGCGGGTGCTCGACGACGCGGTGAACGGCCGGAGGTGGGCAGACGTGGCCAGTCGGGTGAAGGAGCTCGCCGACGAGGCGGCGGCGGCCGTACGCCCAGGCGGCGACTCGTGGCGCGAGCTGGAGGAGCTGGCGCGGGAGCTGCGCGAGCTCGGCCTCAAGCCATAGCCATGTCAGCACACGTTGATGGAACAAGCTCACGTGTTGCAAATATGCTCACTGAAGCTATATCATGTTCTGAATTCTCCACTTCAACGTACTTTGCACGATTTGTAAGACATCAATATACCATGTTCGAATATGAACTAAGCAATATCCAGGCATAAGCTAAAAATACACTGTATTTTCTTTTGATAGAGAAACCAACCTGCTTCTAAAACTGTAGAAAACATCTTAATAAAACTGTGACTGTATAGAATCTGTAACCTTCAGCATTTCAGTACTAGCAGACTGAACATGGCCAATAATCTGCTGCTGTCATGAATCCGAGACATATTAGTATCAATCTCTAAACAAACAAATGGAGCTATCTCAACTCGTCAAGCACCCATTTTGTACGTATCGTTCATGTACTACTAGATAAAGAAATCCCAATAGTCCAAATACCATTCTTCACATCATTCAAGCACAAAAACGTTGCTTGAATCCAAATGCAAAGAAGTAAGCAGCAGACAATCCCTATATGCAATGTAGATCAGTATATTGGGCCTTGCCCAGCCTGTGTAGTTCAGGCTTCAGGCCCGGGACAGCAATATCGCCACCAACTCCACTTGCCACTTCACCCCCAAGTAGGCACCAAGAGGCATATAACGCTGCTTCTTCCATCCCTGAAGTTCATCACAAGAAATGGAAGTACTCGATGCACCTGGACTGACCGATCGGTAGCAGCGTCCTCGACAGAGCACTGTTGGTGCTAGACGAAGGGCTTGGCTGTGCAGATTCATCAACCTCCATCTTAGCAGGACTGTTGATTGCTTGAGATGGCACGCCGCCTGTCCACTGGAGTTGCTGGTATGCGTAGGTGTTCCTGTCAGGCTGTTGGTTGGCGCTGTAAGAGTGCATGATCGGTGACCGTGGTGTGGCTGGGGATGTCAGGAATGGGGGCTGTTCGGAGGCGGCGTGTGGGCTGAAGCAGATTGACACCGCCTTCTTCGAAGATGACTGTGACGCGATGTCTCTAGCACTTCCTACGGCGCTTGAGCTGGTGCTGCAGGTGTGATGGTTGAAGTAAGTGACAGAGAACAATGGCGGGTCACTGGTGTCCTTCTGCTGGACTTGCTTCGTCGCAGGGCACTTCATGTCGTTCTTATAGGTGCATCTGTAATAGAACCTGAAAATAGGATGACATGTAAGAAAAGTTCACTCCAAAAGGGAAGAGAAGAATTATCTGCCAAAATGCTAAATGCAGAGTAAATAAATATTTTAAACCCAAAACTTCAGAAGAGTCCTGTGTTAGAAAATACTCTGTTCCATCCTTTTTACGTTTTGAGATAAGTACTTGCATGTCTTTCACTAACAATGATATAGCAAGAGGACACCACAAAGTGACAGTAAGGAACACCACAAATATCTACCAAATTTCTAAATGCAGTGTAAATACTTTAACCAAAAAAATCGCATTCATAATAGTCATATGCAAGGGAATACTCTGTTCCATCCTTTTTACGTTTTCAGAACAGTGCTTGGATGTCTTCCACTAATAATATAACAAGAGGACACCACAAAGTCATAGCAAAGGGACTTTGAGTTCAGCTGCTTAGCATCAAAACGAAATTTCTCAGATTTTTGCAAATTCTCTATTAGAGCGGTTGGAACTTAGTTAGACCACCGACAGTTAATGAGTAAAACACACGGACTTTGAGTTGAGTTACTTAGCGTCAAAACGAAATTTCTCATATTTTCGCTAATTCTCTATTAGAGCGGTTGGAACTTAGATAGACCACCGACAGTTAGTGAGTAAAACACACAGTCCTATTAAATTTCCACTCAGAAGGTTGAATAACACCTTTTTAAAAGATTTATTTAGACTTTAGTGTACCAACTTGTCTTATTCTTCAGAACAGTTCTGGAAGGACTCTGCAAGTCTACTTCCCTTTAACTCAGTAAGTGGGTGAGTATTTTGGAAAATAAATAAAGATGCATCATGTCCTTACCCCCTCTGTCAACATTCAGCCTACCTAAATTAGGTGGAACACCATGTAAAAACACTTTTGAGGCCTCTTCTTCTACTGCGTCCACTGCCTTTTAGAAAAGAAACATTAGCTCCCCATCAATTAATATGCTCTTGATGGGCTAACAATATATATGGGGGTCTGCACCGCATTCCAATCGCTCTCTAAGAAAGCAGAAAAAGGACTGCTGGAGATTGTTGGCATGGAAACTACTAATAGCTGAAGACTTGAGTTGGACAACATGCACGCTAAACAAATGAGGCACCTTTTAGTATGCTAGTGAAGCATTAGATTTCAAACGAGTTGCAAATGACAGGTACTAAAGGTGGCCAACTTGTGAACTGTATATTCACATATAAGAAGTGTCAAGAGGAAGTCTGAAGTAACACTTTACGAGTTGTTTATGTGCCTAGTTGAGTTGTCAGTTAGGAAAGGGAATTCCACTTTGAATGTTCTTTTCCTGCAGTCACGACATAAAGCAATTCTCTAACTGGCAAGCATTGGTTTTTATTTCAATCATTCAAGGGTACGGCGACACCTGTCCACCGACAATTCCACGAGAGAGTGACTGGTAGACAATCACACAATTTGATATGTCCGTTCCCTGATATTCAAACGTTAGTCGCACTAAGCGGCAATGCGATTTGGGGAGGAAAAGATAAAAAGTATTTGGCCCACAAACTGAAGATACAAAGACTATATATTGACCAGAAGCAAGAGATTTGTTTCTTTTTGCAGACAACATATAGTAACAACCTTAGATTGATTTTAGGTTGTGAAAATTAGAGCTAGGATGAACATGTCTGCAACTACTACCCACTGTCAGTTTCAGATTTGTTCTCCACTCACTCAGACTGCTGTAATAACTATGGTATTTTACACTCGAAAGCAATCAGGGCCTTGTTGAGTTGCAATAATCTTATCAAGCTAGCAGTCTAGCACAAGACAAGATGAATGGGAGACGTACGAGACACAACCATATTATATTTTATATAAAAAAAATCATATATATGGTCTTCTTCAGTGTGCCATCAGGAGGTGAACAACCCCATGAAGGTGAAGATGTGAAACTACTGCAACCGGCATACACGCTTATGAAAGTTATTATATACTATCACAATTCAAGTAGCATATGAAGATACTAGTAACTTAGTAAATGATGAGGAACTATTCCAGTGATGCAAACAAGAAAAAAAAAAACTCGTTTGTAAATAATTTCTGAAGAGTTGAGGTATAACCACCCCCAGTTGAACCAGCAACAGGTCCCACAAACACACTACTCCAGATCTGGTAATAAGAACTAAATTGACTATCCGCGGCAGATAACTGAATCAAAAGATGCTAATTTGGGGATTAACAAACTGTAGGCAGCAAGAGGGGCTATGGATGAACGAACCTTGGGAAGTTGGAGTTGGAGAGCTTTTTCTCGCCGTACTTCCTCCACTGGTGGCCGTCGTCGTACGGCGCGTACGTGTCCGAGGTCCAGGTGCGCTCATCTTTCCTGGCGAATATTTGTCGGCGCACACCGTGAGATAAACTCGCGCAAATTTCGCGGCGGGTGCCGGGCAAGGAGGAGGAGGAATCGACCGAGGATGACGCTGCGTACCTGATCCTCTGCTGAGTCCTGGCGGCAGCGGCGGCGGCGGCCCTGCTGGAGGAGCTCAGGTCGCAGGGGTAAGGAGGAACCGAGTCCAGAGCCATGGCGAGGAGGACGGCGGCCGGAGGAGGAGCGGAGGAGTCGCTTCTTGCGGCGGCTTGGATGTCGTTGGTGGTGTTGGAGACGATGGTTCTGACCACCTTTATTTATAGGCATTAAACAACGACGGTGCAGGAGCCTTCTTTCAACGTTAACACGCGTCACTTAACGCCGCTTCCACTCACTCTTCATCTTCATCAAATTTGTTTATTTCTTTTTTTTTTTTTCCCCTTATCTCTCTCTCATTTTTTTATCATTTTGTTTTCTTTAAAAAAATCAATGCAAAAGGCTATTTTGTAGAGTAGAGAATTATATCATTTATTTATTTATTCTGTTTTTTTAAAGCGTGCCTTAGCATTAGACGTGCTTCATTAAGTGGTTTATTTATTTATTCTGTCAACAAGGCAGAAGGAAAAAAAGTCACCTTCTATTTATTTTCTTTTCTTTTTTTTTTCTTTGTGCAAATACTAATACCATTTCTGCAGCCCTGAAATATAAAAAAAAAAAAATAGCCTAGGCAGGAGCCATATATTATGGTATAGCATCTTTTCGACAATAGACAACAAAGGAGATATATATATTAATATAGTATCTTTTCAACAATAAACAACAAAAAGGTTTTTAATATGAAATATATGTTTTTCGAAAAAAAAAAGGAAAAAGGGGAAAATCTTCCAAAAGCAGCGATTTTTCTCCTTTTTCTAATAGAAAAAAATGAAAAACAAACAACGCATACAAATCTGAGACAGAGCAGCAAATAAAAGTTTTCCAAAGGTAGAGGCTGAGAATACTATGCGGAATTTGCCGAGTAATAAAACTTCTGATGTGTCTACTACCTTGTTATTTGTTTTTCAGGAGTAATTTTAGTATCTATAATGAGGTCCTGTTTGGTTCCTAGAGACTAAACTTTTTTTAGTCCTAGGGACTAATAAAAAATCTCTCCAAGAGAGTCTTTTTTTAGGGACTACTAGAGGAAAAAGTCTCAAAAAAAGGTCCCTCCTGTTTGGTCGAGTAGAGACTAAAAGAGACTTTTTTTTCTGAACAAACAGGACTGAGTAACGGAGACAGGTGACGGAGTGAGGCTGCTGGCATCAAAGACAAAAGAGCTGGCCACATCTGAATGACTGTTATTAAAAAGGAAAAAAAAAAATCTAAAGGACTGAACGCCATTAACAATACAAATCCATGTGCAGGAGGACAGCTAGCTCTGCATTTCTTTACATTTCTGAAGACTCTCAGCTTGGTCTTACATTAATTATTTGTTAATTAAATACTTTTTAAAAAGCAGGCCCAGCCTCACTACGAAATCTTGGGTTTGGTGGATGAATCCCCATCGCCACAGGCTAGCATAAATAAATTAGAGACCTTATTATATTATATTATATATATAATATAGTGCATCGCTTTGAACAAACTTTCACCAAGTAGTCTTTTTTCAAAGCAAGTCCCAAAGAGAAGCCCAAAAGAAACGAAAAATATATAATCCTGTCGACGGCAGGCTCCTATTGAGCTGTATTATTATTAGTTACCATGCTAATATAATGACATTAATTATTTGCAGAGGACAAATGCTCTACTAGCTAGGAACAGTTGAAAATGACATGGTTTAAATATGTCTTTCCTGCTTTTCATATTGATGATGATGAAATTGAAAACACTTGACTAGTTGTGAGGTGCTTTCTACACTCTTCTGAACACAAATCCTAAGAGCACCGCAATGGGGGTAAGAAGGGGAGTAAGCATTAAATGCACCCTTACTACTAGGAGTAAACAACGTGAGAGAAGGTAGTAACAAAACCGGTCGTAGCACTCCTCACGGGAGGAAGCAAATAAACAATACTATAAATACGGTGTTTCTTTGTAGAAAAAAAACTTGATTGGCGGATCCGCCGTTGCATGCTATGGCGTTATCTGATGCTTGACAACTTCCTCCCGTTGCTCCCTACGCTTCATGTTCCAACCGTTGGTCTTTGCTTCAGCTTTCACCTACAAAATAGAGGCAAACTCAGAACATATCACCACACCACACCACCCAACTTCTCTACACGTGATGGATCCTACCAATAGAGGTTTCATGAACCTTTTGAACCAAGGCTCCTCCACCAACATCACGGGAGTAGTAGAGCGGGACTCCCCTCCTCAAATTCCCTCAACATTTCCCCAAGCACATCCTACCCCTCCTCCCAATCCCCTGTCACCAAATTTCCAAAATTTTCACCCATTTGGACATCCAACCAACTATCCGGCCATATGGCAATTCTCCTCCGGGCTTTCTTGGTTTTTTCGGCGAACAAGGAAATTGGCCACAATCTATACCAATAAGCTTCAAGGTTTTTCGTCCTCAAGGTTTTTGCCAGCCGGGGAAAGTTGGGTGTACTCACCAAATCAAGTTGTTGGATCTGCTTCTTCTCATGGATCGAATCGGCCTCTCCATGCCCCTGCAACACATGAAGAAAAAACTTTCGTTCTTTGCCAGAAGATTCAAGTGGTGGTGAAGAGGAAAAGAAGATAGAAGATTTGGGGAAGAGAAGAGGGAGGGAGGAGAAGGTGTAAGGCTGAAGCCCTGGGCGAGAAGATGAGAACATAAGGCTCCTTAGTGCTTGGGTAAACAACTTCGGTGGATCCCATAGATGGAAATGACAAGAAGTTTGATCACTCTTGGAGGTACATAGCTACGAGAGTTTACTTGACAATACACCAAGCAATGACCGCAAAAGGGCGGTTGTGCAATGCAAGTCACATTGGAAAGGTGTCAAGAAGGAGGTAACAAAATGGTGTGGAGTCTATTCTCAAGTTCAAAGCACTTGGAGGGTGGAGAGTCCGATGATATGATATTCTGAGAGGGCTCATGCGTGGTTTAAATCACAAAACAATGAGAAACCATTCACATTAGAGTATATGTGGAAGGAGCTAAGGAAACTACCAAAATGGCAAAGAATCGTTGAGGAGGAGAACACCAGCGGCAAGAGGACTAAGATTTTAGAATCGAGGTGCATACACATCATCATCAACCAAGACACTGAAGATGAAAGTAGACACAAAGAGAAGCGTCTGAGGGAGAAGAAAGCAAAAGCCAAAAGCTGAAAGGGAAAGGGAAAAAATTGCCGGCATCTCCTTTGGGGACCCGACCTTCTCAAGACTTTGTTCTATTCAATGAAGCTATAAAAGTGAAAGCGGCGGCAATGCAAAAATGGGCGAAGCGACATACGAATCAACAAAAGCAAGCGATCACAGAGACTAGAAGAGATGCATACCCGGACATATGCAAAATTGGTGGACAAAGACACTTCAAATTTTCTTTGAAAAACAGCTAAAAAGAGGCATGAAGATATCACGGAGAAGTTAGCTCAAGAAATTCTTTGAAGCATAAATGAACAAAGCATCCCACTACCAAAGACATGTCTACTGATTCACAAGATCATTCTAGTCATTACGATGAGTCCGTGAATAGTGAGAAGATTGAAGAGATGATGTGGGAAGAATTTAATGATCCCATTGAGGCTCAAGTTGAAGCTCAACTTGAAGAGAAGTTCACAGCTTGCCTAAGTGGTACCTCCAACCATCATGGGGGCTATACACGCGGGTACATCAATAGAGATCATGAAGGTGACCACAACAGATTGTTTGCTAAGTATTTCTCAAGCAATCCTTTATACAATGATGATCAGTTTAAGTAGAAGATTTCGCATGAGGAAGCATCTATTTTTGCGCATTGTAGATGCTCTTGGGGTTTTGATCTCCATATTTTTCGTCTTAGGCAAGATGCATTTGGCAAGGTGGGTCTATCACCATTGCGAAAACCTTTGCTGCCATCGAATGTTGGCATCACGGTACCTGGTGATCTTATGGATGAATCATTTGGGGTAGAAAGCACAACAATGGAGTGCATGATCAACTTTGTTCAAGGTGTGAGGCACATATTTGGTCATCAATATCTGCGTAGGCCTCTTCGAAGAAGATATTCAACGTTTACTTCATTTGGTGAGGCACATGGATTTCTGGAATGTTGGGTAGTGTTGATTGCATGCACTGGGAATGGCAAAATTGCCCGGTTGCATGGAAGGGGCAATTTACACGTGGTGATTATGGAGTACCCACAATCATGCTTGAAGCAGTTGCATCATTAGACTTGTGGATTTGGCATGCATTTTTTGGGGCTGCTGGCTCAAACAATGATATCAATGTATTGGACCAGTCTCCATTATTCACTGATGTGCTACAAGGAAGAGCAGCACCTGTTGAGTTTCACGGTTAATGGAAGACAATATAACATGGGATACTACCTAGCTGGACGGTATCTATCGAGGTGGGCGTGTTTGCCAAATCAATCACCGGACCCCAAAGTGATAAGCATAAATTATATGCACAGCGTCAAGAATCAGCGAGGAAAGATGTCGAGCGGGCTTTTGGTGTTTTGCAGAGAAACGTTGGGCCATCATACGACACCTAGCACGTCTTTGGGAAAGGAAAGAGCTTGCAGATATAATGTATGCATGTGTTATTTTACACAACATGATAGTTGAGGATGAGAGAGATTCCTACAACATCCCAGATGAGAACACATATGAGCAAGGCCAATTTTCTGCCCAAATAACAGGGCTTGAACAGGGCCCAATCTATGGATTTGCAGAAGTACTAGAGAAAAATAGGAGCCTTCGTGACCGAACAGCACATCGGCGTCTCAAGGAAGATTTAATAGAGCACATATGGCAGAAATTTAGAGGTCAGCAACAACAAGATTAGAGTGTACTAGCTTCAGATCGACCATGTACTTTACTAGTTTAATTTGTTTTCACCAATCCAGCTTAGAATGTACGTGCTTATTTCAGAGTACTTGTATTGTAATTCATCAATGTATTAATTTCTCACCAACAAGATTAGTAGCAATACTTGTGGATTGTCATGCACGTACTAGTACTCTATGACCGGAGCACAAGGATAGCAAACGGATTTTCGTCAAAAAAAAAAAAAAGGATAGCAAACGGGCAAGCAGTGCTTACGATGTGTTGTCTTGCCGCAGCCTGTTGGAGAGTTCACCTGCCTGCAGATCTGGCCCAGGAGGACTGCACGTCCGCTTCGGGTGCGCCCGGCCGCCGGTGGTTGGCGGAAACCCGCGACCCTCGGGCTTAGCTTCACGAACCAGCGGCACAAGCGCCGTAGATGGCCGTGCGGTCGAGGGGCGAGTGGGGAAGCTGCCGCCGTGGAAGGCGAGGTGACCGGGGAGCGGAATGCGGCGGCGCCGCCCGCGAGGATATCTTGATGAGGAAGCGGCGGCGCTGTAGGAGGAAGGGCAGCGGCGGCGCCGGCGATGGTCCCCGAAGGCGGCGAAGCGAAGATTGGGGGGACGAAGCTGTTTCTCCGTCTCCCGGTCCTGGCCTCGCGGGAAGGATCGAGGAGGTTGGGGAATCAGATTTTTTTCCCTAATCACGGGGCCCCACCTTATGCGGGGTGCACATTGTGGTGGGTAGATCGGTACTACCCTCGTGCCTTGGACCCGCGTTACTACCGATTGGGGCGATAAACATTGCGGTTGCTCTAAGGGTGTGTTTACTTCCCATATACCAACCCAAAAAAGTGCTACATCACATCCGAATCTTTTAGCAGCGTGCATGGGCATTAAATGTAGATAAATAAAAAAAACTAATTGCCTGAGTTTAGCTGAAAAGTATGAGAGTAATCTTTTGAGCCTACTTAGTCTATGGTGGGACAAAAATTACCAAATACAAACAAAAATTATTCTGATACCCTATCCGAAAATATTTCACCAACTAAACACCCCGAAAGGCTAAAGCAACAACACTAGCAGTGGAGCAGTGTATGTTTGTGTGTGTTTTGTGTGTGTTTCACTTGTCCATATTGCAAACAGATCCACAAAATTCATTTTATTATACCTTGTGTTTGTCCATGAGCAAATAATCTCCATCTGAACATATGACATTGGCAACAAAATTACTGATATTCTAACCCCAGAAAAAAAAGACTACTGATGTTTAGGTTCTATGGTTTTTTTATGGGATTAAGAAGTCAAACATCTTTCCTCTTAATTAAAACATATATAATACCCCTGATATCATTCCGAGCTAAATACTAAATACTAAATACTAAATACTAAATACCAAATACTAAATACTACGCTAAAGCAACCAATGGCCACAGATCAGTGTAAACACATTTTGTCTATTTAATTGATAAAAACTGGATGGTACTAATATTTTAGCCATTGAGATCGTCGTGGCTATCGAAGTAGCCGCATCATTTCACGCATTATTTTGTTGCAAAATTAGGAGAGATAGTGGACTTTCTGGTGACAGATTGAAGCAGTCAAGCTTAGTTTATTTGCTTCAAACACATCCACGTACGGACAAACAGCTCATCACCCAACCATTCTTTATATATTTTTATTTATTTATTGGAATGAAAAAAAGACGGTTGCGTTATTCAATTGCCAAACACTGTTGCAAAAAGAAGTTTATATATTTGTAGTGCAGTAATACCTAGTCCCAAACAAGATTGAAGGGAGGAGGTCCAAATGGACCTTAAACCCTATGTTTCAAATACTCCAGTGTCTTCATCAGAAAACACATATGGTACTCTACAAAATACCCTTTGCATATACATTTATAAATATATAAAAAGAAATAACACTTGAAGGAACAGACCATTTACACACAAGTAACACTTGAAGCCATCTTTCAGGAGTGGGTACAGACATAAGCAGGGAAAAACGAAGTTGATCTAACAATGGCTTGTAATTTTTATTGTTTGTTGAGCACACCTAGGTGATGGGTCATAAACAATGGGGCAGATGCAGAGGAACTTGTGAGCAGCCCCTATTTGAATAATCAGATAGAGAAACCTGTTGGAGGAAAACAAAGACGACCTAGTTGATCCGCTATCTAAAAAGTGGATGCTGATACAAGGTGCTTCCATGTGCTGTTGCGCTGTTTTTGTGCAAATCGCAACATCTTAATCGATCTGCGTGAGAATCTCTCTAATTATATTGTAATAAACAGTTTTATGTAGTTAACACTCATATGATGAGAGCGCGGTGGGATGTTTCCTGGAAGCTATGCTATGCTATCATCTCTTCAGGGGACCTCCGAGATAGAAATTGAACACAGTGCTGTCGTCTTCTGACACTTGATCTGCGTTGCATGCCTCCATGCTGTCAAATTAGAATAATGAAGTATATATAGTCGAGGGAAGATATTATTATTCCTCTTGGACCCAACTAAATCGGCTCTGCCTGGAAAAATACTATATCATCAGAGATCAATTCTTGCATATCGATTTCAATCTTACTCAATGTCCCATGTAAATTTCATTTTTGAGAGGTCAATCAATCTCAAATTTACTAATTCCATATGATTAGAGTATTAATATTATACTTATGGTGCGTAGTTAGTAATCATTAGATTAAGGTCATACGATGAGCACCCCAGGGCTGGATCCGGCTGGGGCGAGTGCCAGGAGGGGCCAGGGGCCGGCGGGGGAGGACCGGAGGCACGCCCGGCGGCCATGTCCGGCCGCCCGGTGCGACCACGGGGGGGAGGTAGCCAGATCCGGGACCATGAATTCAACGAAAAATGCCTTGAGTCAAAATTATCGAAAAAAATATTCAAAAGACTAAAAAGTACTACAATCATACTACTCTAAACCGTATCTATACATTTATGAAAGTACTATTTTACCCTTATTGAAAAAAAGAATTTCAAAAAATGCAATTAGCCCTGGTCCTAATCGCCACATTTGTGGAGGCAATGGGAGAGCAATTTTTGCTCATTGCCTCCTATCTTCATTTTTGTCGTCGGATCGTCGCTCTCGATCGATGTGAGCCATTGAATTTTCCTCCAATTATTGTAAAAATTTCTTGAAAATATAGACATCCACACTATTTTTATATAAATATAGTTAAACTTTTTGTGAATTAAATATATATAGTTAAACTTGATAACGCCTAGAAATTTACAGACTGTCTCCTCATTGTCCTCAATTGGCGCAAGAAGAGTGATATTTATTTTTTTTTTTCTTTTTGGGGCAGAGAGTATTTATTTACTCATAGTCTCTTGAATCTAACTCGGCTCAAGAAAAGAATTGTTCTCATCAAATTAAAGACGAATAACGCGACAGGCACTCAACTAATATTTATTTGATAATAATGCCACCACCCCATGTGTAGGAATCAAGTGTATAGTTGATCTGGGGAGAACATTAAAGAAATCGAAATGAGATGTTGAGTTGGTTTAGGATTCCTATAGTTAATTGGCAGTTGATGCATAAGCTAATATATATAGGAGTGTCTTCTTCTTGTTGTAAAGCAAAAGAGGAAGCTGCTTAGGGACACGGCAATCTTCACAAAGTCGCTGCTGCTGCTAGTATATTCTAATTTATCTAGCAGGCTGCTGCGCTGCTCATCAATATTTTATTTATTTTGTAATTTATATGTGCAGGCTTCGCTTGGGTGAATGGCCCGATTGAGAAAAAAAAAGAGAGCCCTTCTACGAGTACTTAAAAATTGCCTCCCATTGCCTCTCATTGCTTCTACAAAATAGCTATTTTATTGATTAAGGGTAAGAAGGTCATTATTGATTAAAGCGTAATAAAACTATTCTTAGCATATCTAATAATAGTATATCAACCGAGAATCAAGTTCTGCATGTTCTTGCATGCTCCGGTAACTATGGTTTGGTAGCCTTGAGCTTGCCGATGAACTCTGCATGCTCCGGTAGTTTGGTGCCGCCCTGGGCGGCGGCCTTGGTAGCCTCTGCACGGCCCTCGCCGCCCTTGCCGACCTCGGCGTCGACCATGGCTGCCTTCACTTTCTCCCGATCTCCCTCGCACTCACTAACCCGTCCTCCCCGTCCCAACTCCGGCGCTCCATCCACACCGGCGTCGCCGCTCTCCGGCGCCATGGCGTTCACGCATTTGCGTCGCCGCCATGGGCTCCCGGTGCGTCGAACGTGTTCACGAGAATGCCATCGGCTGGCTCGGCGCACGGCCGTTGTCGATGAAGCGCTTTGTGAAGAGGTCGTTCGAGATCGTGCGGCAACGCGGGAGGGAAGGCGCCGGCGGACGACGCCGCCGAGGATGTCAATGTCGCGAGGCCTTCACCTGCGTCCTTCTCCTGCCTGCTGCTGCTCAAGCGGTGACGGGGAGAACGAGGGCGGCGGCGCCGCTCGGCGTGCCTCCCGCACTCTCCATCTCGCGTCGGGGTGCGGTGCGAGTGGCGCCAGGCAGGGTGGCGCTCGGCGGAGGCGGCGGCCGACGCGACGGTCGACGGAGGCAGCTAACTATAGTAGTTGTAGTTACCATATTACCCTTGATTGATTTTTTTTACAAGAATGCAATTACCGACCATTCTTAATCATCCATTTTGCGGAGGAGGGGGAGGCGATTTTTGCTTCTATGGTCCCTTTGTCATAGACACAGAGGAGGCAATTTTGCCTCCGATTTTTTACCTCCCATTGCCTCCCGGCCTTTATAACCCGTCGGATCGGCCGTTCTCGGCCATTGAATTTTTCTCCAATTATTGTAGAAAATTTCAAAAAAAAAACATACCTATTGACTTCCGTGTCGTCGGTGGAAGGGAGATATATAAGGTTATTATATTATTTCGAGAGCTTGTTTAATTAGCGAGGACAAAAAATCTCCTAGAAACGTTTTATTATAATATACAAAAACATGAAAATAGTTTGCTCGTTCTTGTTTTTAGTTTAATACTATTGACTCAGCCGAAAATAAGATCACCGCAATTCACCCCTAGCCATGTAGAATGATGCGTATATGATAACATGCAAAAAAACCAAGGCCCTAAAGAGCTCTAATTATCCCGATTAACCTTTTTATTCTTATTATTAGGTGACTTAAATAGAACATTTCATGCTTATTGCAACGACTTGGAATTTGGACTAGAAAAAAAGTTGGAGTAGTGGCAAATCAAGATAAGGCTAACACAAGTAAAAGCTAATGTTAAAAGAGAACACACAAACAAGCACGTGCAGACTGAAAAACTACAAGAACCTGTACTACCAAAAATAAGCTAGAGATCAGAAGAGAGTGCAATAAAAGGAGGCATTGGAATTACCGGCCGCGCGGGCAGGCAGCGAAAAGCCAGCCACATGCTCGCACAGGACGGGAGAGGAAGAGATGCCGTGCTTGGTGGGCCTTCGTCTAGGCCCGGCTCCGGCAACGGGCACACAGTTTGTTACATTTGGGCCTCCACTTAGGCTGGATCGGCCTTTCCGCAGGCTGGGCTTTCTATGGTCCTCATTGCAAATCCGCACTGGGCCTTAGTTAATTGCTTTTTCAGCCCAGCCCAGCCCAGCTAAAGCTATCTCTCGCTCTGCCTCCCTCCTCTAGTCTTCCGTCACCTCTGGCGACGGCGGCCGTGGCTTCTTCGCTGATCAGTGATCACCCTGCCAGGACTGGGGGCAGCCGGAGTTCCGCCAAGCGTCCAAATGTCACTTCTCGCTCTTCCTCTGTCTGTCCCTCTCTCTCTCTGGGAGACAAAAATTCTAATCGGTTTGGGCGGATTTCGCTTTGTGTTTTCCTGTCAGACCATGGGCAGTTAATTCAGACTTCAGAGTCTTCGGAAACGGAATCGATTGGTCTTGGGTTCACTCGTTCCAGACCTAGAGTAGAGACGCGAGCACAAAACACGGCGCTCCATTTGCACGTGTATGTTGTGAATCTTTCACCGCCTAATTTTCTTCTGTGGTCAATTTCAGTTCCGTTCTGTGGTTGGGTTGTAACAAGGTTCAGTTTCGGTACAGTTCGGCAGTTCCATTCAACAAAGAAAGCTGTCAGAAAACAACCGTCGCGATTGCTACCTAGGCTGTCCTAACAAGCAGTTTTCAGGTTGATTACCATGTGTCTATGTCCTATAGGCTATGTCCCTAGTTTTCTACATCACTGTTAGCAGAGTACAAGCCATGTGAGGAGGACTTTACTGATGGTGATGGTCAGACTTTGCAGGGTGTCACAACAAAGTCTAGATAGTAGTAGTACATCAGAATTTTAGACCATATGTACAGCCTTTGTACGATGTACAGTAGTTTTCTGTCTATTATTATTAAGGACTTTCTAGACATCTTTTTTGCTTTTCTTTACCACACTTAGTGTAGACTAGTCGGTAACCCACAAATGTCCTTTTTCTTGTCGCAACTCATGATTTACACCCATATATTCAATAAAAGGAGGGACAATTAGGTGGAAGACTTTGGAAAAAAAATTTGGTTTAGGTATTAGGCCTTTTTTTTCTCCAAATTTGGGTGGAAGGCCACGAAACAAAATTTTCTTAGCTGGAAGGCCTTCCATTAGATTTCAGCACTTGACGGTGTTAAGTAGGAGATAAAAAGACGATTTTACCCCTAAGTCAAAAAAAAACAGAATTATGACTGTTTATAATATTTAAGTATATGTATTTTTTATTATATTAAGGAATTAAATAAAATAATAATTAAAGGTGTGCCGGTAGTAGTACTAGTAATTAAGGAATAAAATAAAATAATAATATCTGCTACTTTGTTGCCGTGATTCTCAGTTTGGTCCTGGGTCTTTTCTGTTTGTCGCTATAAAGTATGTGCACATACTGCGACATTTTTTTATATGCATGCGTGGTGAAGAGTATAACACGTACCTTTTCCACTTAATACCTTTTGAAGAGGAGTATATACGCATACCTTTTTCTTGAAAGGAGTATGTATTCATACATTTTTAAAGGAGTATGAACGCATACTTTTCCTAGATGGATTACAATTTTAAAACAAGTGTTAGAACCAACTAGATTGAAATTTGGAGCCGACATGAGATCGTCGTTCTTCGGGCGGGAAGGCGGCGATGGAGGCGGTGGTGGCGGTGGCGGCGGCGCCGCCGCCGACGGCGACGGCCGCGACGGCTTCGAAGCGGCGGGCGGCGTTGATGGTGGCGGCGCACGTGCGCTAGGGTTAGGGAGGAGAGAGAGAGAGAGCTGAAGAGACAAGAGCTGTTTGGGTGTTACCCCTTTAATTTTTTCTTGATTAATCCCAAATGATTACAGCTCCCTTGTATTTATAGTCGGGGAAGACTTGCACGCTAAGCAATCTCTAGGAGGTTTCCTTATAGATTGGAATACCTCTCTTACAAGCAACCTATTTATTTCCTATTTATTCATATCTTTATTTCCTAAATATCTATTACTTAACGCCGAAGGCGATGACGAGATAAGGGGCGGGCGGCGGCGGCGCGCGCGAGCTTGGCTGGTGCGCGTGCGCAAGCCCTAGGGGGCCTTGTTGGGCCTCCCGGCCGGGGTCATGACATCACTCCCCCTTTTTCGGCAGTAGCGTCCTCGCTACTGTGGTTTTATTTGTTGTTGTTGGCCGGTCGATTGAAGCGACCCGTTTCGAAGATTGTTGCATCCACTTGTGTAGAGGGAAGGAGTTGGATGAAGGCGAGGATGTTGGCCCGATCTTTGTTTTCAATGGATGGGATTCCATTGCTCTCGACCCATGGGAACATCGTAGATGTTGGCGAGGTGGAGACCGTGGTCGTCGAAGAAGAAGACCGACTTTGATGGCACGGCTACGTCGTAGCTCTTCCATTAGCAAGATGCGCGCCCCATCCATGGCACATGACATTTCCCCACCGTTCGACGAGGGGCGCGGCGTCCACAGCGTCGCCCAATCCACCCGCTAGGGGACGAAGGCGATGTTGAACCGGGAAGGCGAGTCGTTCGGGCCATAGTATTGTTGGAGTTGGCCCGTCGGCAAGGTGCTCGTTGTGAAGCCTGGCATGATTGGTGAGGTCGTCGGGAGGTGAACGCCAATCACCTTGGACGGCGCCCAAAGCGGGTGCTCTCGCACGGAGGTTGATGGTTCCGTGGACGCCGGATAGCTTGTTGTCGGTCGGTGGAGCGAGTTGGGGGTAGGATGAGAGCCTCCGGAATTGTGGCGAGGTTGGCGAGGTAGGAGGTTGATGTGGGTGGCATGTACCTCTTGTCGTCGTAGGTGAAGCTCACAAGTCGAGGCTTGCTGAAGATGGAAGCGTTGAAATCTTGGGCGAGGTGGATCGACGTGCTCCCTGTGTAGGGCGCTCCCTGGTGCATTGCAGCCCACGGCTTGTTGGCGTAGTCGTACTGGACGTAGATGTCATTAAGGAACATGGGAGCCAACTGGTTTGGCTCTGGAGTCGTCCCGGCTGCCATAGCCGAGTAGTCGACGGCGCGTTGGTTGTTGGTGTCGCCGTTGATGGGCATCCCAAAACCGCGAGTGAGGCACCATGGTACGGTGTCTCCGTTCTCCCGTGGCGCCTTCATGGTGATGTAGAGGAGCCAAAGAAAGAGGAGTGCCGTTCTCGTCAGTTGGGCAGCGGTGTACCTGATGTTCCGTTGGCGTGGTGTGGCGATAGTGTCGCCTTTCTTTGGATCTGCAGCTTGATTGATGGTGTTCTCCACCATTGTTAATGTCGGCGGGATGTCCGGCGGGTGTAGCGGATCGTCGTCGTCGAAGGTCGGCGAGTGAATGACCGTCTCCTTGGTGGCGCCTGGTGGGGCGTCGGTGTTCTCATCGATCGTGGCGCCCATGTGGGAACGTCGTGGTTGCCGGTGTCAAGGTTGGCGCGAGGGTGTCGTCGTTGTTCATGCCCTTGTAGTTGTTGTCGATGATAGGCATGGCGAAGGCGTAGTCGATGTCAGGGGGATCATCATCGGCGTTGGCGTCCTTGAGGACGTCGTTGCCGTACATGGCGCCCATGGTAGCATCGTTGTCGTTGATGTTGTTGGCGATGTCATCGATGATACCATTTTTGAAGACGTCTGGTTGGCGAAGGTGTTGTCGTTGTTGTGTCGGATGACGGGGACGTCGGGGTTGAGATTGGCGACGTCGGCGTCGGCGTTGGCGGCGTCGTTGAGTCGTCCTTGTTGGCACTCAGATGTTCCCAATGTCAAAGATGATGTTGCTAGTGACCGAGGGAACTTATACATTGCCATTGTAGTAGCCGCGAGGCGTTGGCCTAGTTGGGTAGGCTTTTCGTCAAGCGGCTGGTGGATGTCGGTGGTAGCCTCTGATCTGATGCGGGTCGCGGTAGCTGGGGCATCCTTGAGGTAGGCGTGCTTCGTCGCTTGCAGCGTCGGTGGTCGAGGAGGGGACGACGTCGGCGGCGCTCGGGGGAGGCACCGTTGTCGTCGGTGGCACCGTGATAGGAGCGTCGTCGAGGAGGTCGCCCAGCTTGGCGTGGTTGCCTTGCGCGCTCGTCGGACGGCATGGCCCGCGGTCAGTGGCGTTTGCTGCGCGGCGTGTCGTTGATGTTGGCGTCGCCCGTAGGGGTGTCGTCGCCGTCGGTGGTGCCCATGGCGGGGGCGTCGTCGATGGCGGGCTGGTCGAGCATCTCGGGAGGGCGGTGAAGGTGGCCGGATCTTTCTCGAGATCAGCACACTTTCGCGAGATCCCGGATGGAGCTTCGGCGATCTTGAGGCTGTCCATCGGATCTTGGTGTTGGTGGTGGTCGGGGAAGCCGTCGATGGTGGAAATTGTCTGGTCTCGGATACCGGTGTTAGAACCAGCTAGATTAACAGGAACCGACATGAGATCGTCGTTCTTGGGCGGGAAGGCGATGGAGGCGGTGGTGGTAGCGGGCTGCGGCGCTGCGCCGACAACCGGCGCTGGGCGGTTTCGGGTAGGCGGCGGCGGCGTTGATGGTGGCGGCGCCGCGTGCGCTAGGGTTAGGGGGAGGAGGAGAGAGCTGGAGAGACAAGAGCTGTTTGGGTGTTACCCCTTTAATTTTTTCTTGATTAATCCCAAACGATTACAGCTCTCCCTTGTATTTATAGTCAGGGAAGACTTCCACGCTAAGCAATCTCTAGGAGGTTTCCTTATAGATTGGAATACCTCTCTTACAAGCAACCTATTTATTCCTATCTTTATTTCCTAAATATCTATTACTTAACGACGAAGCCGATGATGAGATAAGGGCGGGCGGCGGCGGGCGGCCGCCAGGCTTGGCCTGGTGCGTGCGCAAGCCCCTAGGGGGGCCTTGTTGGGCCTCCCGAGCTAGGTCATGACACGAAGTTTGCATATTTACATACATATACACGTACGAGTGTGTGAACGCAGTAGTACGCGTGTACACAATTCAGGTTTGAGTATCATTATATACCAAGTTTCAGACGTGAGTATGACTGGATACAAGATTCAGATTTGAGTATACCCAAGTTTTATACGTGAGTATGAGTATGACCACATACACGATTTCTTCCTATTAGCAAAAAAAAAAAAATACAAACTTTAAATAATCATCAAATCAGAACCATCGGTAGGGCGTGCGAGACCGGCGGAGTAGGGGTTGAGTGGGAGTGGGACGTCTGCTTCTGGCCTGTGGATTTAGAGGAGGGGTATAATGGTCTATTCACAAGAGCTACAGTACCAAAACTAACTGAGTTGGCTAACAGATCAAGCGGAAGGCCTTTCACCTTTTTTTTTTTTTTTTTTTTGTTTCAAGGCCTTTCACCCAAATTCAAGAAAAAAAAGGCCTAATACCTAAACCAAGTTTTTTTCAAGGCCTTCTACCTAATTCTCCCATAAAAGGACTTTGATTTGATTTCTCTCACTTCTTTATGCCCATATGTAACTGAGTTGGCTAACAGATCAAGCGGAAGGCCTTTCACCTTTTTTTTTTTGTTTCAAGGCCTTTCACCCAAATTCAAAAAAAAAAGGCCTAATACCTAAACCAAGTTTTTTCAAGGCCTTCTACCTAATTCTCCCATAAAAGGACTTTGATTTGATTTCTCTCACTTCTTCATGCCCATATGTCTTCAGGGATCATTTCTCTCACTTCTTCATGCCCATATATCTTCAGGGATCAATGGCGAGTTCATATAGGCAATCTCAAATGCCCCTGCCATTTCAACATCGGTGAACTCTGTCAAATATTCTGGCATGTCGGGCACCATGAATAAGTTTCCAAAGCTTTCATCCTGAACGCCGTGGGCATCATCGGTATTAACACGCATTGAGCTACTGCTTTGGTTTTGACTTGCAATTGGCGCACTGTCATGTGTTGCCTCAACAATATATGGATGAACTATGCCATCCCTGTTGCAAATGTGCTGGTCATAATAGTCAACATTGAACAACCTGACCATTCCATTTCCATCACTTTCCTTCTGTTGCACTGTCTTAGTCGCAGGACACCCTTGTTCTTTACTATAGGCACATCTATAGTAGCTCCTGGATAAACATAACCTCATTAGACCCTTTTTTGTTTGGATATATGGAAAATAAGATTATTTTTGTTATCTACAGTTATACTATTAGATATATGTAATATAGATTCATTTTTGAGCTAAACTATGCAAAAAATCTAACTATCCACATATAGATGAGAAATTCGATACCTGAATTCAATACAGAACATAGCAAAATGTATACCTTAATGCAAATGTTTTTTCCCACGTACCTAGAATGATTTGATTTAGAGATCCACTTCTGCCCATACTTTCTCCATTGACATCCATCAAAGTATGGTGTTTGTGTCACAACTGAACTTATTTGTTTTGCGTTCTTCCTACCGTCACCAAGAGAAGCAATCAAAATTTTAAGCCCCAGCGTATGATAAATAGTAAATACGGATGCTTCTATTACAACTTACCTTCTCTTGTTTCCACGGTCCTTGTTGTTCTCCTCCAGTATTTGATTCTCCACGTTATCCTCCTTAGTACCTCCTTTTCTTTTATGTTTGATAAGAGCGGCCTGTTTCTCGCTGTTATCACTAAGTTCTAAGGAAGAGATAATCTTACCTGAGCAACGGAATACTTCTTCAAAGAGTTGTTGTACAAGCTTTGTTTGGCCACTGCAGGGGTCAAGTATTGGTAGTACAAGGTCATGTATGCCCATCATGAGAGCCCTTTGGTGTTCAACTTCATTGATCACATCTTTGTAGCCACCAAGATTGGAAGATTCAAGGATGTTCATCATGTGATGGTTTCTCAATATGTATGTATAAGTAGCTAATAGTTGAATTGTTGGGCGCGCGGATTGAAGGTGCTATTTGATTGCAGCTTTGGGCATCTATTTATACAAGCAAATAGCAGCACACACAGTCTGAGAGCATGGGGAGGGAATCTATTATTGTTCAAATTTTCTCACTACAAAAGGACTAGGGAGCGTAGTGTCTCTATCGAACAGTATGTCAGAACAAAAAATGGGTAAGAGGTTTTGATGAATTATGACTTGTTAGATATGTCTGTCATGAGGCAATGCATTACTTCACTGTGGATGATGATAACAGCCTAATGCACATTTGATGTCTGTCATTATGACTTGTGATGACTTATATGACTGATTCTTAGGGGACACATTTGATGTAGTAGTGTTTTCTATAAATGGTTGGATGATGATTAGACGATGCCACATTAGTGGTATTAGTGTTTTAAATTGTGGAGGAAAACAAATCTGTACTCACGTGACACAGACATTCAGAAATGAGGTACGATGTACATATATGGCCTATAATTCCAGTTGTTGTTATGAAGAGCAATATTGTCATTAATCTGCTGGTCTCAAAGATAGTAACATATATGGTTTGACTCTATGGCATGCCTCCGAAATTGTATATCTAGTAAATCTGTCCTAATGTGTTAAAAAATACATATAGTTTTGCGGCTTTTGGTACTTGGAGAGGCCTGCATGACAAAATGAATCAGTTATTTCGAAGTTTTATATAGTGGCATGGTTCATGCATGTATATGGTATTCTGAAGTTTAATCAGTGATAAGTTTTGGCACCCTCTTCTTAATGCAATCCGGGCTATACCCCGCTTTCGAAAAAAAAAAAGTTATGGCACCATTTATCATCACTTTGATTTAATTTTTGTGTAGATCAAATATATGAAAGTCAGTTTATATCATTCCTCATATTTGCATGAGAAAAGAACTAACTAGGTTGATATGGATTGGCAAACCATGAAAACTCCATTATGGATTGGCAAACCATGAAAACTCCATGTGTGGTTGATATGAATCCTAGATACTCCAACTGGCATGGGTCTGTTACTAGAGATTTCAGTCAAGACAATGCATATATTCGCACTAGCTACTAGAATGAGCCATTGTGATTCTGAAACAGTGACGAACAACAAAAATCCACAAACAAAACAACAGACAGATCAAAGAGAAATCATTTTTTTCTAATATGAATTGTGTAGGGATAGCACCACCTAGATTAACTGTAGCCTTGAATTGGGTTTCGCTGACTACCATCATTTTCAACCAGAAACAGAAAAGCAAACAAAGTGATATGTGGTGAACATGTACGATTCCTCAGGACCAAATGAGTGTTATGCATTTGAGCCAAAATTGTGACAGAACATAGGAGACGATGTCTAGTCACCAGATCTTTCCTATAGAAATAGCATCAAATCCGCCTGCTCGTCCTCATGCATTTGCCGTAGTGTGCACACAGAAAAAAAAAATATTCCCATTGTCATACAACCTGGCTGTGCCGGCTTCCAATTTTGAGGTCCAAATATTCAAACATGAACCTATACACCACTACATAACAAAAATTAACCGTAGCGTTTTTTTTATTAACCGTGGCGGGTTTTACGACCCCAAATAACCACCATGGTTAATAAAATAAAAAGAAAAATCCCAGATCGAAACCTAATGGGCCCATGTGCGGGCCGCCATCGCCATGAGCGGATCCGGTGGCGTAGAGGCCGGATCTGTCCTCCACATTGCCGAGATCCGACCTCCACATTGCCAGATCCAGCCTGCTTTCGCTAGGCCGTCACCACCGCCGCCGAAGCGGCTGTCATCACCTCCCTCGCCGCTAGGGCCTGGGAGGGAGGAGGCAGCGCAAGACGGGGAGGAGAGAAGATAGCTGCCGCCGCTGCCTGCTCGTAGTGCCGCCAACAGGTTCCAAACCTAACCCTTGCCCTCGCATTGCCGCGGCGCCCGGGCTTGGTTGGCGGGTGGCACGGCGGCCCCAGTGTGGCGGCGGCCCTGGCGTAGGCACGCCCGGCGGCGGGACGAGGCAGCTCTCCTCATTCCCTCTCCTTTTTCCGTGGCGGCGCGCAGGTGCGGGCGAGCACGCAATCCGTCGTGGAGGCCCTAGCCCCGGCTAGGGCAGCCAATCGCGCGGCGCAAGTAGGATGCGTGCGGGCGTCCCGGGGCGGCGGCGTTAGCACGAGCAAAATCGGGGGGCGGAAGCCGGGCAGCGCTGGCCCTCGTGTGGCGGACTGCCCGGCACGCAGCGGTGAATCTACCATCGATGGCGAGGTAGACTACCATCTCTCCTCTCACTCTCACTTTGATTTTTTTTGCTCGCTGAAGCTCGGATCTCCGTATTCTTTTAGGTTTGTGCATCCCCGACCACCGCCTTGCAGTCCACGCGTGCCGATTGAGGAGGAAGTTGGAAGGATGAGCGTAGTGGTGGATCTCCGGCTGCAGCCCGACCTGGGGCGCAGCAGATCCGGAGGGGACGCCACGGCGGCTTCGGGCAAGGGGGAGCGGCGGAGCGACCCCCTTCCCCAAGAACAACAACACCTGGATCCAGCGTGCGGGGGTTCCGTGTGGTCGTCGGTCCACATTTTTCTTTGTCGATGCATCTGTATGTGCTCTCATCTGTGCGCCTGTGTGCTTTCCATTTATTTTTCTTCATTTCGATTTCTGCACTGTTATGGGCATTGTAATATATATGTGGTGTACGAACGTGGTGCAGGTGAACCTGTCATATTTTTTTTCAACATTATTCCATTTTCCATGTAGAGCAACGGCCATGACTCGCGCATATGGGCGCGCGCAAATCACTAGCTAATCAAAAAATAAATAAAAAAGGGGGAAAGAACGGCTTGCTCTTCCCTCCTCTCGGCCCACTCTCTCACCAGCCCGCTCTCTTACCAGCCGATCTCTGTTTGATCCAACTGCGGCTTGTCCCTCTGCAACCGCCACCACGCAGCAACAACGCCCGGCCACAGAGATGTATCTGGTATTACCCACCCGCTTTTCCCTTGACCATCTCCTCACCGCCCTCATCTCCTCACCTCTCCATCTCCTCACCGCTCTTCGTGTCTTGCAGACTAGGGTTCTCCATAGGGTGGAGAAGTTCGGCACCGCTCGGTCGTCTGAGATGTATATGGTACCAACTTCTCGCTCGACCTTCCCTTCATCTTAACTCACCGCTCCATCTCAACTCACCTTCCCTAGCAACTTAACGTGATCAAAACTACAATCAACGTACATTTACATTCTGTTATTACTGTCCCCTTCTCTATTGTGGTCTCATATAGTTATAGCAACTCAAGGTACTTATCTGAGAGTGCTATATGCTAATATTTTATTGAATTTACAGATGCACTAAACTATGTCAAATGGATCAACATCTTAGTTGAGCTCTTAGAGCTCGGGTATTTTGTAGATTGCCCGGAACACATAAATACACAGTGGAAGTACTCTACTATATTTTCTTTTTGTTGGCGTGAACCAAAAATGTAAGACATAAATAGAAAATGGGAGAGAGATGCAACAAAGAAAGATGAGAAAAAAATGCATGAAAAGAGATAGCAAATGAGTGATTTGCCCCCCCCCTTTATAAGGAGGTAAGTGGTTACTTCATATATTCCCTCAATGAAGTTCGTAATTACAAATGAGTCCCTAAAATTTACAAACATGCCGTAAACTCTTAAAAATGTCACACTACTTAGTAAATGGGCATATATAGTGAGAATTGTCCTTCCCGACCTGCATGTGTACACCTCACTACAAACACCATCTAGGAAAGGATACAAAGAAAAGAGCATGCACATGACTCTAACCCATACACAAATTGTCATGCGATACTTCTTTTCTTCGTCCTCTTTCTTGAGCCACACTTGATGATAACTAGAATAACAATCCATGAGAGAGAACCTTTGGCATCCCGCAGCCTTATCAACCGAAGTGTCTATCCTTGGTAAGGGGAAAGGATCTTTCCTACAAGCCTTGTTGAGGTCTGTAAAGTCTATTCATATCCTCCATCGATCTTCCTTCTTAGGCACCATGACGACGTTCGCCAACCACTATGGGTATTTTACTTCTCTTATCACGTTTGCATCTAGCAACCTTTGAACTTCCACCTTGGCGGCCATGATTACGTAAAAGTCGGACATCTTTCTTTGCTTCGCTTCCTTGGTTGCATGTTTTGGTTGATGTCCGGGGCATGCTCAATGATGTCTCGCCTACCCCATGTAGATCTAAGGCTGACCATGCGAAGACATCTTTGTTCTTGTTCGAGTCTCCATTAGGTTGGACTCTTCCTCAGGAGATAACTCGGTGCTGATAGTTACCTTTTGGTCGGGGAGCACTTGGTCTAGACACACTTTCTTCGTTTTCTCTTGGCGAGCGAGGTCCGTCTTACCCTTCGGCATGTCTGGGGGTTCAGATGCCTTGCTTGCCGCTTCCACTGCGTTTATATTGCGGTTTGCCTTGTATATCGCTTCCTCTATATTTCTTGGTTCCTTCTGACTGCCGTTCACTTTTATGACGCCATGCAACGAAGGTATTTTCATGCACAAATACCCCATGTGAATGATTGCGTTGAATTTGTTGGTGAAACCACGGCCAAATATGGCGTTGTATGGGTAGTACAAATCTACTACATCGAAGGTGATGTACTCTGTTCTTGCTGCCTCTTGATCCCCGAAGGACACTGGCAAGGAGATTTTTCCCAAGGCTTGCACTTGCTTCCCTCCAAAACCTATAAGTGATGATTCAGAAGGTTGCAACTGTCCCCTGCTTAGCCTCATCTCGGTCAAAGGTACTTGCCGAACAATATGTTTCTTTGAGCTCCCCCAAGTCTACCAAAATTCTTTGGACCCCCATGCTTTGCTATGTTGGCCTTGATTACCATTGCATTAACATGTGGATAGCTTTCTAGCTGCAAGTCCTCCTCTGAGAAAGTGATGGAGACCTTGGACCAATCGTTACATTTGAATGGAGCCTGCACTGCTAAGCTACGTTGTTCACCAACCTAAGGTGGTCTCTTTTTTGTCTTTTTGTCTCAAACCCGATAAAGGAACCTCCTGCTATGGGCAGAATCATTCCAATGGTTGGTAGGGGAGTATGCACATTCATTTGATTTTCAGGGTTTAACTCGTTTTGGGTGTCGGCAACTGCGGAGGTGGGGGTAAGGTATCTTGCGGGGGCAAGGGTGGCTGATATCTAACCTGCTGGTTGGGTTGGCTTGCTTCTATGTAGGTAATATGGGATGGCCCGGCACTAGGGTACAACCTGCTCGACTCCTCGCGCTGGTTCACTTGCAGGGTCGGAGGCGGGGGTTGCGGGCGCCATGCCGGTAGGAAGCTGGGTAGTATGCACTAGCTTGTGGAGGGAGCTGCGTGTGAGCCTGAGGTGCCATATTGTTGTGGTGCGAATGGGCGGGTTTGTCATTTCTTTGGGGTGGTGTGAAGGTATTGTTTACTTCCCTAGGTGGGGCCATGGGCGGTGCTGGAGGCACTTGGTTTAGTTTTTGCTTTGCCCTTTCTCTAGCCTGCTGGATCTCCAGACAATCCCTAGAGACATGACCTTGCTCTTCTCCATGCACGAAATAATACTATTTCCTTGGTTTTCTAGACCAATTCCTCCCTTTGTCTCCCTGCCTTCCCTGAGGCTGCCCCTGGGACGTAGGTGGAGGTGCTGGCGAAGGCTTTTCCTGGTTCCGAGCACCTTCGCCGGAGGTGTCAACCGTGAAAACATGTTGCCCTTGCGCACGCTGATTGGGTGCAGCTGGTCCACCTCCTTGGTTACCCTTCGCTTGTTGCTTGTTGTGATTTTGTTCCTCCAATCTTTTGCGGTAGTCATTGTGTGATCTACACCATTTTCAAACTGCTTGCATAACTGTTGCATGGTGGTCGGCCTCTTTCGCGCCAGGTGCGAAGCAAACGGCCCTATGCGAAGGCCCTTGATAGCTGCATCTATTGCGACCTCATCCGGGATGTCGGGTGCCTTAGCCTTGATTTGCAGGAACCATTGGAAGTAGTCTTTTAGTGCTTCGTTGTGCCCTTGCTTGCACCGGAAGAGATCCATGGAGGTTAAGAATTCATCAACGTAACCCTTGAAGTTTGCCAAGATTTTATCACGTAGGTTCTCCCAAGAGTAGATGGTGCTTGGCTTGAACATGGTGTACCATGACAAGGCATCCCCCCTCTTTGCAATTATGAAAGACTTGGACAAGGCGACATCGTCTCCTCTAGCCGCACGCTATGACCGCCTCGTAAATCATAACGAACTGATGTGGGTTTGTTCTACCATTGAAGCGTGGGAGCTGAATGGGCTTGTACTTCGCCGGCCACGGAGTGCGGTGTAACCCTTCTGACAATGGTGATCTTGGATCGAAAGTCCGGCAACTAGTCAACTAAGGCACCACAGTCGCAAAGGGGCCTTGTGCCGAGGGAGGAGGCACCACAGGCGCAAGGGGTCCTTGCATCGATGGTGTAAGAGGGGTGAAACTTGCCAAGTGCACGAGGGGCTCCGTGGCTCCCATAATGGGCACGCCAAACATGCTGAGGATCTCGGCCTGTAGAAATGCCATCTGCTGCACGAGGTTACGTTGTTTGGGCTGAAGCGTGTGAAGGCGCTCTTTGTGCCGGCGCGAGCCCTCGCCCACCTATCTTTCTCTTGTTGTAGGGCCTAGAGTTGGGCTTGCAGTTGCTGTAGCTCCGCCTCGGAGGTTTGGGTTTGCAGGTATGGTTCTTCCAACCGTTCCACCAACGGTCTGCGTGTTTGGATCGACCGCTAGGCGTGGTGCTTGCGGGTCAGCCTCTTCGCTTAGCGCCCAAGTGTGGGATCGTCGCCGGTCTCCGCTCTCTGGCTGGATGAGGGTCGTCTTGCTCGATCGTAGGATCCCCCAAGCGGTTGCATAGACACTTCTTGCCCTCGCCGAGGCCTTGGCTCTCGGGGCTCCGCATGGGCAGCAGCTCGGGGTTCGAGTTCGTGGAGCCGTCTTTTCGCACCGACCATGGTGGACAGGATCGTGAGGAGAAGTTCGGGCCCCACGGTGGGCGCCAAATGTTGGAACTGTGGTTCGAACACGGGGTATAGCCGCCAAGCCGAGACCTTGCGCAAGGTTACGAAACCTTGCGCAAAGTCACAGAACCTTGTGCCTCGTCTCGAAGCCCTGCGTGCTCACGCCCTTGTGGACTCCCGCCCAAGCGATGCTTCGGGCAACAAAAGACAACCTGAAAGACAAACTAGGGTTTCATTACTTTCTCACCAACCGTCTTTACATGAGGTGTACCCCTCCTTTTATAGGCGCACGGACACCCCATGGCCTGATTACAAGAATACCCACGAATATTCCTCATACATTTCTCTAACGTTGCAAAAAAACCTTAGGGGCACTTTTGCCACTGGCCATGACTCCAGAAAGGGGAAACGCGAATCCGGCCTGACCCATGTGAGTTCACGGCCTCCTCCACAGCGCTGATGGGCGGCCCGGGCTGGAGGGGCCAACTCGCTTCCTTTCTCTAGGCGCCGAAGTCGTAGCTCGACTCTCTCGCCCGCAAGGCTTGGGCGGCGGTCGTTCGAGGCGGAGGCGCGGCGCCGGCTCGGCGTGGTCGGGGCGGAGCGGGGCGAGCCTTGCGGCGCCGCGCGCCGGGGTGGCCCGGCACCTTGCCCTCGCCCCTAGTGGGAACGACGTGCAGCGCGCCTGCAGCGAGGGCGGTGGCCCCGCGCACCGGGAAGAGGCCTCGCGTCCGGGTCCTGGCCTCCGGCCTCCGAGCAGGCGCACGGGGTTGGCGCGGTGGGCCTTTGGACACGGAGGCGGAGGCGGAGAGGCGTGGTGCCCTGCCATTCGCCGAGGGCCTCACGCGCTGCTCGATGGTGACTTAGGGCAGGCCCCACCTGCATCGGGGCCAGGGGCCTCTCCTTGAGCGCCGAGAGACCCCGAAGGGGGGCTTCGCGACACGGTCCGGGCGCGCGCAGCAAGGGAGTCCCGGCGGAGGTCACCTGGCGGCTTGGCCTTGCGCCCCAGGGGGCCTTGCGGCCCGTCTCCGCTCAAGGGCACCTCGTGGCCAAGCCTTGCGCTTGTGCCCTTTGCCCCTGGCCTTGCGCTTGCTGCCTTGCGCCTGCAGCTCGCGCCCGAGCCTTGCGCATGGGCGTTGCGCGCCAATCCTTGCGCAGGCCGTGCGTCCACCGTGGAGGTCCTTTGCACTCGCGCCGTGCGAGCGCACCTGGTGTCTCAGCCTTGCGCATCCAGGGACCTTGCGTCCCGAGTCTGGGCGCAAGGGTGCCTTGCGCCCGAGCTTCTCGCCCCGGCCTTGCGCAGGTGAGCCTCGCTCCGTGAGTTCCTGCACTTAGAGGAAAAATAGAAAAGATTGGTAACGAGTTTGCCACCAATTGTCAGCGCATGTTCATCGCTAGGTGCACAGGCCCAACACATGGCTCGCCGGAAGTGTGTGTGTGTGGGTGGGGGGATGATGGGCAGGCAGCCGGTGGCGCATGGCTCGCCGGCATGCTTGTACAAGGGACGGGCGATGGTTTTTGCTAGCTACCAGTGGGCCGGGCCAGGTGTCCAATGGAAAAAAAATTCATCAGACGTCCTAGCGCCAGCATCACCGTTTGGACAAAGGGATCGGCCTTTCCCCTGTCTATGGTCCTTATTGCAGGGCCGGCAGTGCAAATGCGCACTGGGCATTGGTTAATTATTTTTTCAGACCAGCTAAAGCTATCTCTCTCTCTGCCTCCCTCTAAGTCTTCACCACCGGCGACAGCGGCCGTGGCTTCTTCGCTGATCACCCTGCGATGACAGGGGGCAGCCGCAGTTCCGCCAAGCGTCCAAGGTCACCTCTCCCTCTCGCTGTCTCTGTCTCTTTCTCTCTGGGAGACAAAAATATAATCGGTTTGGGCGGATTTCGCGTTGTGTTTTCCTGTCAAACCGTGGGCACTGGGCAGTTCAGTGTCTTCGGAAAACGAATCGTTTGGTCTTCGTTTCACTCCTTCCAGACCTAGAGTAGAGGCACGGCACAAAACAAGGTGCTCCATTTGCACCTGTATGGTGTGAATCTTTCAACGTCTAACAAACTGAACAAAGTAAGCAGTAGTCAGAAAACAACCGTACGTCCCGATTGCTAGCTAGGCTGAATTTGGTATTTGCTATAGATTTCCATGCGGCCCGCGCCCGACGGCCCAGCACGAGGCACGCTGTTTTTGGCCCGCCCGAGCGCGCACGCCCGCTGGTCGACGGGCCCGCCCGCACGGCGCGGGCAGCGATGCGGGCTTGGGCCGACCCTCAAGCACGGGGCACGCACGCCCGCACGCGTTAAGAAAGGGGAGACCCGGTGGCAAAATATACTAGTGATAATATTGTACATATTTGGTATATTAGTCCCGATATTTTCATTCTTGGTATAATATTATACATATATTTGATATAATATTGTACAAATATACTAAAATCTGTATAAAAAATAATCATGTTTGAGTGTTTTTAAAAATCGCCCGTGGGCGGCACGTATGGCATGGCATGGCATGGCACGATTTGGCCCGTGGGGACGGGCCTGGGCTCGAGGTCGCACGGAGCCCGGTGCGGCCCGCCCGCAGGGCACGACGCCTTAGCGGCACGGCACGGCCGGCACGCACGACACGAGGCAGTACCGGGCCGGCACGCACGCCCGTTGGAAATCTACAGTATTTGCGAAACATGCAGTTTTCAGGCCGATTACTATGTGTCTGTCCTATGTCTCTAGTTTTCTACATCACTGTTAGCAGAGTAAGCGATGTGACTGAAGGCAAGACTTTGCATTCTGTCCTTTGCAGACTTGGAATGGCAAGTAATACAATGATGATTCATGCTTTACAGTTATTTCAGAGCAAAGTCTTCTAGATAGTAGTACATCAGAATTCTAGGCCATATGACGAGATGTAGTTTTCTGTCTATTATCACGTACTTTCTGCACATGCTCCCTTACTTTTCTTACCACACTTGGTGTAGACTAATCGGTAACCCACCAATGTCCTTTTTCTTGTCAGAACTCAATAAAAGGACTTTGTTTTGATTTCTCTCACTTTTCTTCAGGCCCATATATCTTCAGGGATCAGTGGCGAGTCCATATATGCAATATCAAACGCACTTGCCATTTCAAAATCTGTGAACTCTGTCAAATATTCTGGCATGTCTGGCACCATGAATAACCTTTCAAAGCTTTCATCCTGAACTCCATGGGTATCGGTATTAACACACATTGAGCTACTGCTTTGGTTTTGACTGACAATTGGCACACTGTCCTGTGTTGCCTCAACAACATATGGATGAACTGTGCCATCGCTGTTGCAAGTGTGCTGGCCATAATACTCAACATTGAACAACCTCATCGTTCCATTGCTATCAGTTTCCTTCTGTTGCACTGTCTTAGTCGCAGGACACCCTTGCTCTTTACTATAGGCACATCTATAGTAGCTCCTGGATAAACATAACCTCATTAGTATCGTCTAATAAAACTCAACGGCAAAAGATGCTGGTCTGTCATCTCTGAGTTTTTTGGCTTTCCTATTGGTATTGACATAGTTAATATTGGTACTTTCTGGCTTAGTAATAAGAGGAACATTCTAGTTAATATGGTTAGTTCTGCTGTCATTTGGTCTATTTGGAAACTCAGGAATGAGTTGGTTTTTCAAAATACAGGATGGAAGAGTATAGAAGTGCTGTACTATATGGTAATTGGAATGGTGCAAAATTGGCTAGTTTTGTGTCTAGCCGAGAAGAGATCGTTGCTCAAGTCTCATCTGGAGAAACAGAAGACGGTGGGAGGAACAGTCCTGTGGCTGCCAGGGAGCGCAGGCTGAAGTATTCTCGGAGCAGTGACAAGATGATCAACCCGCTGGTGAAGAGCACGGTTCCTGGATGGTGGAATGATCTCAATGATGCTCTGAATGAGCTGTAATAGGGCTAGGCGGTTTTTGGTCTTCCTGTTAAGTGCTTTCGATTTGTCTGGGAGTTTTTCTGGTAGGACTCTTGATTTGTCTGCCAGGGCGCAGTTAAATCTTTGCTGGGTAGTTTGATGCTAATGCATCCGGAACTGTAAACGTTGATAACTCTATGGTCTTTTGATATAATTGAAAGGCGGGGCATTGGCCCTGAAACTCTAAAAAAAAAAACTCAACGGCAAAGCTTTTGCCGTCCCTTTCAAAAAATAACCTCATTAGACCTTTTTTTGGATATATTGAAAATAAGATTGTTTTTGTTATCTACAGTTATAGTATTAGATTTGTGTAATATTGATGCATTTTTGAGCTGAACTATGCAAACAATTTAACTATCCACATATAGATGAGAAATTTGATACCTGAATTCAATACAAAACATAGCAAATGTATACCTTAATGCAAATGTTTTTTTGCCACGTACCTAGAATGCTTTGATTTGGAGATCCACTTCTGCCCATACTTCGTCCATTGACATCCATCAAAGTATGGTGCTTGTGTCACAACTGAACTTATGTGTTTTGTGTTCTTCCTACCATCACCAAGAGAATCAATCAAAATTTTTAAGCCCTAGCATATGATAAATAATAAGGATAGCATATGATAAATATGGATGCTTCTATTACAACTTACCTTCTCTTGCTTCCACGGTCCTTGTTGTTCTCCTCCAGTATGTGCTTCTCCACGTTATCCTCCTTACCTCCTTTTCTTTTATGTTTGATAACAGCGGCCTGTTTCTCGCTGTTATCACTAAGTTGTAAGGAAGAGATAATCTTACCTGAGCAACTGAATACTTCTTCAAAGAGTTCTTGTACGAGCTTTGTTTGGCCACTGCAGGGGTCAAGTATTGGTAGTACAAGGTCATGTATTCCCATCATGAGAGCCCTTTGGTGTTCAACTTCATTGATCACATCTTTGTGGCCACCAAGATTGGAAGATTCAAGGATGTTCATCATGTGATGGTTTCTCAATAGCTGGACTGTCGGGATTGAACAAGGTGCTAGCTTTTGGGCATCTATTTATACAAGCAAATAGCAGCACGCACAGTCTGAGAGCATGCATGGGGGAGGGAATCGACTATTGTTCAAATTTTTCTCACTACAAGAGGACTAGGGGAGCGTATTGTCTCTGTCGAACAGTATGTCAGAGCAAAAATGGCACTACTCAATATCTTGTTTCTTTTTATTTAACTGACACATAAATGGGTAAGAGGTTTTGATGAATTAAGACTTGTGAGATATGTCTGTCATGTGGCAATGCATTACTTCACTGTGGATGATGATAACACCTAATGCACATTTAATGTCTGTCATTGTGACCTGTGATGACTTATATGACTGATTCTTAGGGGACACATTTGATGTAGTAGTGTTTTATATAAATGGTTGGATGACGATTAGACGATGCCACATTAGTGGTATTAGTGTTTTTAAATTGTGGAGTAAAACAAATCTGTAAGTTAGTTAGATGTAGTTGATTACTTTGCATAAAAAAAAGATTTCAAATGATGTCTTTATACTTATATGCCGCTTCCCCAAAAGTCAAATCTTTTAAGTTTCTGACAAAATATATAGAAAAGTAACTAATATTTATGATGTATAATACTCCTTGCATCCCAAAATATCATTAGATTAATTACTGAATATGTTTTTTTTATAGTAAAGTTATTTAGGGATACAAGTATTGCTAATATTTTCTATAAATCTAGTCAAACTTATGAAAATTTGAACTACATGGAATCCAAAACAATACTTAGTTTGGGACGTAGTGAGTAAGTATCATTACATTGAGCATACAATATATTTT
This sequence comes from Hyparrhenia diplandra, assembly GCA_015847255.1. Lineage (NCBI taxonomy): Eukaryota > Viridiplantae > Streptophyta > Magnoliopsida > Poales > Poaceae > Hyparrhenia > Hyparrhenia diplandra. The sequence continues at coordinate 89,395 of JADLZK010003904.1, forward strand.
TATAATAAAATTATTTGAAGCTACAAATAGTGATACTATTTTCAATATTTTTATTTATTCAATCTTAAAAGGATTTTTACTTCTCGGGAAGTGAGATGTGCATTTATTTTTGGGACGAAGAGAATATAAATATAATATGTTAAGAGTCCGTGCATGAAAAATCCTTGAATCTGGTTATAATATAATATGTTAGAGTCCGTACAAGACATACCAAAAAGTCCGTACATTTGTACAAAAAAACTGGCTACTATTGTTTGATATATATGTGAATAAGCATTTCTGTCAGGTCGCTTTTTCAGGTTGAAAATGGACCACCAGTTTGTTGGTAGGTTTACTGCTATGGTCAAGAGTTGTGGCCAGTGAAGAGGAATTGCCAAAATTATGCATCATGATTGATGCATGCCGTGTACCTACATCGTTCACATGACACAGACATTCAGAAATGAGGTACTGTGTACATATATGGCCTATAATTCCAGTTGTTGTTATAAAGAGCAATATTGTCATTAATCTGCTGGTCTCAAAGAACATATTTAAAGAAAGTAGAACTGGAGGCCACGCCGCGGCCTCACGGTGGCCACAGTAGTAAAAAAAAAAATGTTGTCCGTTGTGATCTGGATCTACCGCTGTGAATAGCTGACCGCGGGTGCATGAACAGGAGTTTGGCCGGGATGGTCAGGCGACGTGCGTCCCGCACATCGCTGTCATCCTCTCATTGACTCACGCCACGCGTTGTCTCACGTTCATTGGCTGAGCGGCCGGCGGCGACGTGCGTCCCGCACAGCGCTGTCATCCTCTCATTGACTCACGCCACGCGTTGTCTCACGTTCATTGGCTGAGCGGCCGGCCGGGCATGGAGCAAAGGATTCACTGCATGCAAATATATCTGCCTCAGCAAGTGGGGAGGTCAGCGCATGGGTGTACTGCGTGCGTTGCGTTGTTGTCTATGCATTGCCTGGCTCTATTTTGCTGTCGTTTCATCATTGGATGGGGTTAGTTGGGCCCTTTTGTCAGCCGCTACGGTGGCAAGCAACGAGCCCCGGGTTTCAAGCCCCGATGGCCAGGGGTTCGCTGCCCTTTCGCGGATGGGAACAAGCGCATGCATGCACCTGGAGCACCGCTGACACTGACGGTGGGGACGTCTTCCTACGCAGGGCCATGGGGTCCTCCTATCAGCGGCCTGTGTTACCTGCCCAGCCTCTGTTACCTGCCCGTAGGCATGCCTCCTAAAAACAGCGGCGACGATAAAAAGAGTTGTCGCAGCTTCGTTCGCTCCGTTCCCCTCTTCGTTCCCGACGGCTACCTGAGGTATGCAAAATCTGCTCGCGCCTTTTCCTTTCGCCGCGCTTCTTCCCAAGGGCGATAGCGAGCTCGCCGCCTTTTCCTCTCGCCGCGCTTCTTCTCAACCACGAGTGCCTAATCCTGTGGGGTTCCGGCGGCTCCGCCGTCTGATGTGCCTGTCGCCGCTTTGCGTTTCCTTTGCAGGTGACTGGGGGCCAAATCCGGACCTGCCGGCGGGCTGCTGAGACGGCACGAGCACGGCGGCGTTCGGAGGGGGGACAGGGGGATAGAGTGTGGGAGGGTGCCTGCCATAGCGAGGTAGGGTCGTCGTCTGGGGGGCTGTTTCAAGGCGTCCTCGTCGTGTTGGTATAGCGCTTTTCCTGGAATCTTGGATTACTTGCTTCGTTCTGGGGGCCATTCTACGTCCTCATCGTGCGTTGCTTAGAATATTTAGTGCAGCAAAAGAACTGCTTACCAATGAGCTCTCATGCTCAGATTGTGGAGCTATGTATAGCCAGATTGTGCTATTTATGTTTAGATTCTTGTACTCTGCATACTCAGATTCTGGTGCTATGTATGCCTGAGTGTTTAGCCCATCATGATGAATAATCGGATTCTGCTACACGCGCTGGATGCCATTGTATGCATGATCGTGTCTAGCTACTAGCCCACAACAAAAACATGATGAGCCTTTAACAAATCTTAATGTATAGTGTTATGGTCAGGAGTGTAAGAGAATGGCGATGTGACAGAATTGGAAATAGATACAATCCAAAATGGAAATAAGAGAGAGATCAAGAATCGAGATAGATAAGCACGATCATGCATAGAGGTACACATGCTTACACATGCTCGAACTGGACCTCTCACAGGAACCATATGAATCTTATATACATATAAACAACTCTGCGTTCCAGCTATCCTCTTCTCTTACTGCCCAGAAAGCTCAGGTAAGCATCAGGGCCCTCCTCCCTAACGCTTCTTCGTTTTTCGCTTCCTCATGCGGTGCACCTTCTTGATCAACATGATACACGGTTCAGCTGTTATTTTACGAAATTTTCTATAATAATTGGAGAAAAATTCAATGGTTCAAATCGACCAAGAGCGGCCGATCCGACGGCTACAAAGGTAGGAGGCAACAGGAGGCAAAAACACGGAGGCAAAAATTGCCTCCTGTTGTGTCTATGACAGTGGGCCATAAGAGCAAAAATTGCCTTCCATTGCCTCCCACCAACGTGGGGATTAGCACTAGACTGTAATTGCATTCTTGTAATTCTTTTTTTTGATCAAGGACAAAACGGTAACTTCATAACTTCATAAACGTGTCTATAGTTAGTTGGATTAAAAAAAAATCAACAACTCCTCGGTCGTTTTACGGTTCGTGGTTCTAGGGTTCTAGGGTTCGTAAATTCGTTCTTGTAATTCCACGAGTGGTTTGTGGATCGCCGCCGCAGCTGATCCGCTGGTCCTTCCCCGTCGCCGGAGGGACCGGATCCGGCCGTGCAGCACCCGGACTCGGCAACCTGGCCTTCTTCCCCGCCGCCGGGCGCCGCCATGTTGCCAGCGCCGCCGCCGCCGCCGACGGGGCCGCAAGTGCGGCCGGGTCGTGCCTTCGTCCGCGTGCCAGCGGCCGTCGCCTCCTCCGCTGGCGGGCGCCACTCCGCACCGCACCACGGCGAGATGGCGAGTGCGGGAGGCACGCCGAGCGCCGCCGCTTCACCCGACCGTCTCCACACCGAACAAGAGCTTCGCCCGACGCCGCGGCCCGGCGAGGCACCCTCCGCCGCGCGCCCGTGCTTGACCGGTGAGTGCGAATCCCCCCCCCCCCTCCCCCACTTCCACACGGACGCGTGCTCCTCCATCTTCATTCGGCAAGCGGCATTCCGTGCGGCAAGACCCAACTCCGGGCGGATGAAGGCGACGGCCACCTCCATGGCGGCGCTGGGGGAATGGGGACGCACACTCTCGGATGTTCCAAGGGCGTAGCCGTAGCTTTGGAGTACGAGCAACCACACATGCACGCCACCTGTTCGAGCAAATGCCTGAATCTCGAATCATGGAATGACAAAGTGATGTAATGCTCCATAAGTTTTTCTCACTGCTTTTGTATCATGTGCGTAAGTTTGAGAATTCTAATAAATGATTCTCGAAGTTGGATAAGGATCTCGCTAGACAAACGTATGCTCTCTCTTGTTGGTTCTTAAATATCATATCTATAGTATATGGCTAATTATGCATGCTATGTAGGTGTCAAGAAGAAAGTTGCGGCGGTAAACAAAGCCTTGTCTGGTTGGTCGATACGGTATTTGATTCCCTAATGAAGTTTCCAGCTTTGGTATGTGACCCAATATCACACAATAGTTTCTAAAATTCGATGCAGATTGTTCATATGGTTGAAGTGTGTTATTAGTGATTTATTTTACAAAATCATGACCCATTTCTGTATGGCTGACACAGCCACATGCAAGCTCATAATTAAGCAAACAGAACTTGTTATTATTAAGATTGAGATATTTGAATCGGAAAAGTATATCTTTGCTTGATTGTGTATATATCCTTGTTAAACTCGATACAGTTCACTAGTCCCCGGAGTCATGGGGTGAACCAGTAAAATGATTAAGCACCTAGTTTTCTGTTAGTAATGGGGAACTACTACCATTGCAGTTTAGTGTTGTGTTATGTACCGATAAGCTCGATCTTATTTTTGGTTGCTTCAAGTACCTTATAGTTTGCTCTCTGTTTTCTCCCATGCACCTTTGTCATACCGTAAAACTTAATCCATGTGTCTCTTTATGATTCAGGAGGTTGATTTGTAATCCATGTGTCCAACTTTAAATATTTAGAGGTAGCATAACCATGTCGGGACCTTTGACAATCGCTTATACGATAGTAGATTGGCTTCAGATTTCACCAAATTTTATTCTATGGTTTGAATGGAAAGCCGTATTTGTTATCTCTCATTGTTTGAAACATGGCTACCGACATAACACAATATATTGAGTAAAGTGATTTTCTTATCGACATTTGTTGCAGTCCAGCTCCTTTTGCTATGCTATGATGCCGAGAGAGCCACATTTCGATGTGAAGCTCAAGTTCATCGATCTTTCACATGTCGTGAAGGTGATGTAAAACCCACGACCGCAAGCTCGTAGCAAGGTCTTCACATCCAAGCCGAAGGATTGGCAAGCCACAAGAAGTTCCACAAAGTTCATGATCATGAGAAGGTTGCGGCATCACCCAACTCTCGCAATGCCCGAATCAGAAAGCGTACCGCTTGGATAGTCGGTTGCTCTGTCTCGACCTTCGTGTCCGAACTTACTCCATGGTGGACCAAAAGAGGCTTTTCGCTGCGGATCGAATCTTTGGGTGTTACCGAGATTGTCACAGCCAGACGTATCGTAGTCCGCTGATTTTAAACTATAGCTTAGCTACTGATGTGAAGTAATTGATCCCATGAATGCCCTTGACAGATTTACTTAGTAGTAGTACTCTGGTCTGGTATTAGAAATGGTTGGTGTTCTTACATGTAGCACTGCGGTTCTGTTCCTCAGTACTGAACTGTGTTCAGTGCCAGCGTAATGAGGGCCATGATCTCATTTTTTTGACTTTGAGTTGTTCCCTGGGGGCGTAGCAGGCTTGTTTGATCTGTGATTCCGACCCTTTCTAGTCTACTACACAATCACATTATTATATATTATATCGTGGGCAAGAATGCTAGCACACAAATATATCACGGAAGGTCATATGAAGAAATACTACAAGATAATCAAAATAGCAGTGAAAGCAACAAATATCAAAAACTTTATCAGACGGAAGAATAACTGGAAATTTGCACTGAATGTCCGCCTTCCCACTGACACTGACTTCGATCCTATAATTACGCGCGGAGATCGTGCCTTCAAATCCCGTTTGCAGTTACCCCATATTTTTATCCGGGCAGCGCGATGGTAGCTCTCCCGTAGTTTTTCACCGGGCTAACTGGGCCCGCGCATGCTGGCCTCGTGGGGCAGGCTCGACGATTGGGCCTGCGAGGCGAATGGTTAGTCGTTGGGCCGTCGTTATCTTTATGTCAAATAAATTAGCTCTCCGCTCTAAACAGATGTACTTCAACAGCCCAATGGTTAGACCATTTGATTGTGAAACATTGGCACCCGTGTTCAAAACCTATCGTCTCTATTTTTTTTTGGATAGTGTTTGGATTGATTGAATTTTTGTTTTTTTTTTTTTTTCTATATGTTTATTATTATTTTTTGCAATTTTTTTTGCGTAGACACTCAATTTAGCTCCATAAACATACTAGTTAAGTTTGAGAAGCTTTTGGAGATTGTGGTGATACATATATATATATCACATGTGACGACATCCGTCACATAGTCACATTGGTCGTAGTGAGACATGTATGTCTTTGTGAGGATGTGCACCCACCACTTTGTCGTAATCTGTTGCAACTTTTTTCTCATGACTATCCACCAAAATGGAGTGTCCATGCAAGTTTTTGGATTTTTTTTTACCAAGTATATGAATTTTAACATTTATTCTTTATTAAAACAATACTTCGAAAATTGCACAAATGCACACAACATCTTAGTTTGGATCCATGAACACCCTAGTAAAGTTCCGGATGATTTGGAGATTGTGGTGATACATATATATCACATGTGACGACATCCGTCACATAGTCACATTGGTCGAGTGAGACATGTATGTCTTTGTGAGGATGTGCACCCACCACTTTGTCGAATCTATTGCAACTTTTTTCTCATGACTATCCACCAAAATGGAGTGTCCATGCAAGTTTTTGGATTTTTGTACCAACTATATGGTATTTTAACATTTATTCTTTATTAAATCTAGAAATAATTACAAAAATAGGTTAACTTGCTGTTCAAAATTGCCTGAGATGCACACAACATCATAGTTTGGATTCATGAACACCCTATTAAAATTTCGGGACGATTTGAAGATAGTGGTGATACACATCCTTCATAACCATAAACATGCTCACTTAGAGCCATGTGAGTCGTGATGAGAGAGGTTCATGGTTGTGATGGATCCATGATGTCATCTGTCCAAATCATTTGAAAAATTAATGACATGGTAATGGCGACAAACTATGATGTTGTGTGCAATTATACAATTTTCTGAACTTTTTACTTATTATTGTGATTATTTTATGGTAAATTGAAGGAAAAATGAAAAAACCCCTATGCTAGGTAAAAAAAAATCTAAGAACTTGTATGGACCACTCATTTTGGTGTACGATCATGACATAAAATTTTCAAATGATTTAGAGAATGTGGTGATACACATCCTTGACAACCAAGAGACATCTCCTAGACCTAGCTTCACCGAGCTCTACTAAGCCCGTTATTTACGACAAAGACAGAATTGTGATGACATAGTTGAACCCATATATTTAAATTAAAACAAAGGTACAAATCACAAAAAAAAAATTAAAAGAGAAAGCTTAAATAGGAACAAGTAACCAAAAATGTTGTAAAAAAAAAAAAAAAAAAAGAGCACCAATGGGTATTGAACCCAAGAGCTGCGGCTCAAACAATAGAGGCTAACCATTATGCTATTCAAGAGTATTCGATGGTGGGGTAGCTGTTCTCTTTTTAGCCTTACTTATTCTCGAATAGTTAAAATCAAGGGACCGACGATCCTAATTTTCGGGAGGAGGAAAATTACGGGAACCGACGATCCTAAACTTACTCGCGATCGCGGCAGGTTCCCTCCTCCCGAAATTCTCTGGCGAAGCGCCGGTTTCATTGCTACTACTGTATGCTTAGTGTCGGTGGTTGGTTGATGCTTCCTGTCTTGCTTTCGGCATGGATTGTGGTAGCATACAGCGTAGTGTAGAGTGAGCCGTGAGCATGTAGATCCATCAGTCCATTATGATTTCTTTTTCGTTCGTGTTAATCTACCAGGGCCTGGAAAAGAAGTGCCGTTTGCGCCATCTCTCAGAAGAAAAAAGAAGTCGGTACAATCCAAACAATTACTGTACATCAATTAAGTCGGTACAATCCAAACAATTACTGTACATCAGTCATTCGAGCAATGATCGGACAGTCTTATTCTGATTTGTTATTGTACAACATACATTGATGAATATATACAACGCCATTATTTACTCAGTATCTATCTACTAGCCATGTGCTCGTTGACGTAAATAGTTTTTTTTTTTTTTTTTTGACACGAATTGCCGTAAACAGGTTGATGTCCACTTCGTCCTCAACTGAGAATATATGATACAAAAAATTGAGACACTGGAGTGCAACAAAAGAAAATATTTGTAGGGAGTCCCAGGCACCAAGTCTGACAACCTCAGGGTCCTTTCTCCAGCAATGGGGGATGTTGGTTTTGCATCTGGAGCAATCGCCTTGTTCAGTGGCCTGGCCACAGGTCATCGCCTTGTCAGCTGTCTGAGTCACAATTGCAGAATGCAGATCGTCAGCATAAATTTTAAAACACATCTTAAGACAAAAGAAATGGTAAATAACAGATAATATTGGCCATGTCTAATTTGGAATGCAGCAGAGGGACATGCATTGGGTATTGTCATTGATTAGCAAATCAAATTGCACAATTCAGTACTATTTCAGTACACCTGTTAACAACATGTATTCCAATTACTAGTGCAAACCAAAAAGAGCCCTTGGCACTATGTTCGTCAGGCTGCAGCCTTCATTCTATTGTAAGCATATCAAGGAAGTACTGGAGTACACGAAAATTCTTGTACAATAATCTTGTCCAGTACTGAAAGAACTATGGGATCTGATAGATAGAACCATAATAATGGTGACAAAAACACAACAAATAGCAGCCATAAAGAGCTTTCACCATGGGAACCAGCGACCAAGAGGGTTGCAACTAGCCATAAAAAACAACATGACCTTGGTAGTTTTAAATAGGGGAACTAACATATTGGCAGCAAATGAAAGAACTGTACAGTCAGCTGTTTGAGCGGTCAGATTACAAATTCAAAGTGCTTGAGTTCATGAACTCTGGACCAGTTTATTTACCTTTGGCAAATCATATGTCTGGCACATCCTCAGGGAGCATTGTTTCCTACAAATGATGAGGAACATTAGCCATGCCTCACAGACAGCGAGTTTTCAGCTTTCATAAACATTACACTTAGCTTACCTCCACTCTCTTATATTTCTCAAAAAACATGTCTGCAAGCTGAGTTCAGAAAAACATGTCTGCAAGCATGCAATAATTTGTTCATCACAGGTATATTTATCAGACCAAAAGCTACTCCATTTTTTTTTTCCTGACAAGTGAAACAACAGGTATATGCGAACTTGATGTCTTAATAAACAGACAGAAATAGCTAAGCATGTAGAAATGGTATGACATAATGTTCATTAGATTAAGCAATGCACCCCAGTTCAGGAGTTCCCATGCTACAGACAAGAATGAATTCAGAGACCCTTTACAGCGAAAACACCTAATTAATATGCTCTTGTTCAGTGCTCTCAGCCTTAAGCATTAACCTGAATTGGCAAAAAGATTTGACTAATTCAAGGAATTCAAGAAATTGCCTCATACCTTATATTATTATAGCTTCATTGAGTAAAAAAGCAAGTACAGATTATGAAGCTTGATACTGACAGCATCGCTGAAATTTCTAATGATAATGTCAGATCTCTAATGGCCTTGTTTTTTCCCCGTGTAATGTAGTCTGGTAAAGGTGCTGGTCAGCTATGCCAGAAAAAATATTTGCTCATTCATAGTCCAGACTTCAGAGAATAAGATCAAAATCTGTATAAATTTTTAGAAAAACTAGAAGGGTCCTTGATATTCCTTAAGGCCATCACAAAGCATGATATAACACTATAACACCAAAATGAGGGTATGTACAGCGAGATGACTAGCAGTGGCAGCAGTAAGCAGGCTGAAATAATGTGGGAGCCAATGAGTTAGCATCAGTTAGCACTAGTGTTCACATGTAAAAAAGTAACCATCAGTTAGCACTATCAGTTAGCACTAGTGTTCACATGTAAAAAAGTAACCATCAGTAACTTATCATACACTAGTGTTTATATGAGTTGCCATCTGGATATTACTGCATATCAAGTAGCAGACTTTGGTTTGAAACACACCCCTATCAGTTAGCAGTACAGATAGTAAGCATATCAGATATTGCTAGTTGTAGTCAGAACGAAGCCTCAAGTGAATATTCAGCAAAGATTACTAGCTGTGAACTAAAAATAATCTGCACAAAATCGTAATAATGACCTGTTGTTTGGGAAATTCAACAATTGAGATGCACAAAATCCAAACAATATCCTGCACTGCAATTCACTTTAGCACAATACATCTATTCTATGCAGAAGTCACACGCATAGTTATCTCAGATTTATTTTACAGGGATATGCCTAGAAATCCAAAGAAAATCAAAGAATCCCTCCTATTGAGTTTGAACTTCAACACAGCAGACCCATGGGCAGCATCTAGAAATCAACCATGCAGATTTGATGCACCAACAAAAGGACCGTGGATATGCTCACCAAACGGTGCTGGTGTTCAAGGTATCTAGAGAATCAAACCAAGCCCCGAGCAGGTTCCTCACCTTCAGGCGGAGTTCAGGGATCAGGGCCACCGGCGGAGACGCACCGGAGGCTAAGGCGACCACCTTGTCCTCGCGCTGGGGGCGGCGCTCCGGCTGAGGCAGCCCCGCCGCACGACGTCGAGGGCAGTCCGCCGGCGAGCAGGGACGGGTGCAGGGTGCTCGTCGCCGGCGGGCAGGGACGGGGAGGCCAGCGGGCAGGGACGGCTGCTCGTCGTCGGCGAGCAGGGACGGGGACGGTCGGGTGCTCGACGCCAGCGGCCGGCGGGCACCGGCGACTGACTGCGAGGGCGAGGGCGAGATGGTGGCGTACCACGGGCGAGGAAGGGAGGAGGAGGACCGGCGGGGTCGAGGGCGAGGGAGAGGCGGAGCGGCGGGTTGGAGTCGGCACCTCCGCGGCGCAACGACGAGGGCAAGGGCGTGGCGGCGCACGGAGGAGGGCTGGAAGGAGGAGGAGGAGCGGCGGGTTGGGGAGGGCGTGGCGGCGCAACGGCGAGGGCGAGGCTCCGGCGCGGCGCAAGGGCCGGCTTCGTGATTTCGAATTTTTTTCTCCTGGCGTCAATCGGATCTCGGGGTGGGGGGCCGCGGGGGAGGGGGTGCGGAGGGGTAACGTTGGTCAAAGAGCGTGTTACCCTTGCACCTCAAAAAAAGAATTTTAAGGAAAGAATGAGAGAAGCGATAGGAGCGAAAAAAATCACTGTAGAAGGCTTTTAATTTTCATCGACTCATACAACCACGGTTATCACTCGCGCGCGCATGGGCGCCGCAAGAAATCACTAGTACATATATGGTTTGACTCTATGGCATGTCTCGAAATTGTATATCTAGTAAATCTGTCATAATAATGTGTTAAAAATACATATAGTTTTTGCGGCTTTTGGTATTTGGACAGGCCTGCATGACTAAATGAATTAGTTATTTCGAAGTTTTATATAGTGGCATGGTTCATGCATGTATATGGTATTCTGAAGTTTTATCAGTGATAAGTTATGGCACCCTCTTCTTAATGCAATCCGAGCTATACCCGGCTTTCGAAAAAAAAAAGTCATGGCACCATTTATCATCACTTTGAGTTAATTTTTGTGTAGATCAATTATATGAAAGTCAGTTTATATCATTCCTCATATTTGCATGAGAAAAGAACTAGGTTGATATGGATTGGCAAACCATGAAAACTCCATGTGTGGTTTATATGAATCCTAGATATTTTCTTTTCTCCAACTGGCATGCAGGAGAGCTGGGTCTGTTACTAGAGATTTCAGTCAAGACAATGCATATATTCGCACTAGCTACTAGAATGAGCCATTGTGATTCTGAAACAGCGATGAACAACAAAAATCCACAAACAAAACAACGGACAGACCAAAGAGAGATCATTTTCTAATATGAATGTAGGGATAGCACCACTTAGATTAACTGTAGCCTTGAATTGGGTTTCGCTGACTACCATCATTTTCAACCAGAAACAGAAAAGCAAACAAAGTGATATGTGGTGAACATGTACGATTCCTCAGGACCAAATGAGTGTCATGCATTTGAGCCATACATACCAATACAAAATAAATTGTGACAGAAACATAGGAGACGATGTCTAGTCACCAGATCTTTCCCTATAGAAATAGCATCAAATCCGCCTGCTCGTCTTCATGCATTTGCCGTAATGTGCACACAGAAAAAAAATATTCCCATTGTCATACAACCTGGTTGTGCCGGCTTCCAATTTTGAGGTCCAAATATTCAAACATGAACCTATACACTACTACATAAAAAAATTAACCGTAGCATTTTTTTATTAACCGTGGCGGCTTTTAGACCCCAAATAACCGGCATGGTTAATATAATAAAAAAGAAGAAAAAATCTCAGATCGAAACCTAATGGGCCCATGTGCGGGCCGCCATCTCCATGAGCGGATCCGGTGGCGTAGAGGCTGGATCGTCCTCCTCACAACCAGATCCGGCCTCTACATTGCGGATCCGGCCGCTCGCTAGGTCGTCACCACCGCCCGCTCATAGCGCTGTTGCCGCCTCCTCGCCGCCAGGGCCGGGAGGGAGGAGGCGGCGCAAGACGGGAGGAGAGAAGATAGCCGCCGCCGGCCGCTTTCGTAGAGCGCCGCCAACGGGTTCCAAACCTAACCCTTGCCCTCGCATTGCCGCGGCGCCCCTAGCGTGGTTGGCCGGTGGCACGGCGGCCCCCCGTGTGGCGGCGCCACAAACGAGGGCACGCCGGGGCGGGCAGACATAGGCGCAGCCTCTCCTCATTCCCCTCCTTTTTTCCCGTGGCGGGCAGAGTGCGGGGCGACGCCGCAACCGTCGTGGAGGCCTAGCCCCGCTAGGGCAGCCATCGCGCGGCGCAAGTAGGATGCGCGTCCCGGGCGCCCCGGGGGGCGGGCGTTAGCATGAGCGTAATCGGGCGTGGTCGGAAAGCGCTGGCCCTCGTGTGGCGGACGCCCCCAAGACGCAGTGGTGGATCTACCATCGATGGCGAGGTAGACTACCATCTCTCCTCTCACTCTCACTTTGATTTTTTTTTTTTTTTTTGCTCACAAGCTTCGGATCTCCGTCTTCTTTTAGGTTTGTGCATCCCCGGCCACCGCCCTGCAGTCCGCGTGCCCGATTGAGGAGGAATTTGTAAGGGCGGCGTAGTGGTGGGTCTACCGCGGCCCGACCTAGGGCGTAGCAGATCCGAGGGACGCCACGACGGCTTCGGGCAAGGGAGCGACCCCTTCCCCCAAGAACAACACACGGATCCAGCATGCAGGGTTCCAGTGAGGTCGTCGGTCCACATTTTTTTTGTCGATGCATCGTATGTGCTCTCATCTCAGGCGCCCTGTATGCTTTCCATTTATTTTTCATATTTGTTTTTCAACATTATTCCATTTTCCATGTAGAGCAACGGCCATGACTCGCGCACATGGGCACGCGCAAATCACTAGCTAATCAAAAAATAAATAAAAAAGGGGGAAAGAACGACCTGCTCTTCCCTCCTCTCGGCCCACTCTCTCACCAGCCCTCTCTCTCCGACCGATCTCTGTTTGATCCAACTCACGGCTTGTCCCTCCGCAACCGCCACCGCGCCCCGCCCCATCTCCTCACCTCTCCATCTCCTCACCGCTCCATCTCCTCACCGCTCTTCGTGTCTTGCGAGACTAGGGTTCTCCGTAGGGTGGAGAAGTTCGCACCGCTTCGGTCGTCGGAGATGTATATGGTGCCGACTTCTCGCTCGACCTTCCCTGCATCTCAACTCACCTTCCCTAGCAACTTAACGTGATCAAAACTACAATCAACGTACATTTACATTCTGTTATTACCGTCCCCTTCTCTATTGTGGTCTCATATAGTTATAGCAACTCAAGCTATTTATCTGAGAGTGCTATATGCTAATATTTTATTGAATTTACAGATGCACTAAATTATGTCAAATGGATCAACATCTTAGTTGAGCTCTTAGAGCTCGGGTATTTTGTAGATTGCCTGAGAACACATAAATACACAGTGGAAGTACTCTACTATATTTTCTTGTTGTTGGGCGTGAACCAAAAATGTAAGACGCAAATAGAAAATGGGAGAGAGATGCAACAAAGAAAGATGAGAAAAAAGCATGAAAGAGAGATAGCAAATGAGTGATTTGCCCCCCCTTTTTATAAGGAGGCAAGTGGTTACTTCATATATTCCCTCAATGAAGTTCGTAATTACAAATGAGTCCCTAAAATTTACAAACATGCCGTAAACTCTTAAAAATGTCACACTACTTAGTAAATGGGCATATATAGTGAGAATTGTCCTTCCCGACCTGCATGTGTACACCTCACTACAAACTCCATCTAGGAAAGGATAGAAAGAAAATAGCATGCACATGACTCTAACCCATACACGATTGTCATGCGGTACTTCTTTTTCGTCGTCCTCTTTCTTGAGCCACACTTGATGATAACTAGAATAACAATCCATGAGAGAGAACCTTTGGCATCCCGCAGCCTTGTCAACCGAAGTGTCTATCCTTGGTAAGGGGAAAGGATCTTTCCCGGAAGCCTTGTTGAGGTCTCAGTAAAGTCTATGCACATCCTCCATCTATCTTCCTTCCTAGGCACCATGACGACGTTCGCCAACCACTCTGGGTATTTTACTTCTCTTATCACGTTTGCATCTAGCAACCTTTGAACTTCCGCCTTGGCGGCCATGATTCTGTCGTCGGACATATTTCTTTGCTTCTGCTTCCTTGGTTGCATGTTTTGGTTGATGTGTCTAGGGCATGCTCAATGATGTCTCGCCTACCCCATGTAGATCTAAGGCTGACCATGCGAAGACATCTTTGTTGTTGTTCAGAGTCTCCATTAGGCTGGACTCTTCCTCCGGAGATAACTCGGTGCTGATAGTTACCTTTTGGTCGGGGAGCACTGGGTCTAGACACACTTTCTTCGTTTTCTCTTGGCAAGCGAGGTCCGTCTTACCCTTCGGCATGTCTGGGGGTTCAGATGCCTTGCTTGCCGCTTCCATCGCGTTTATATTGCGGTTTGCCTTGTATATCGCTTCCTCTATATTTCTTGGTTCCTTCTGACTATCATTTACTTTTATGACGCCATGCAACGAAGGTATTTTCATGCACAAATACCCCATGTGAATGATTGCGTTGAATTTGTTGGTGAAACCACGGCCAAATATGGCGTTGTATGGGTTGTACAAATCTACTACATCGAAGGTGATGTACTCTGTTCTTGCTGCCTCTTGATCCCCAAAGGACACTGGTAAGGAGATTTTTCCCAAGGCTTGCACTTGCTTCCCTCCAAAACCTATAAGTGATGATTCAGAAGGTTACAACTGTCCCCTGCTTAGCCTCATCCGGTCAAATGTACTTGCGAACAGTATGTCCGCCGAGCTCCCAGGAGTCTACCAAAATTCTTTGGACCCCCATCTTTGCTATGTTGGCCTTGATTACCATTGCATCAACATGTGGATAGCTTTCTAGCTGCAAGTCCTCCTCTGAGAAAGTGATGGAGACCTTTGACCAATCGTTACATTTGAATGGAGCCTGCACTGCTACGTTGTTCACCAACCTAAGGTGGTCTCTTTTTTGTCTTTTTTGTCTCAAACCCGATAAAGGAACCTCCCGCTATGGGCGTAATCATTCCAATGGTTGGTAGGGGAGTATGCACATTCATTTGATTTTCAGGGTTTAACTCGTTTTTGGGTGTCGGCAACTGCGGAGGTGGGGGTAAGGTATCTTGCGGGGGCAAGGGTGGCTAATATCTAACCTGCTGGTTGGGTTGGCTTGCTTCTATGTAGGTAATATGGGATGGCCCAACACTAGGGTACAACCTTTCGACTCGCTACCGGTTCACTTGCGTGGTCGGAGGCGGGGGTTGCGGCGCCATGCCGGTTGGAAGTCGGGTAGTATGCACTAGCTTGTGGAGGGAGCTGCGTGTGAGCCTGAGGTGCCATATTGTTGTGGTACGAAGGGTAGTAATGCAACGCCGGGGGTGGGTGAGAGTTTGTCAGCTGCTGGGGTGGTGTGAAGGTATTGTTTACTTCCCTAGGTGGGGCCATGGGCGGTCTTTGGAGGCACTTGGTTTGGTTTTTCTTTGCCCTTTCTCCGGCTCTTTGGATCTCCTGACAGTCCCTAGAGACATGACGTTGCTCTTCTCCATGCACGAAAAATACTATTTCCTTGGTTTTCTAGACCAATTCCTCCCTTTGTCTCTCTCGCCTTCCCCGAGGCCGCCCCCGGGACGTAGGTAGAGGTGCCGGCAAAGGCTTTTCCCTGGTTCCGAGCACCTCCGCCGGAGGTGTCAACCGTGGAAAACATGTTGCCCTTGCGCATGCTGATTGGGTGCAGGTGGTCCACCTCCTTGGTTACCCTTCGCTTGTTGCTTGTTATGATTTTGTTCCTCCAATCTTTTGCGGTAGTCATTGTCTGATCTACACCATTTTCAAACCGCCGCATAATCATTTGCATGGTGGTTGGCCTCTTTCGCGCCAGGTGCGAGGCAAACGGCCCTATGCGAAGGCCCTTGATAGCTGCATCTATTGCGACCTTATCTAGGACGTCAGGTGCCTTAGCCTTGATTTGCAGGAACCATTGGAAGTAGTCTTTTAGTGCTTCGTTGTGCCCTTGCTTGCACGGGAAGAGATCCATGGAGGTTAAGAATTCATCAATGTAACCCTTGAAGTTTGCCAAGATTTTATCACGTAGGTTCTCCCAAGAGTAGATGGTGCTTGGCTTCAACATGGTGTACCATGACAAGGCATCCCCCTCTGCTGCAATTATGAAAGACTTGGACAAGACGGCATCGTCTCCTCCAGCTGACGCTATGGCCGCCTCGTAAATCATAACGAACTGATGTGGGTTTGTTCTACCATTGAAGCGTGGGAGCTGCATGGCCTTGTACTTCGCCGGCCACCGAAGTGTTGTTGTAACCCTTCCGACAATGGTGATCTTGGATCGAAAATCCGGCGCCTAGTCAACTAAGGCACCACGGTCGCAAAGGGGCCTTGTGCCGAGGGAGGAGGCACCACGGGCGCAAGGGGTCCTTGCATCGATGGTGTAAGAGGGGTGAAACTTGCCAAGTGCACGAGGGGCTCCGTGGCTCCCACAATGGGCACTCCAAACAGCCGAGGATCTCGGCCCGTAGAAACGCCCATCCGCCGCCCGAGTTCTCGCCGCTTGGACCGGGCGTGTTGCGCTCTTTGTGCCCGAGCGAGAGCCTCCGCCCGCCTATCTTTCTCTTGTTGTAGGGCCCGGAGTTGGGCTTGCGATTCTTTGTAGCTCCGCCTCGGAGGTTTGGGTTGTAGGTATGGTTCTTCCAACCGTTCCACCAATGGTCTGCGTGTTTGGATTGACCGCTAGCCGTGGTGCTTGCGATGGTCGACCTCTTCCGCACTACCAAGTGTGGGATCGCCGCCGGCCTCCGCTCCCGCCGGATGAGGGTCATCTTGCTCGATCGTAGGATCCCCAAGCGGAGTTGCATAGACACTTCTTGCCCCTCGCCGTGGCCTCGGCTCTCGGGCCCGCATGGGCAGCAGCTCGGGTTTGAGTTCGTGGAGCCGTCTTTCGCTTACCAGCCATGGTGGAAAGGATCGTGAGGCGAAGTTCGGGGCCCACGGTGGGCGCCAAATGTTGGAACTGTGGTTCTGAACACAGGGTATAGCTTCGCAAGCCGAGACCTTGCGCAAGGTTATGAAACCTGCGCAAAGTCACGGACTCACGGAACCTTGTGCCTCGTCTCGAAGCCCCGCGTGCTCACGCCCTTGTGGACTCCGCCCAAGCGATGCCGGGCAACAAAAGACAACCCGAAAGACAAACTAGGGTTTCATTACTTTCTCACCAACCGTCTTTACATGAGGTGTACCCCTCCTTTTATAGGCGCCACGGACACCCCATGGCCCGATTACAAGAATACCCACGAATATTCCTCATACATTTCTCTAACGTTGCAAAAAACCTTAGGGGCACTTTTGCCACCGGCCATGACTCCGAGAAAGGGGAAACGCGAATCCGGCCCGACCCATGTGAGTTCACGGCCTCCTCCACGCTACCGATGGGCGGCCCAGCCGGGAGGGCCAACTCGCTTCCTTTTCTCTAGGCGCCGAGTCGACTCCTCTCGCCCGCAAGGCCCCGGGGCGGCCTTTTTCAAAAACAACCGTGACGTCCCCGATTGCTAGCTAGGCTGAATTTGGTATTTGCCAAACATGCCTTTTTCTCGCCGACATCGTGTGTCCGTCCTATGTCTCTAGTTTTCTACATCACTTTGTTAGCGAGTAAGCGATGTGATCGATGGCAAGACTTTGCATTCGTCGCCCTTTGCGCAGACTTGGAATGGCAAGTAATACAATGATGATTCATGCTTTACGCTTATTTTGAGCAAAGTCTAGATAGTAGTACATCAAATTCTAGGCCATATGAAGATGTAGTTTTTGGCGTCTATTATCACGTACTTTTCGCACATGCTCCCTTACTTTTTTTTTGTTAGGATTGGAAAAGCTAATCAGTATTCACGAGGCCCAATAGGCAAATATACAAAGTACAAGTGCAAAGAAACCCTCCAAGATATAGGTAAATACATAAGCACCATATACATCTAACACCCCCTCAAACTCATGGTGGATCTACAACACCGAGTTTGGAAAGCAAAAATCTATGTTGAGCTTGTGTGCATTGCCTTGGTGAAGAAATCGCTAGTTGAACCTCTCAAGGCACGTGGTGGAGGGACACAACCTTTTCTTGCACCCGCGATCTCATGTAGGAAGCATCAACGCCAATGTGTTTGGTGAGCTCATGCTTGACCAGGATCATGAGCAATACCGACGCTCAGTCTTTGTCACAAGAGAGGAGTGGGTGCAAAGTGGCGTGCACACCAAAAATCCTCAAGAAGCCATCGTAGCCATGTCACCTCTGCCGTCACATTCGCCATAGCACGCAACTCAGCCCTCGGACTCGGAAAGCGGAAACAACATCACGCTTTTTGGTTTTCCGGGCAATCAAGGAGGAGCCAAGGAAAACACCATAAGCCGAGAGAGAATAGCGATCGGTCTCACTCGCCCTGTGTCGCATCGAGTATGCCCGGTTGGAGAGAACTAGAGCGGGAAGAAAAAGACGACGAGAGATAGTTCCACGAAGGTATCATGAGAACACGAAGGAGGTGAGCATAGTGGAGTGGGTAGGAGCTTTGTTAAACTGACTCAAGACATGAACAGAGTAAGTAATATCAGGTCGAGTGATCCCAAGATAGACAAGGCTGCCAACAAGCTGACGATAGCGAGTGGGATCGGCAAGTGGTGCGCCGTCATTGGGTCGAAGGTGAACACCAAGCTCCATAGGAGTGTCAGCCATGCGATTATCGGTGAGAGCAAAGACGAGAAAGGATGTCCCGAGTGTACTTCCGAGAGAGAAAAATACCATCAGATGTGGAAGTGACCTCAAGACCAAGGAAGTAACGAAGAGGACCCAAATCGACATGAGGAATGTCTCACCGAGATGCCGCTTCACAAAGGTAATATCTCGAGAGTCATCACTGTGATGATCATGTCATCGACATAAAGAAGAAGAAGGGTACGACCACGAGGTGAAGTGTGGACAAAAAGAGCAGGATCGTGGTCACTAGGCTTGAAGCCAATAGCGATGACAACAGAGGAAAAACACTCGAACCAAGCGCGAGGAGCTTGTTTTAGGCCATAGGGAACGGCGCAAACCGACAAACCATGCCATCGGGAATGAGTACCGGGAGGCGGCCGCATATAGACTTCCTCACGGAGCTCACCATTGAGGAAAGCATTTTTGACATCCAACTGAGAGATCGACCATTGACGAACAGAGGCAACGGCGAGAAGGGTCCGAATAGTGGTCATGTGAGCAACAGGAGCAAAGGTCTCCTCGTAATCAACACCGCACTCTCTGCTCGGAAACCACGTGCCACAAGGCGAGCCTTGTAGCGCTCAAGAGAGCCATCGAGCGAGTCTTGACCTTATACACCCACTTGCGGGTGATAGGAGTGACACGGGGTGGCAAAGGGACAAGTTCCTGTGTGCCATGCGCTCAGGGGCAGCAATCTCCTCGGCCATAGCGTGCTGCCACTCCCGGTGAGCGAAGCCTCCCGATAGGATGAAGGCTCAACCAAGACGGCAGCGGTGAAGCCAAGACGATCAGGGGGACGAAGTGTGCTACGATCACGAAGAGCATAGCGAGGAGACTCAGGAGGAGGTCGAGGAGACTCAGGGAGAGGTCCAAGGACAGACGGAGAAGAGGAAGGTGGTGGAGCAGGGCGCGGACGACGAGAATAGGAGTGTGTGATCGCGCGTGAAGGAGGTGGTGCCGAGGATGGCGAGGTGGAGGGGTGGGGCGGAGGTGGTGGTAAAGGTGAAATGGTGGGAGAATGTGGTGGAGGGCTACTGCGGGGTAGTGAAGGCGGAGAAAAGGACACCTGAGGTGGTGAAGAGGGTGAAGATGACAGCGGAAGATACCACTCAGGTAAAGTAAGGAACGAGAGGGACTCAGCTATACCGGAAGGATCAGACGGGGAACGAGGATAGTAAGGACGGGACTCATCAAAGGTAACATCCCGAGAAATCCTCATCCGACGAGCAACAGGGTCATAGCAGCGATAACCCTTATGTTCAGTACTGTATCCCAGGAAAACACACTCAACAGACTGAGCAGTCAGTTTAGTGCGCTCACGAGGTGGAAGAAGGACATAACAGACACACCCAAAACAACGAAGGTGGCTATAGGAAGGAGGGGTGCCGAAGAGACGCTCATAGGGAGTGCAACCTCGAAGAACAAAGAGAAGGTTTGGCGACACGAGGAAGACGGCCGAGAAAAATTCTCAGCCCAAAATGTGGAGCAAGCCCGTAAGAGATCAAGAGAGCACGGGCGTCTCAAGAATGTGACGATGCTTGCGCCAAAGAACACCATTTTGAGCATGAGCACCGGGACAGAAAAATCGGGCGAGCGTGCCCCCGCTTTCAAGAAGATAGGAGCGATGAGCAGTGGAGATGTACTCACCAGCAGAATCCGCACGAAAAACACGAATGGGAGAATTATATTGGGCACGAATCATGGTGGCAAATTGCTGGTATATAGAAAGAAATTGACCACGAGAAGACATCAGGTAAATCCAAGTAAATCTCGAATAGTCATCAATGAAGATAACATAATATGATTGACCGCCTTTTGAAACAAAAGGTGCAGGACCCCATACATCAGAGTGAACAAGATCAAAAGGTCTCTGGGACTTCGACACACTAGAGGGGTAAGGAAATTGCAACTGTTTGCCAAGTTTACAACCCGTACAATGAAGAGCAGTGTCACCAGAAACCGAACCTAAGACACCACTACCAACAAGAGTGGACAATCGAGAACCAGAGAGGTGTCCTAGACGACGATGCCACTGAGCAAAAGAAGTGGTAGATGATGCAACCGACGCGGATGCTGAAGAACTGGGTGACGAGGAAGCCAAAGTAGGTGAAGGAAGACGCAACCAATCAAGCTCCCATAGGCGTTGTGAATCCCGACGCCTAGGCCCAGTTCCCACCAAAAGGCCCGTACGAAGATCCTGAACACAACAAGAATCAGAATCAAGGATTATGCGACAACCATGATCAGATTTGACCCGGCAGAACGATTTGCATGGTGAGTTGGGGAACATGCGAAAAACAAGAGGGAACATCAAAAGAAGAGGTGGAAAGAACACCTCTCCCAAAGAACAGAAGAGAAGTGCCAATGGGCGGTGCGAACAAAAAATAGGAAGATCGAAGAAAACAAAGGAGGACAAATGTGTCGCATGGGGTGTCATATGAAAAGATGCACCAGAGTCGAGGAACCAAGGGGATGATATACCTGACGAAGGAGGAGGAGGAGGAGGAGGAGCAGAACTAGAAGCTTGAGCTGTAGTCCCGTGAGCAGGCCCGGGCCGCAAAGAGGAGGCGACGAAACATGGCAAGAACCTCCCCGCCTCCGCGCAGACACGTAACGAGTGCCCGGTGAAGTAGAGGAACCACCAGAGCCCCCGAAAGGAGCGCCTATCACGACGCCCGTGTCGGTTGGGTGCGCCGCTTCTTGCGACAATCCTTCTCCTCATGGCCGTAGAGCTTGCAAAGAGCCACATTGACACCGAAGGGACCCCCCGCCACCACCGGAGACTCGGGCAGAGGCGGAGAGACCGGTGGAGGTGCGGCAGCTAGTACAGAGGGCTGCTGCGGAGCACGACTCACACCTCCGGCTCGAAGACGAGTCTCCTCTGCTCGCAGCTCAGGCATCGCCTCTGAGAGCGATGGGCGTGGACGACGAGTCAGCAACTGCGCCCGAACAGTCTCAAACTCCGGACGCAGACGAGAGAGGAACTCGTGAAGACGAAGGGTGTCTCTCTGGCTCCGGTGGCGGTCACAGCACCGACAAGTGCCACCACCGCAGAACTCAGCACCCAAACCGTCGAGACGATGCCAGACGTCGGTCATCTTACGGTGGAAGTCCTCAACCGTAGAATCAAGCTGACGAAGTGACTGCGCCTCCTCAACAACAGCAAGGTACATCGCTTCGTTACGGATCTCGTAAGTGCGACGGAGGTGATCCCACATAAGGTGTGAAGTGGCAAGACCTCGGAGGGACCGTGCGAGATCGACCTCCATGCTTGCAAGTAAGATGGCCTTGGCAGATTTCTCCTCACGCAGCCAAGTCTCATATAGACCAAGATCAGACTGGTAACTCTCCATCTGAGACTCAAATGCCTCAAGTATAGCAGTTTTGGCATCATCATCAGCATTTGGCGGATATGTGGGTGGAGTGGGGAGAACAGGAGAAGGAGGGCAGATGCGATCACCCGTCAGATAGCCCCATAGGAGCTGCCCATCCATGTGGACCTCAAGATGGAAAACAAAGTCACCCCAATTTGTGCCATTAAAGATGACAGGGCACCGAGGGACAGGGATAGCACCAGGGTGGGTACGACTGGGAGAAGTCATGGAGAAGGGAGCGCAAGGCTTCACTGTTTTTTTTTTTTTTTTTTTTTTGGGAATAGGAAGAAGAAAACAGAGGAGGAAACAGAGGAGAGGGTGGCGGGCGGGCGGACGAGCGCAGAGGTGGGGCGGGCGAGCGCAGAGGTGAGCGGGCGGGCGAAAGCAGAAGGCAAGAGGGGCTCAGGCACGGCGCCGCGGGCGCGACGCGAGAGACGCGCCGGAAGGCGCGCCGCGAGGCGGGCGCGACGGCCGCCTACTGAGCGGGGCGGACGCTGGGCGCCGCAGGCAGGCAGGCGCCGACGGTCGTGCGCTGGGCGGGCGGACGGTCGCTGCGGAGGCGGACGCGGCGCAAGTCGCCGGGCGGCGCTGGTGAGCCCGGGAAACCTAGCTCGATACCATGTTAGGATTGGAAAAGCTAACTGTATTCACAGGCCCAATAGGCAAATATACAAAGTACAAGTGCAAAGAAACCCTCCAAGAGATAGGTAAATACATAAGCACCATATACATCTAACACTTACCACACTTGGTGTAGACTAATCGGTAACCCTTTTTCTTGTCAGAACTCAATAAAAGGACTTTGTTTTGATTTCTCTCACTTTTCTTCAGGCCCATATATCTTCAGGGATCAGTGGCGAGTCCATATAGGCAATATCAAACGCACTTGCCATTTCAAAATCTGTGAACTCTGTCAAATATTCTGGCATGTCTGGCACCATGAATAACCTTTCAAAGCTTTCATCCTGAACTCCATGGGTATCGGTATTAACAAACATTGAGCTACTGCTTTGGTTTTGACTGAAAATTGGCACACTGTCCTGTGTTGCCTCAACAACATATGGATGAACTGTACCATCGCTGTTGCAAGTGTGCTGGCCATAATAGTCAACATTGAACAACCTCACCGTTCCATTGCCATCACTCTCCTTCTGTTGCACTGTCTTAGTTGCCGGGCAACCTTGCTCTTTACTATAGGCACATCTATAGTAGCTCCTGGATAAACATACACTACCGGATTTCTGCACGTTCCGTGGGAAATTCTTTCCCGTGAGCTAACATGAAAAAATCACGGGAAATAACAAGCTATCCCGTGAGCCACAAGAAAACATCACGGGAAAGAAAAAGATCACGGGAAAACATATTTCCCGTGAGGCATAGCTCACGGAAACTCCCATCCCCTTTTCCCGTGAGAACGGGGCTCACGGAAAGGTAACCGCCCAGCCCCAGCCCCGCTCCGTCCCCTCCGTGCCCCTTTCCCGTGAGAACTCTGTCTAGCTCACGGGCCCGTGGCCAAACAGCGGCCTTCGCAAGGGGGCCCCTTTCCCGTGAGAGGTATATCCCGCTCACGGAAAGAAGCTCACGGAATTTTTTTTTGATTTTCATCTCCAAACTTTTTCTACACTTGTTGCACATCATATGACACTCAATATTAAAGTTTGGTGAATTATTGACTTTATTTCATATATTTAGTTAATTATTCTCTTTTATGGGAATTTATGAAATGAGGTCAAATTTGAACTACAAGTGCTTCAAATTTTTGAAAAAAATTAGGTGAAAATTTATATTCCTCATACTCAACACAATGTAAGGCCTTGCATTTAAAAAAATAACGAAAACTAGAACATCTTAATACGAAATCATCAACTCTAATCCCCGCTTCGAGTGGTTTAAAAATTCTAGAAAATAAACCGATGTGCAAAAAATCATGAAATTTGATAATATGTCATGATATCTTATGCCGAGGCTATGATAAAAATTGGGAACGTTTCACACAAGTTGGCACGCACGATGATGTTCACAAGCTCCAACATCAACGTAGAAGTTTCATGTTTGTTGAGAATGATCCAAAGTGTGATTTCATGTGGATGTGGCGGTCAAGTTGTGGTTTGGCTACTTAAACTTTTTCTATATGCAAATGCACTTCAGATATTGTGTCATGTCTATTTTCGAGAATTTTTGGATTATTTTGGTAATTATTATAATTTTTTGTTGCGCTTAAGTAAATACAATTTTGAAAA
Source organism: Hyparrhenia diplandra (assembly GCA_015847255.1). Lineage (NCBI taxonomy): Eukaryota > Viridiplantae > Streptophyta > Magnoliopsida > Poales > Poaceae > Hyparrhenia > Hyparrhenia diplandra. The sequence goes on from JADLZK010003904.1 coordinate 113,713, forward strand.
AAGGAGATAGAACCACATGAAATAATGGCCATTTTTTTTGCGCAAAGATCAATTATGTATGGGTGAGTGTATGTTATAAGGTATTTTTGAAGTAATCTTGATCAAAGTTTGAAAAGATATATGTTACAAAAAGAAAGAGGGGGTAATAAATTTAATTTCTGAAAATTATCTTTCCCGTGAGCAGCTTACGGGGAAAGGCATGAGATATCCCGTGAGCTTATCATGTGCTCACGGAAAGAGTCAGTGGGACCCGCCTCACAAGGGAGCTTTCGGTGGATTTTTTTATCTTTCCCGTGATGGGTCCGGGAAAATCACGGAAAGGTTTGAGATTTCCCGTGAGCTAATCGTGGCGTTCACGGGAAAGAGTCACGGGACCCGCCTCACAGTGGAACCTGCAGTGGTTTTTTTTTTTTTCCCGTGATGGATCCGGGCGGATCACGGGGAAAGACACTTTCCCGTGATCCGCCCAGATCCATCACGGAAAGCGTTTTTTAACATTAAGTCAACTCACCAGCTCCCCACCTCACACTCTAACACACACACACACACTTCACTCGCCCGCCCGCCCGACCCCGACACCGCCGCCGGGCCCCGCCCGCCGGCGAGGCGCCGCCCGCCGCCGCCCGCCACCTCGGTCGGCCCGCACGCCGCGGCCGCCCCTCAAGACGCCGCCTCCTCCTCCTCCCCGTCCCGCCCCCCCCCCCGGGCCCGGCCGGCCACGCCGCGGGTCACAGGCCCCGGCGCCGCCGCCCCGCCGCGGCCGCCGGGCCCCGGGAAGAAGGAGGGAGGGGAGAAGGAGGGAGGGGGGAGTAGGAGGGGCGGTGGAGTAGGAGGGAGGAGGAGAAGGGAGGGGGAAGGAAGAAGAAGAAGGGAGGAGGGGGAAGGAAGAAGAAGAAGGGAGGAGGCGGAAGGAAGAAGGAGGAGGAAGAAAGGAGGAGGAGGAAGGAAGGAGAAGGGAGGAGGGGGAAGGAAGGAGGAGGGGAAGGAAGGAGAAGGGGGGAGGAGGGAAGGAGAAGTGGGGAAGGGGAAGAGAGGTCCCGACGCCATCGCCCGGGGCGCACGCGTGCCCCGACGCCGCGCGCCGGCACACCTGCACCGCCGGGCGGCCCCGTGGTGAGGTCGTCCGTCCCGCCCGCCCGCCGCCTTCACCTTCACCTTCACAGTTGTTGGCCATCATGCCCTCGAATGTTATTGTCGGCCATCGTGCCCCCGGATGTGATTGTCAGCCATCGTGCCGTGTGCTTTGTTTTTGTATTGGAAACCTCCCCGCAAGTGGGAGGTTCTCGCCGAAATTTTCAACCGATCCCGTGTGTTTCTTTTTTATGCAGAGGAGCCCTCCCGAGCGGAGTTGAGTGCCTTGCCGAGCCGGGCCGGAGTCCCTTGGCGGCCCCGATCTTCTTCCTCGCCGGTAGCCCGACTCCACCGCGACCCTAGGTATATCCCCCTCCTTCCGTGTCATGGTGGTAGCTAGATCACGCAGCTTCGTTAGGGGCTCCCGCTCGAAAGAGATACGGTTGGAAGTATCACGGGAAATACGGCAGAAACGCCGCTTTGTAGAACAGGCCACGTAGGGGCATAACGGGTTCCACACCTCCCCGCTGACGGCCCCCCTCCCGTTAACTCTATCCCGTGAGCTTAATGGGATCACGGGAAAGGATATCCCGGAGGTAGTTGCCGTGTTCACGGGAAAGGGTTATTTCCCGCACCTTTGTTCCCGCCCATAGGTATCCGTGTTTTACCCCCGGAAAGGCTTTCCCGGGGAAAACGGTCTTTCCCGTGAGGAAGGGCCTCACGGATATCGCCGAGTTCGGTAGTGATAACCCTCATTAGTATCGCCTAATAAAACTCAACGGCAAAGCTTTTGCCGTCCCTTTCAAAAAAAATAACCTCATTAGACTTTTTTTTTTTTTGGATATATTGAAAATAAGATTATTTTTGTTATCTACAGCTATAGTATTAGATTTGTGTAATATTGATGCATTTTTGAGCTGAACTATGCAAACAATTTAACTATCCACATATAGATGAGAAATTTGATACCTGAATTCAATACAAAACATAGCAAATGCATACCTTAATGCAAATGTTTTTTTGCCACGTACCTAGAATGCTTTGATTTGGAGATCCACTTCTGCCCATACTTCCTCCATTGACATCCATCAAAGTATGGTGCTTGTGTCACAACTGAACTTATGTGTTTTGTGTTCTTCCTACCATCACCAAGAGAATCAATCAAAATTTTTAAGCCCCAACATATGATAAATAATAAGGATAGCATATGATAAATAATAAGGATAGCATATGATAAATAAGGATGCTTCTATTACAACTTACCTTCTCTTGCTTCCACGGTCCTTGTTGTTCTCCTCCAGTATGTGCTAGCTTCTCCACGTTATCCTCCTTACCTCCTTTTCTTTTATGTTTGATAACAGCGGCCTGTTTCTCAATGTTATCACTAAGTTGTAAGGAAGAGATAATCTTACCTGAGCAACTGAATACTTCTTCAAAGAGTTCTTGTACGAGCTTTGTTTGCCACTGCAGGGGTCAAGTATTGGTAGTACAAGGTCATGTATGCCCATCATGAGAGCCCTTAGGTGTTCAACTTCATTGATCACATCTTTGTGGCCACCAAGATTGGAAGATTCAAGGATGTTCATCATGTGATGGTTTCTCAATATAAGTAGCTAATAGCTGGACTGTCGGGATTGAACAAGGTGCTAGCTTTGGGCATCTATTTATACAAGCAAATAGCAGCACGCACAGTCTGAGAGCATGCATGGGGGAGGGAATCGACTATTGTTCAAATTTTCTCACTACAAGAGGACTAGGGAGCGTATTGTCTCTGTCGAACAGTATGCCAAAGCAAAAAAATGGCACTACTCAATATCTTGTTTCTTTTTATTTAACTGACACATAAATGGGTAAGAGGTTTTGGCTGTGTGCGTTATCGCAGAGGCCGGAATGTAATTCCATTATCTAAAAAAAAAAAACTGACACATAAATGGGTAAGAATTTTTGATGAATTAAGACTTGTGAGATATGTCTGTCATGTGGCAATGCATTACTTCACTGTGGATGATGATAACACCTAATGCACATTTAATGTCTGTCATTGTGACCTGTGATGACTTATATGACTGATTCTTAGGGGACATTTGATGTAGTAGTGTTTTGTATAAATGGTTGGATGACGATTAGACGATGCCACATTTGTGGTATTAGTGTTTTAAATTGTGGAGGAAAACAAATCTGTAAGTTAGTTAGATGTAGTTGATTACTTTGCATAAAAAAGATTTCAAATGATGTCTTTATACTTATACTCTCCCGTCCCAAAATGAACGCATATGCCGCTTTCCCCAAAAGTCAAATCTTTAAAGTTTCTGACAAAATGTAGAAAAGTAACTAATATTTATGATGTATAATACTCCTTGCATCCCAAAATATCATTAGATTAATTACTGAATATGTTTTTTTATAATAAAGTTATTTAGGGATACAAGTATTGCTAATATTTTCTATAAATCTAGTCGAACTTAAGAAAATTTGAACTACATGGAATCCAAAACAATACTTAGTTTGGGACGTAGTGAGTAAGTATCATTACATTGAGCATACAATATATACTTTTATAATAAAATTATTTGAAGCTACAAATAGTGATACTATTTTCAATATTTTTATTTATTCAATCTTAAAAGGATTTTACTTCGGGAAGTGAGATGTCTGTTTATTTTTGGGACGGAGAGAATATAAATATAATATGTTAGAGTCCGTGCATGAAAACATTTTTTGTACAAAAACTGGTTACTATTGTTTGATATGTATGTGAATAAGCATTTCTGTCAGGTCGCTTTTTCAGGTTGAAAATGGACCACCAGTTTGTTGGTAGGTTTACTGCTATGGTCAAGAGTTGTGGCCAGTGAAGAGGAATTGCCAAAATTATGCATCATGATTGATGCATGCCGTGTACCTACATCGTTCACATGACACAGACATTCAGAAATGAGGTACTGTGTACATATATGGCCTATAATTCCAGTCGTTGTTATAAAGAGCAATATTGTTATTAATCTGTTGGTCTCAAAGATAGTAACATATAGTTTTGCGGCTTTTGGTATTTGGAGTTTTGGTCAGGCCTGCATGACAAAATGAATTAGTTATTTCGAAGTTTATATAGTGGCATGGTTCATGCATGTATATGGTACTCTGAAGTTCAATCAGTGATAAGTTATGGCGCCATTTATCATCACTTTGATTTAATTTTTGTGTCGATCATTTATATGAAAGTCAGTTTATATCATTCCTCATATTTGCATGAGAAAAATACTAACTAGGTTGATATGGATGGAGTCTAAACTACTAAGTAATTGGCAAACCATGACAACACCATGTGTGGTTTATATAAATCCTAGATATTTTGTTTTCTCCAACTGGCATGCAGGATAGCTGGGTCTGTTACTAGAGATTTCAGTCCAGACAATGCATATATTCGCACTAGCTACTAGAATGGGCCATTGTGATTCTGAAACAGTGATGAACAACAAAAATCCACCACGATTAATGCAATCCGGGCTATACCCCGCTTTCGAAAAAAAAGTTATGGCACCATTTATCATCACTTTGATTTAATTTTTGTGTAGATCAAATATATGAAAGTCAGTTTATATCATTCCTCATATTTGCATGAGAAAAGAACTAACTAGGTTGATATGGATTGGCAAACCATGAAAACTCCATTATGGATTGGCAAACCATGAAAACTCCATGTGTGGTTGATATGAATCCTAGATACCCAACTGGCATGGGTCTGTTACTAGAGATTTCAGTCAAGACAATGCATATATTCGCACTAGCTACTAGAATGAGCCATTGTGATTCTGAAACAGTGACGAACAACAAAAATCCACAAACAAAACAACAGACAGATCAAAGAGAAATCATTTTTTCTAATATGAATTGTGTAGGGATAGCACCACCTAGATTAACTGTAGCCTTGAATTGGGTTTCGCTGACTACCATCATTTTCAACCAGAAACAGAAAAGCAAACAAAGTGATATGTGGTGAACATGTACGATTCCTCAGGACCAAATGAGTGTTATGCATTTGAGCCAAAATTGTGACAGAACATAGGAGACGATGTCTAGTCACCAGATCTTTCCCTATAGAAATAGCATCAAATCCGCCTGCTCGTCTTCATGCATTTGCCGTAATGTGCACACAGAAAAAAAAAACATTCCCATTGTCATACAACCTGGCTGTGCCGGCTTCCAATTTTAAGGTCCAAATATTCAAACGTGAACCTATACACTACTACATAAAAAAAATTAACAGAAGCGTTTTTTTATTAACCGTGGTGGGTTTTAGGACCCCAAATAACCGCCATGGTTAAAAAAATAAAAGAAAAATCAAAATCCCAGATCGAAACCTAATGGGCCCATGTCTGGGCCGCCATCGCCATGAGCGGGATCCGTGGCGTAGAGGCCGGATCTGCCCTCCTCATAACCAGATCCGGCCTCCACATTGCGGATCCGGCCTGCTCGCTAGGCCGCCACCGCCCTTGCTCAGAAGCGCCATCGCCGCCTCCTAGCCGCCATGGACGGGAGGGAGGAGGCAGCGCAAGCCGGGAGGGGAGAAGACACCGCCGCCGCCGCCGCTAAGCGCCCCGCCGCCGCCGCCGCCGCTTCGCCACGCCGCCACCATGATTGGGGAGGGAGGAGGCCGTGTGGGGGGGGGAAGGATGGCCGCCGCCACCGCCGGGCGGGGAGGGTAAGGGATGGCCATCGCCGTCGCGCCGGGGAAGGGATGGGAGGGGCTCGCGAGGTGGGAAGGAAGGGAGGGGCTCGTGATGGGAGGTGGTGACCGGAGTCCGGAGGAGAGGGTTGTTTCGGGCCGAGAAGAGAAGGTGGGGAGTGATCGAAACCCTAAGTGTGTTATTTATATTTATCGAAGTTGTAATTGGGCTGAGAGCCCATTTGGATTCAATATGGGCGAAATTAACCCTAGCGGTTTTTTAAAAAAAAAATAACCGTCACGTTTAATTGATTTATCATGACAGTTATTTTAACCGCCCACGATTAATTAAAAAGAACCGCCACGGTAAATCGAGGCATTTACCATGGCGTTTTTTTGAAAAACCACCACGATTAATAAAATGGAAACATCTTGTAAAAGATTTATTTATTGTAGTTGTCTTGACACCAAAAATGGCGTGGTCTAGGTCATGGTAAAATTCCAGACTTAGCCAAATTTTCGAGGAAGATCAAAAAGGGCTCTTCGAAGTGACCGACGCAGCGACCGGACCGCTCGGTCACCCGCGGCGTCCGGTCGCGGCGGCCGGTCCGAAGCGCCCGTTGTCGGGCGCGCATGGCTCGACATTTCGTGAAGCATCGGAATCGACCGGACGCTTAGCGACCCGGTGCGTCCGGTCCGATCCATGCGCCCGGTCAAATCGCCGGGTCGACGAGGCGTTTTTCGGGCGCGTTTCAGCGCTTATCGAATCGACCGACGCTAGCGACCGGTGCGTCCCGTTGGCCCGATTCCGTCCGGTCAGCCCGACGCGAGCCGTGGTCCGTGACGAGATCCAAACTGATTTGTTTCCAATCGTTTTTAGGTCGGATTTTTGAGGCTTGGAAACGTGCAAGGACGGTTTCCTAAAAGGATAAGACCACCCTCCTCTATATAATAAAGAGGTTCATGGCTGATTTGATCCCATCACATCCAATCAACAAAAAACAATCTACTACCGTCTTGCTTGTAGGTCAACCTCTCCGCCCCGCTGTTCGGCGGTGTTTCTCCTCGAAATTGTCAGCGTCCTAGGCGGCCTTGCTGGTCCTAGGGAAACCCTCACGTGCATCCTCCCGACGGGTCTTCCCGGAGGTTTGTTCGAGGTCTTTTCAGCCGTCACCGAGCTCCACGCCGCCCCTACCGAACCCTAGATCGGTTAGGGCGACCACGCCGCGGTGCTCGCTGCTCCAAGGTTGATCACAACCTTCGCGGGCGTTCAAGGCCCTCCCTGGTGTGTTGGTGTGAAGCCCTAACTTCGGCGTCAACAAGTTGTGATATCGATCGTTTCTTATCAACCAACATACTTGGCACATTTTATATTCCTGGCACCAAAAGATTCCAAGAATATGCAAGTGTGACCACACGTACGGTTTAGCGCATTGACATCTTGTGTGCAGAGTTTTGCATTTTGTGGCGAGCCACAAGCACCTGGAAGATGTGTGTGATTGATGGCGACAAAGAGCAAAATAAAATTCATGCATGTGTTTCCAATGGGACTAGTACAACCAAGGTAACAAAAGATGGTAGGACGCTATGTAGGCGATGCCCCTTCGCCTAGAGCCTAGGCGGTAGCACATATACATATATATATATGTTTAAATTTAAAAAATAAAAAAAAATTAGAGATAAGTGGGTCTTATTGAAGATAAAGGCCCATCAAACGACCAAAGAGTCTTAAGGGTGCGATTGGTTGCCCGCACCAGGCCGTCCCCTCGCACCACTTTAGCGCACCGGGTCGCCCCCTTCGCGTGTTTGGTTTCCCTTCACGTATCTTTTCACCGCGACGGTGCCGTTCCTTCCCCCCTCCATCCCGGCCGACGAGGGAAGCCGGAGGCGAGCTTTCCTCGCGAGCCGGGACGACACAAAGGTTTCGCGAGGTTCACGTGGAAGACCGGTGTCATCCGCCCGGGGGGATAAGATCACCTCCCCGCCTCGCCGTCGAGCCCGCGCATGGCAGCAGGCATGAGCCGGCCGGGGCCACCCTAGAGGTGCCATCCTCCAGCACCACCACGCCGGGTCCAGAGCGGAGCGCCCGCCACCGCCCAACCCCCGGGCCCGCGCTCCGGTGGGAAGCGACGGCCGGCCGGTTCCACCGCGGGAGAGGGGTGGAGGTGGCCTCGACGCCGGATCCGGGGCCAGAGCCCGGATCCGGCCTGTCGTCGTGGCCGGTCGCCCGCCGCCGGGGAGGGGCCGGCACAAACGCCGCAAAAGCACCGCCGGATATGGACGAGGAGGGAGGGAGAGGGCGCCACCAACCGCTAGATCCGCCCAAAGGGGCCGGATCCGGCCGTCCCCATGGCCGCCCGGAGGCGCCCGAAGATGTGGTGGAGGCGAGGTGGGGACTAAGGGGGTGCCCGGTGTGGACGTCGGGTCGGGCCGCGCCGAGCAGCCGGCGGTGGCCATGGAGGCGGTGCGGTCGATGCCGATGAGGCCCGACTCGTTGGTGTTCGATGAATTGCCCCTAAGAAATCTTGGGTGGTAACTTCACCATTTTGATCACTACTACAGAATTGTCCATCACCGCCGGGCTCCAACCCCCTTCACTACCGAAAAACTGAACCGCGTAACCATAGCGGTAGTGATGTGGGGTTTGAAACACTACCGGGTCAAAACACCGGCGGTGATGCGAGGAGAGACTGCCGGTTTGATATCGAACCGCAGCGAGATCGCCACCGAACACCGCCGGGTGTTCCACGACCCGGCAACATTTTTGATCCAAGCAATGCGGGTTCGAAGTCAGCCGGCAGAGTTGATATTGGGAGCACCGCCGGGCTTTAACGAACCGATGTAATCTGGGGGATAACACTATCGGGTTAGATCGAGCCGGCCGGTGTATCGAAGAGCTAACAATGGCGGCTTACTTTGAACCCGTCGCTGAACTTTACGTGAACACCGCCGGCTGATCTCAACCCGACAGCGTTATTAGAGTGGAGACTATCGGTTGGTTAATGCAGCCGGCGGTGATGATTTTCGTTGTCTATGACGGTTAGTAATTCAAACCGATAGTGTTTGGTATAGTTACACTACCGGTTTGTTGCTCATTCATCAGCCGGGCCCATGCCACCCGGCGTTTTTGTTTTAAAATTTTGAATTTATTCATGGAATTCAGCTCTTTTTAAATCCGAAAAATCATCGTACATTAATATCATCAAAACATTACAGGATTTAATGGTTACATACAACAAAATCCACCTAATGTTCTAGAAACTAAGCCTACATGAACTTCTAAAATAAAAACACCAATGACCATAGAGTCATAGACATAAATAAAAAGCATGACATCTTTCCAAAACCAATTAAGCAAAGCAATTCTCTTAATCTTCATAAGTATGTGGGGTGGCTTCTCTTCAATCTCCGTGGGCGGCTAGTTTGCACCATTGTAGGCGGCGGCGGCTTCACCTTCGGTGTTGTATTTTTCAGTAACAATTATTAGCGTAGCCTTGGACTTGAGCATAACAATCTTCCCGGGTTAGATAGATCCCCAAGACGCGACCAACAAACACTACGTACCACGCCATGCTTGCCTATACATGTCACCAAAATAGGATGATATTGCTATGTTATTCATAAAAGTTGTACAAGAAGTTAATGCGGACATATATTTAAAATATCCAAACTGGATTTCGAACAACACTAACTCATGAATTTCAATCACAATTCGAGCACGGGGTTGCGGTGACCGAGACGGGCATTTCAACGAACACCTCAAGGGCGTGACCGACGCACTCACCAAGCTTTCAGTGCGCCTCGTGCGCTCCTATCTTGTCTTGGAAGATTTGAGGAGGACAAGGTCGCGGACGGTGCGGGGTCGGGCGGTGAAGAGGAAGACGGCGTGAGGCTGCGGAACGATTCAACCCGGTGGTGATCCGAGTCTTCACCGCCGGAATTTGTCGAATCCATGGAGTTTCCGAGTTTCCAGCGCCAACGGTTCATCACCGCCGGGCAAGCTTCAACACCGCCGGTGGATTAAATTCGGCGGTGATGCCGGCGGTAGTGATGAGCGAATATGTAGTAGTGGATACATGGGTGAATCCCACTCAGGTGTATACAATCAACCAAACACAACCAACCGCACCAATCCATGCATCAAATTGGTCCATATGAAACCAAACACGGTGCTCTTGCGATCCGAAGACGAGTCCGTCGGAGGCAACCAAACACGAGCTTGTGTATGAGTTGGTTGGGGACGAGGTGAGTTTGGACGCCTCTTTTCGTCCGGAACAACCTGGTTCCGAGCAACCAATCACACCCTAAGTAATCCCACCCCACCAACACCTTGCACTACTAGATAACCGATTTTCCGTGGGCGGACTTTTTTCGATTTTCCGTGGCGGTTTTTAGAACCGCCATGCAGCTAGGGTCACGGAAAATCGCCGGATAACCATGGCGGTTATTTTGATGGTCAAAACCGCCATGGTAAATATTAACTAACAGTTAATTTTTTTAAAAAAGAAAAAAATAAAAAAGAACAAAAAAAAAAAAAATCCAAACCTAACCTAACGGGCCTCCCGGCCCAAACCTAACCCCTAATGGGCCGCCCCGCCGCCGGATCCCGCCGCCGCCGCCGGATCCCGCCCTCCGCTGGTCGCTGGGCCACCGCTGCTGGATTCACGCCGCGCCGCCCCGCCGCCCGCTGGGTCGCTTTCGCCGCCGGGCCGCCGCCGCCGGAGCGCCGGGCGGAGTTCTAGCAGCGCGGCAGGCATCCGGGCGGTCCCGCTCAACTTTCGCCGTTCACTAGGTTCAGCTGGTGCCCGGCCGCGAGCCGGCGCCTGGCGCCGCGCCGTCGCCGGGTCATTGAGGAGAGGAGGGTCAAGCTGGAGCGCGGGGAGAGCTCGCCGGCCGACGACATCATCACCCACATGCTCTCCAAGGGCCTCCCCGACGAGGGAGATCACGGACAACGTCATGTTCCTCATGGTCGCCGACGACACCACCGCAGCCCTCATCACCTTCCTCCTCCGCCATCTCGACACCATCAAAGACGCCACGCCCCTACGGCCGTGCCCTTCGCGGCGGCGCACGCATCTGCCCCGGGAACGAAGTTCTCCAAGGTGGAGACGTTGGTGGCCGTGCACCACATCATGACACACGCTTCAGGTGGAAGCTCGCCGCCCGCTGCGACGGCAGCTTCTCCAGGTCGCCCATGCCGCACCCGTCTCAGGGCCTCCTCATCGACATCGAGCCTATCGACCAAGGAATAAAGTAACACCTCCCGGTGAAATCCAATTCATGTATACGATCAGGACCGGGCTTCTAATTTGGCGCATGGATAATGAGAAATGCTGTATCGCACGCAATCAGAGGGGGGCAATTCTCTTGTATACATTCATGTACAGATCACCATCTGCAATTTTTCTCCATGATCACCATTTGCAATATTAAAAAACGGGATGAAGGACATATATTGTGTAAACATGTCTGCAAGTTGATGGCAGTACAGAGCAAAGTAGCTAGGATGATGGCCACTTCAAGAGCGTGTGCTGACATAAAAAATATGACGAAGCGAGTTCATGTCCATTCATACTGGGCGTGCTCATGCATGAGTTCTTAGTCTATTTGCTAGGTGGGCCTTCAGTTAGGCCCGACTCTATCTAGTCACCAACCGTTTGTTCAAATTGCGCCTATTTGGGTTGGATGAAGTTACGCTAGCCCAAGCTCCCAAGCTGAGCTTTTCTTCGCTTCATTCATCCAAAGTTCCTTGTTTAGCCTAATTGCACTTTGAGCTCAGCCCAGCTAAAGCTATTTCTATGACTCTATCTCTACCTCCTCTTTCTTCGGCTCCGGCAACGGCGGCCGTGGTTTTCTTGCTGATCACCCTGCTGGTGCTGGGATTGTACGTGACTCTGATGTCGGACAACTCTAGGTCACCTCTCCCTGCGTCCCACTCAGTCTCTGTCTCTCTCTAGGGAGCAAAAATTCTTTAGGGTTTGGTGGATTTTGCTTTGGGTTGTCCTGCCCAACCGTGGGCAATTCCAGACCTAGAGTAGATTCGAGCTCAAAACGCAGCGCTCAATCGACAAGTGTATGGTTTGAATCTTTCATCACCTAATTTATTTCTCTGTCAAAAAATGAATCCAGATGATTTATTTGTTTTTTTTTTTTTTATTTTAATGGAGTTCAGATTTGTTCTGTTCTGTCTTCTGTGATTGCAAGGTTCATTTTGGGTACAGTTCAATTGAACAGCATCTACAAACTGAATAGAGTTAAGCAGTCAGGTGAGAATACAACCGTCCCAATTGCTAGCTACGCTGCATTAGCATCAATGTTAGGAGAGTAAGCGATGTGGTGCTTGCGGGTCAGCCTCGACCACTAGCTGTGGTGCTTGCGGGTCAGCCTCTTCCGCACTGCCAAGTGTGGGATCGTCGCCGGTCTCCGCTCCTGCTGGATGAGGGTCATCTGGCTCGATCGTAGGATCGATCCCCATGCGGAGTTGCATAGACACTTCTTGCCCCTCGGTTTGGGCGGATTTCGCTTTGTGTTTTCCTGTCAAACCGTGGGCACTGGGCAGTTCAGTGTCTTCGGAAAACGAATCGTTTGGTCTTCGTTTCACTCCTTCCAGACCTAGAGTTTTTTTTTTTTTTTCGAAAAAGCGCACCCATTGGCACGTGCTTCATTAAGGGAAAATAGAGTTTTACACGTCGCACTCTTAAGTCAAAACAATTGGCCGAAGCGCACGAAAACACACATACAAGAATCACCGGCTAAAACGGTGGTGCGTTACGGTTGTACTAAAAGTACCCGACCTAGAGTAGAGGCACGGCACAAAACAAGGTGCTCCATTTGCACCTGTACGGTGTGAATCTTTCAACGTCTAACAAACTGAACAAAGTAAGCAGTAGTCAGAAAACAACCGTACGTCCCGATTGCTAGCTAGGCTGAATTTGGTATTTGCGAAAACATGCAGTTTTCAGGCCGATTACTATGTGTCTGTCCTATGTCTCTAGTTTTCTACGTCACTGTTAGCAGAGTAAGCGATGTGACTGATGGCAAGACTTTGCATTCTGTCCTTTGCAGACTTGGAATGGCAAGTAATACAATGATGATTCATGCTTTACAGTTATTTCAGAGCAAAGTCTAGATAGTAGTACATCACAATTCTAGGCCATATGACGAGATGTAGTTTTCTGTCTATTATCAACTACTTTCTGCACATGCTCCCTTACTTTTCTTACCACCCTTGGTGTAGACTAATCGGTAACCCACCAATGTCCTTTTTCTTGTCAGAACTCAATAAAAGGACTTTGTTTTGATTTCTCTCATTTTTCTTCAAGCCCATATATCTTCAGGGATCAGTGGCGAGTCCATATAGGCAATATCAAACGCACTTGCCATTTCAAAATCTGTGAACTCTGTCAAATATTCTGGCATGTCTGGCACCATGAATAAGCTTTCAAAGCTTTCATCCTGAACTCCAGGGGTATCAGTATTAACAAACATTGAGCTACTGCTTTGGTTTTGAATGACAATTGGCACACTGTCCTGTGTTGCCTCAACAACATAAGGATGAACTATGCCATCGTTGTTGCAAATGTGCTGGTCATAATAGTCAACATTGAACAACCTCACCGTTCCACTGCCATCACTTTCCTTCTGCTGTACTGTCTTAGTTGCAGGACACCCTTGCTCTTTACTATAGGCACATCTATAGTAGCTCCTGGATAAACATAACCTCATTAGTATCATCTAATAAAACTCAACGGCAAAGCTTTTGCCGTCCCTTTCAAAAAAATAACCTCATTAGACCTTTTTTTTTTTTTTGGATATATTGAAAATAGGATTATTTTTGTTATCTACAGTTATAGTATTAGATTTGTGTAATATTGATGCATTTTTGAGCTGAACTATGCAAACAATTTAACTATCCACATATAGATGAGAAATTTGATACCTGAATTCAATACAAAACATAGCAAATGCATACCTTAATGCAAATGTTTTTTTGCCACGTACCTAGAATGCTTTGATTTGGAGATCCAGTTCTGCCCATACTTCCTCCATTGACATCCATCAAAGTATGGTGCTTGTGTCACAACTGAACTTATGTGTTTTGTGTTCTTCCTACCATCACCAAGAGAATCAATCAAAAATTTTAAGCCCCAGCATATGATAAATAATAACGATAGCATATGATAAATAAGGATGTGCTTCTATTACAACTTACCTTCTCTTGCTTCCACGGTCCTTGTTGTTCTCCTCCAGTATGTGCTTCTCCACGTTATCCTCCTTACCTCCTTTTTCTTTTATGTTTGATAACAGCGGCCTGTTTCTCGCTGTTATCACTAAGTTGTAAGGAAGAGATAATCTTACCTGAGCAACTGAATACTTCTTCAAAGAGTTCTTGTACCAGCTTTGTTTGGCCACTGCAGGGGTCAAGTATTGGTAGTACAAGGTCATGTATATGCCCATCATGAGAGCCCTTAGGTGTTCAACTTCATTGATCACATCTTTGTGGCCACCAAGATTGGAAGATTCAAGGATGTTCATCATGTGATGGTTTCTCAATATAAGTAGCTAATAGCTGGACTGTCGGGATTGAACAAGGTGCTAGCTTTGGGCATCTATTTATACAAGCAAATAGCAGCACGCAGAGTCTGAGAGCATGCATGGGGGGAGGGAATCGACTATCGTTCAAATTTTCTCACTACAAGAGGACTAGGGAGCGTATTGTCTCTGTCGAACAGTATGTCAAAGCAAAAAATGGCACTACTCAATATCTTGTTTCTTTTTATTTAACTGACACATAAATGGGTAAGAGGTTTTGATGAATTAAGACTTGTGAGATATGTCTGTCATGTGGCAATGCATTACTTCACTGTGGATGATGGTAACACCTAATGCACATTTAATGTCTGTCATTGTGACCTGTGATGACTTATATGACTGATTCTTAGGGGACACATTTGATGTAGTAGTGTTTTATATAAATGGTTGGATGACGATTCGACGATGCCACATTAGTGGTATTAGTGTTTTAAATTGTGGAGGAAAACAAATCTGTAAGTTAGTTAGATGTAGTTGATTACTTTGCATAAAAAAGATTTCAAATGATGTCTTTATACTTATACTCTCCCCGTCCCAAAATGAACGCATATGCCGCTTCCCCAAAAGTCAAATCTTTAAAGTTTCTGACAAAATATATAGAAAAGTAACTAATATTTATGATGTATAATACTCCTTGCATCCCAAAATATCATTAGATTAATTACTGAATATGTTTTTTTTATAATAAAGTTATTTAGGGATACAAGTATTGCTAATAGTATTTTCTATAAATCTAGTCAAACTTAAGAAAATTTGAACTACATGGAATCCAAAACAATACTTAGTTTGGGACGTAGTGAGTAAGTATCATTACATTGAGCATACAATATATTTTTTATAATAAAATTATTTGAAGCTACAAATAGTGATACTATTTTCAATATTTTTATTTATTCAATCTTAAAAGGATTTTACTTCTCGGGCAGTGAGATGTCTGTTTATTTTTGGGACAGAGAGAATATAAATATAATATGTTAGAGTCCGTGAATGAAAATACATTTGTACAAAAACTGGTTACTATTGTTTGATATATATGTGAATAAGCATTTCTGTCAGGTCGCTTTTTCAGGTTGAAAATGGACCACCGGCCAGTTTGTTGGTAGGTTTACTGCTATGGTCAAGAGTTGTGGCCAGTGAAGAGGAATTGCCAAAATTATGCATCATGATTGATGCATGCCGTGTACCTACATCGCTCACATGACACAGACATTCAGAAATGAGGTACTGTGTACATATATGGCCTATAATTCCAGTCGCTGTTATAAAGAGCAATATTGTTATTAATCTGTTGGTCTCAAAGATTTTTTTTTTTCCGAGATCACGCCCTTCGGGCGCGGCGTTTTTCATTAAGCAGTGGAAACGCCAAAACAAAGAGTTTTCGAATACAACCAAACACGAAAGGTAACCAAGGTTACCTCCCACAACCTACCAACTACTGGATCTAAAGGGGTGGGATTACATTGGAACAAACTTGCCACACAGACTAGAAGGTGAGAGGCGCCTAGACGCCTACATCATCCTCCAAACCGCTGAGGTTGAGGTCCAACATGGCCACATCAAAACCTCCCGCAAGAAGCTTATTCAGGCGCTGCTGCTTGCACTCCGACATGTCCCCCTTGAACGCCGCATTGAACTGGGCCACAATGTCAGTCGGCACGGCGTTCTCATGGACATGGACTCGAAGCTCCGCAGAGAATCTTCGCGCCGTAACGCCGCGTTGGGCTCCGTGTCTTGGCGCGCAGCCGCCGCTACGCCCGCAGCGAGCCTCGAAACCGGTGTCTTGAGCGCCTTACCAATGGCCGCTTCACGATCGGAGTTGCGACGGCAGTGGACATCCGCCACCGATCCGTCTTGCACCGATTGGCCGACCTCGCCCCCGCCAACGAAGTGGCGGCGATATCCTCCCAAGACAGCTTGGCCCGGTGCAAAGGTCGACGTCCGTAGCTGCAGATATGTTGGCGTAGAGTCCTCCCCCTGGCCACCTCCGACTCCCCGCATCAGCGAAGTAGAGCTGACCACACCGGGCGGCGACAGGGGAGCGGCTCCGCTCTTAGGAGCATGTGCTCCCCACACCGTGGACCATCGGATACGTATTAGATCCGTGCTAGCACACTCTCAATGCACACTGCTCGAGAAGTGTGCTAGCACGGATCACAATGCGTGATCCAATGGTCCACAAAGGTGGGGAGCACATGCTCCTAAGAGCAAATTTAACTTTACACACACTGGGGGCTCCCGCACTTCCTGGCCCTCCATAGAGGTAGGTAGTGTAGAAGGCGGGCACACGACGAGTGAGGCCTTGAGCTCATCAATCATGGGATCAACCCAAGCAGGAGGCTCCGGACACACGCCCGCCCCTAGCACGAGAGGGTCGACAGAGGTGGCGATGTTGATGACATCGCCAATAGGAGGAGGCCACACGAATCCTCGACCCACTGGTGCCCAAGCCAAGATAACGTTAGATAGTAACATGTATGGTTTGACTCTATGAAATGTCTTGTATATCTAGTAAATCTGTCCTAATTAATGTGCTAAAAATACATATAGTTTTGCGGCTTTTGGTATTTGGAGTTTTGGACAGGCCTGCATGACAAAATGAATTAGTTATTTCGAAGTTTATATAGTGGCATGGTTCATGCATGTATATGGTACTCTGAAGCTCAATCAGTGATAAGTTATTGCGGCATTTATCATCACTTTGATTTAATTTTTGTGTCGATCAATTATATGAAAGTCAGTTTATATCATTCCTCATATTTGCATGAGAAAAATACTAACTAGGTTGATATGGATGGAGTCTAAACTACTAAGTAATTGGCAAACCATGAAAACACCATGTGTGGTTTATATAAATCCTAGATATTTTCTTTTCTCCAACTGGCATGCAGGATAGCTGGGTCTGTTACTAGAGATTTCAGTCCAGACAATGCATATATTCGCACTAGCTACTAGAATGGGCCATTGTGATTCTGAAACAGTGATGAACAACAAAAATCCACAAACAAAACAACAGACAGACCAAAGAGAAATCATTTTCTTCTAATATGAATTGTGTAGGGATAGCACCACCTAGATTAACTGTAGCCTTGGATTGGGTTTCGCTGACTACCATCATTTTCAACCAGAAACACAGAAGCAAACAAAGTGATATGTGGTGAACATGTAGGATTCCTCAGCACCAAATGAATGTCATACATTTGAGCCATACATACCTATACAAAATAAACTGTGACAGAACATAAGAGATGTCAAGTCACCAGATCCTTCCCTATAGAAATACCATGAAATCCGCGTGCTCGTCTTCATGCATTTGCCGCAGTGTGGACAAAAAAAAAAAATCCCATTGTCATACAACTTGCCTGCTTCCAATTTTGAGGTCCAAATATTCAAACATGAACCTAATATCAACCGTTTCTGATGAATCAGCATACTTGGCACATTTGATATTCCAGGCACCAAGATTCCAAGAATGTGCGTGTGTGACCACACGTATACAACTTGTGGTGCAAAGTTTTGCATTTTGTGGCGAGCCACAAGCACCTGGAAGATGTGTGATTGATGGCGACGGAGCGGAATAAAATTCATGCGCCCACACATATTTGCATCCACCTAAGGCACGGACGCGTAGGGGTGCCGCAGATGTTTGGTGGTGATACCGGTGGGGGAGGAAGGGCCGTCTGGCGGCGGTTGTCGGTGGATTAGGAAGAGGAGGAGCGTTGGACAAAGTTGGACGGGCGGGCGCGTGCGGGCGCGGCGCGGGCGCGCGTGTGGGTGGCAGTAGGCATGACTATAAAGAGAGATGCAGGAGAGGAAGAGGAACCGCCAGCGATGCAAATATGAGGAATGATATAAACTGACTTTCATATAATTGGAAGTGTGGGCGCATGACTATAAAGAGAGAGATGTGTGAATAGGCATGACTATAGAGAGATGCAGTAGGCATGCATGTGTTTTCAAAAGGCACTACCAACAAGGTAACAAAAGATGGTAGGACGCTATGTAGGCAGTGGACCTTCGTTAAGCCTAGGCGGTAGCATATATACATATATACTATATTTAAATTTAAAAAATAAAAGAAATTAGAGATGAGTGGGTCTTATTGAAGATAAGGCCCATCAAACAAGCCAAAGCCTAAGTCTTGGCTTGTAGTCAAATGGTAGGACGGTTCGGTGGGGGACGCTACCCACCGGGGGTTCAAATCCGGTGCTCGCACCTTTTCTTGGGATTTTCGGGATTTACCGGCGTTGTGCATTAAGTGGTAGCGGCGTTCCCGTCGATGACGAGGTGCCTATGGTGACTTCAAGAATCTCCGGATCTGCCGGCTGCCCGGTCCTTCGGGAGATGCTCATAGGGGTAGGGGTTTGCGACGTGTGTTCATAGGGGTGAGTGTGCGTGCGTATGAGTGTCTGCGTTGTCTTGTGTAATTCTCAAAAAAAAAAAGTAATCCCACCCCACCAACACCTTATCCCTAGGTCTTATCTCCGCATCAGCCATATATCGCTGGCGGTTCCTCTTCCCTCTCCTGCATCTCTCTCTTTATAGTCATGCCTACTGCCACCCACACGCGCCCCCGTGCCCGCCGCCCAACTTTGTCCAACGCTCCTCCTCTTCCTAATCCACCGAGAACCGCCGCCGACGACCCTTCCTCCCCACCGGTATCACCACCAAACATCCTGCGGCACCCCTACGCGCGTCGTGCCTTAGGTGGATCTGTATCGACATCTTTGGCGTTACCTAGAGTTCCACTTACCCCTCCCGGGTGGGTGGTGAGGGGAATGTGACCGTTGGGGGCTCTCGGCTCCCGTGCCCGCCCCGAGTCCCGCGGCGCCGGTCCCGCCCACATCCGCGCCCGGTATGCGGACGCCGGGGCGGGCTCCCCTGTGTACTCGTCTTCTCTCATAACCCTTCCCCGGCCAGGGACGCGCGGGACGGCCGCGCCCGTGGCGGCGGCCGTCGCGAGCCGCGCCACGGTTGTCCGCCCCACCTCGAGAGGTGAAGTTCCACGGGCCCGAGCCTCCCGTGTCCAGCCGCCGGCCTCCGGTCCGCCGCGCGGCGTCACGCCGCCTCCCCCCCGACATCGCACCCTACTCGCCCGGCCCGGCCGGCATCCACCGGGTATTCATCCGCCCCCCACACGAGTGCCCGTGAGGTGGCGGTGCGGCTCCCGCCGGCGGCACGGCGGTCGACGCGCCGCCGTCGCCCGGGGAAAGGCAACCGCCCCAAGGCGCTCGGCGAGGATCCCTTGGGCGGATCCATGGACGCCTCCCCGACATCGACACCTACTCGCCGGTCCAGCCGGGCGTCCATTGGTCTTCGCCCGCCAGCCACACTCGTGCGGCTCGCCTCGGTGGAGATGCGCGGCGGGCCGGGGTCCATGTTCGGATTCGTCGGGTCCCCTACACCCCGGACGTGGGGGTCATGCCCACGACGCCAGAGCTACAGCCCAAGGAGGTGGGCGTCGCCGAGGGACGTCTCCGACGAGGTCGGGACGAAGATGGTGTGAGCGATGCGGCTCCGCGCCGGGTGGCCGGCGCCGCCGCCACTTGCGCGTCGCCGACGGTGAAGGTGTCGCCACTTTCTCCATTGTCGCAGCGCCTTTGGCGCCCCTCGCTGAGGCCGTCATCCCTCTCTCCCTCACGCTGCCCCTTCCACCCCCGGGGTAGCCCGAGTGGGCGCTCGAAGGCTAGGCATTGGACGGGCCTTGGCCGGCGCTCCGACGACAACTCGCCCCTACTCAATACCCATCGTACCTCAATGTCGCTCGCCCGGGCTCTCAGAAACTCCCCTTGCCTTCGGTCGAGGCTAGGGCCACGACGCCACGAGCTGCCACCATCGAGGATGACCCTCGGGGGCTTGGAGTGGGTACGCGGCGTCGACTGTGGCGCAAGCAACTTAGGCATCTGCAGGCCGTACGGGTTGGTGCGCAACATCGACTTCCCCCGCAGCAGGATGCATGGGTTCCGGTGTTCCGGCGGCTTGGCGCGGCGGCGCCTTCGTACCAAACATCGACGCCGATGGTTTTCGGACTTTCGTGGGTCGTCGACAATGGCGTCGTCCGAGGGTTGCGACACCCAAGACGCGTCGTCCGTCCCACCATAGCTCGTTGGGACGTTGCTTCAACGTCTCGCGTCGCGTGCCACGTTGCCGCTCAATGTCGCTCCTTTGTTGTGCGCCTTGGTGCAAAGAGGGCGGACATGGGGGGCACGGGCATACAAGCAGGCGTTAGGCCTTGTGGCCCTCCAGGCCCGGAGGTGGCCGTGCAGACGACGCGTCGAAGATGATGCCGGGCCTCGGCTTTCGGGGTCGTTGGACTCTCCCACTACACGTCGCCTCCTCGTACCCCAACGGTCGCCGCCTCGTCGACTACTCGGGTTCCACAGTCTTTGCTTGCGACCTTGCGGTGTTCCGTGCCCCGGAGGGCCCGTTTGGGATTTTGATCCCATGCTCTTCGAGGTCGAGGCATCCGGGGTGGCCAAGGTGGTGTCGCCGGCCTCAAAGGATTGGTGGGAAGGTATGGCTGTCATTGAGCTTGGTTTTTCGGCTCGTCCTCCTTGTACCGCATCTCGGCTCGCCACCAGGGGCCTTGAGCTGCCCACGTCGCCATCACGAAGATTGGTGGGCGATCTTGCTGCAGGGCGAGCTCATAAGTGAGGTCCCATCCTTTCTCTCGGGTTATCGGTGGCTGGTGGCGATGATGGTGGGGCGACGCGTGTTGGATGCCGGCGTCGGGGCAGCGGGCTCCCGAGCGGCCATCTCCTTTGTCGTAGTGTAGCGGGGCGGATGGTGGGGATGCGGCAGCAACGTGCAAGCTGCCGTTGGTGGTCAAGACTGCTCCGAGCACTCAGGTCACAACAAACTTTTATGACTAATTATGTACATTATATGACAGTTTCGTCTTGTCTTAAAATCCAACTTTTTTTGTAGTGTCGTCTAGCCGCCAAAGCGCCATTCCGTGATCCAAATCCGAGAGCGTCCTCGCCAAGGCGTTACGCTAGCTTGTTGATTTGCTCTTCCTCTTTTGTCGCACAATTAGTTTCCTTCTTAGTACAACCCTCTAAAGCGTCACCATTCTAGCGGTGCCATTTGTTTGTGTGTCGCCTAATGGACTTCCGGCCAGCTCGGTAAGGAATTTCATTAGGATGTAATTTCAACATTCCCACTTCTCTTAAAGCAATACGTGCCAATGGTATGGTTTGAGAAAAAAACTTACCCCCCCAACCATCCACCCGGTGTAGAGGCGCACATAGGAGAGTGTGGAAGAGCGCCTTGTTAGGAGTCCTTTTTTTACTCCCTCCGTTTGACTTTACAAGATTATTGGAATGACTTACAATTTAGTAGGAGTAATATAATACCCTAATAGTACTCATAACATCCTCCCTCGGTCGGTATTAGAAGTCGTTTTGGACAAGGTTTTGGTCAAACATTAGGAATATAAATCATTAATAACTTTTAAGTTGTTGAGTTTGTAAATGTGAAAATTATATGAATAGATTTGTGTTAAAAAATACTTTTGCTAAAAGTATACATATATCACATTTACATAAATATTTTTGTAATAACTAGTGGTCAAAGTTGTGTTTTGGTGACCATGTCATTTGTCCCTAAATGACTTTAATACCAACCCAGAGGAGAGTATACGTCTTTGTCATCAGATTGATAACACCCAGCCCAATAGCAATAGAGTAACCGAGTAAGTACAACTTAAATTAAAGCATCAAGGATGTGACTTTAGCTTGTCGTATACTCTAATGGCATCTCCTCGCGGAATCCACCCAGATGGCTAAATTTCATCTGGCAATATACGCGGAGTGAGCAAATTAGAGCAGTTTAATTTCTCTCAACTCAACGTACCAAACCCAATCAAGCAAAAGCAATGGAGGCTGATTTGATGACGATGATGGCCATCGTTGCCGCCGCGTTTCTTGTATCGCTCCCGGTGCTGTACCGTCTCCTCTTCGCCAACGCCGCCGGCGACAAGACGAGCAGAAAGCCCTCCTCCCCGGCTCCTTTGGCCTGCCCGTCGTCGGACACACGCTTAGCCTGCTGAGCGCCCTTCGCGCCAACACCGCCGAGGACTGGCTCCGCCGCCGCGTCGCGGCTTACGGCCCTGTGTCACGGCTATCCCTCTTCCGGTACCGGACGGCCTTCCTCGTCGGCCCCTCCGCCAACAAGTTCCTGTTCACCAGCCCCGCGTTGACCACCATGAACAGCGTGGCCTTCACCCGCATGGTCGGCCGGCGGACGGTCCGCGACGTGGTCAGCGACGACCATGTCCGCGTCAGGGCGATGATGATGCAGTTCCTCAGGCTGGACGCCGTCAAGCGGTACGTCGCCGGCATGGACGCCGAGGTCCGGCGCCACCTCGACGCGCACTGGCGGGGACGGGGCAGCGTGGCGGTCATGCCGTCGATGAAGACGCTCACCTTCGACGTCATGAGCACCGTCCTTTTCGGGCTGGTGGGGAGGGACGCCGCCGACGTCCGCCGGGAGCTGTCGGTGGAGTTCCAGCAGCTGCAGCAGGGCATCTGGGCGGTCCCGCTCAACCTGCCCTTCACTAGGTTCAGCCGGTGCCTAGCCGCGAGCCGGCGCGGGCGCCGCGCCGTCGCCGGGGTCATTGAGGAGAGGAGGGCCAAACTGGAGCGCGGGGAAAGCTCGCCGGCCGACGACATCATCGCCCACATGCTCTCCAAGGGCCTCCCTGACGAGATCACGGATAACGTCATGTTTCTCATGGTCGCCGCGCACGACACCACCGCAGCCCTTATCACCTTCCTCCTCCGCCATCTCGACACCAACAAAGACGCCTAGGCCAAAGTTGTCCAAGGTAATAATCTAAGCTACTCCATGGATGACCAGAGCAGTAACCAACTCAAGCTGTAGCTAATCGATTCCTTGCATCCATGGATGACACCTAAACCAGAGCAAGAGGAGATTGCGCGGTGCAAGGCGCCAGGGGAGGCTCTGTCGTGGGACGACCTGTGCAGGATGAGGTACACCTGGGCGGCGTCGATGGAGACGCTGCGGATGGTGCCGCCGGCGTTCAGCATGCTGAGGAAGGCGCTGGTGGACGTGGAGTACGGCGGCTACGTCATCCCCAAAGGGTGGCAGGTGATGTACGCTACCAACATGACGCACTGGAGCCCGGACATCTTCCCGGACCCCGGCAGGTTCGACCCGTCGCGGTTCGAGGATCCGTCGGCCATACCACCCTACGGCTTCGTGCCCTTCGGCGGCGGCGCGCGCATCTGCCCGGGAACGAGTTCTCCAAGGTGGAGACGCTGGTGGCCGTGCACCACATCGTGACACGCTTCAGGTGGAAGCTCGCCGACGGCTGCGACGGCAGCTTCTCCAGGTCGCCCATGCCGTACCCGTCTCAGGGCCTCCTCATCGACATCGAGCCTATCGACCAAGGAATAAATTAACACCTCCCGGTGAAATTCAATTCATGTATACGATCAGGACCGGGCTTCTAATTTAGCGCATGGATCATGACAAATGCTGTATCGCAATCAGAGGGGGTAATTCTGTTGTATACATTCATGTACAGATAACCATCTGCAATTTTTCTCCACGATCACCATTTGCAATATTAAAAAAAACGGGATGAAGGACATATATTGTGTAAACATGTCTGCAAGTTGATGGCAGTACACAGAGCAAGTAGCTAGGATGATGGCCACTTCAAGAGCGTGTGCTGACATAAAAATATGACGAAGCGATGGGAAGTTTACTATAGTTATTATGTCCATACTGGGCGTGCCCATGAGTATTGGCTACTGCTCAGCTGCGCAAATTTTCACCATATATAGCTTCCTTCTTATTGGTACTAATATTGATGAGTGATTGTCAAAGTGCGTTTGGCTTTGGTTGAGTTTGAGACTGACCATGGTGTGAGTTTGTGTTGTTCAATGCTTGTGGTGTGCAGGTGTGGAGCGTAAAGGTGGTGGTGGTCGAGGTGAAGGTGAAGGTCAAGAGGGTTCGTGACGATGGACTGAGAGTAGTGAAGGACGGACGTCACCGAGGAGGCTTGGATTGAGGGACTCGAGAAGTGGCTCACACCTAGGGCTATCGACAACTGAAAATGTACATGGAGGAGTAGAACATATTGACTCTTGAAAAGGAGTCAGGCGTCATGCTAGGCCCGACTCTTTCTGTAGGCACCAACTGTTTGTTCAAATTGGGCCTCTATTTGGGCTGGATGAAGTCACGCTAGCCCAATAGGCCTCATTTGGGATCGGCCTTTCGGGCAAGCTGTACTTTTCTTCGCTTCATTCATCCAAAGTTCCTTGCCTAGCCTAATTGCACTTTCAGCTCAGCCCAGCCAAAGCTATCTCTATGACATCTCATCTCCTCTTTCTTCGGCTCCGCACAGCGGCGGCCGGTGGTTTCTTGTTGATCACCCTGCTGGTGCTGGGATTGTACCGACTCGATGTCGGGCAACTCTAGGTCACCTCTCCTGCGTCCCACTCAATCTCTGTCTCTCTCTAGGGAGCAAAAATTCTTTAGGGTTTGGTGGATTTTGCTTTAGGTTGTCCTGCCAAACCGTGGGCAATTTCAGACCTAGAGTAGACTCGAGCTCAAAACGCGGCGCTCAATCGACAAGTGTATGGTGTGAATCTTTCATCACCTAATTTATTTCTCTGGTCAAAAAGATTTTTTTATATGTCCAATAAATATGCAGAGCTAATAGTTGTGCTAGGCTAGGGATATAATTTAGAGTTGTCCAGTAATATGGTTTTGGCTGGCCTTGCTTTATATCTGTCTAACTGATTCTTTGGAGATCTATGGCTGTTGAAAGCGTAGTGATGATTGTGCTAGCATTGCGATCTTATACTTTCTTGGTACACAGTCATACAGCTAAGAATTTGCATTGAACATGGTAGAAATTCAATTTCAAATAAATTCAGGTTAGCCACTATTCATGCCATTTATGTAATCTGTTCTGCTTTGAATCCAATAGTTTTTTAGGCACCGGATCATAGTAGGTAAGTATCTATCTACTTTCTCTACTTTACTCTGCAGGAAAAGATGTTCCTGTAGAGGCCATGCACCTTGGATTCCTAGCATGTATACGGCTCACTCTTAGCGTAAATATTGAGAGCTGACTTTTATTTTGTTTACAAGGCTGCACATTTGCGGCTAACACAATGTGCTCACTTTCAGTTTAGTAGATTAGCATTTTTAGCCTTATATTGTTCACTGTTGTTATGTTGGATTGTGCTGATAACTACAGACAATCTGTAAACTTTGTTTTTGAGATGGATATTTTAACTCACTGACTGATCAACCATTTCAATAGCAGGAATAGAAGGAGCCATGGGCTCATGGTAACTGTTCGGAGGGATGATTACCTCATTAGGTTACAATGCGATGGAGCAAAATTGTTTTCCAAGTACGAGTTGAGTGGTTGTTTGCTGTCCAAGTATGAGTTGACTTGCTGGCAAGCAAGCTGGTGCCACAGGGCAATCGGCATTGAATCCTTGTGTGATCTATCTTAGAACTTATATTATTATTAGTTTTTCTTTTAGGTTTGAAATAATTGATTTTTTTGAATGTTGCAACATTGAAACATCAACTCTATTTAGAATTTCTTTGTGTTCCTCAAAAAATATATGTGGTGCATTCCACATGCATGGCCATATGGGCATTGTAATATATATGTGGTGTACGAACATGGTGCAGGTGAACCTATCATATTTTTTTTCAACATTATTCCATTTTCTTGTAGAGCAGCGGCCATGACTCGCGCACATGGGCGCGCGCTTAATCAAAAAATAAATAAAAGGGGAAAGAACGGCCTGGCGGCCTGTTGTTCCCTCCTCTCGGCCCGCTCTCTCACCAGCCCGCTCTCTCACCGGCTTTGATCCAACTGCGGCTTCTCCCTCTGCAGCCGCCCCATCTCCCTCGACCATCTCCTCACCGCCCCATCTCCTCACCTCTCCATCTGGTATTACCCACCCACTTCTCCCTCGACCATCTCCTCACCGCCCCATCTCCTTACCTCTCCATCTCCTCACCGCTCTTCGGTCTTGCAGACTAGGGTTCTCCGTAGGGGTGGAGAAGTTCGGCACCGCCCTTCGGTCGTCGGAGATGTATATGGTACCAACTTCTCGCTTGACCTTCCCTCCATCTCAACTCACCGCTCCATCTCAACTCACCTTCCCTAGCAACTTAACGTGATCAAAACTACAATCAACATACATTTGCATTCTGTTATTACTATTCCCTTCTCTATTGTGGTCCCTTATAGTAGATGCACTAAACTATGTCATGAGCTCTTAGAGCTCGGGTATTTTTGTAGATTGCCTAGAACACATAAATACACAGTGGAAGTACTCTACTATATTTTCTTTTTGTTGAAGCGTCAACCAAAAATGTAAGACGCGAATAGAAAATGGGAGAGAGATGCAACAAAGAAAGATGAGAACAAAGCATGAAAGAGAGATAGCAAATGAGTGATTTGCCCCCCCACACACACACACACACACACACCCTTTTATAAGGAGGTAAGTGGTAACTTCATATATTCCCTCGATGAAGTTTGTAATTACAAATGAGCCCCTAAAATTTACAAACATGCCGTAAACCCTTAAAAATGTCACACTACTTAGTAAATGGGCATATATAGTGAGAATTGTCCTTCCCACCCTGCATGTGTACAACTCACTACAAACTCCATCTAGGAAAGGATACAAAGAAAAGAGCATGCACATGACTCTAACCCATACACAGATTGTCATGCGGTACTTCTTTGATTTTTCATCAACACTCCGTTTCACTTGCACCTTTTGTGATTTCGCCTTTGCAGCTTTTGATCCTTTTTCACTTCATGGACGAACCAATGTAGTCGCTGCAGTAAAACTAGTTGTAGTAGGCAACGTTGTCTTAAACTATCGCTCAGTACCAAAATATGGTGGAATTCTCCTGATGTTTTTAAGTAGTAATAATGTACTACCACTAGCTAGTAATAGGACATGTGAATGCTCACAAAGCTAGGAGGCGTATGATAGAAAAAGTTTATACTAAATTTTAAATTATTAAACACTAGGAAAACCCCACATCACTAGGAGAATTGCTCTAGTTGTGGCTGCACGCTTTCAAGTCCATACTCATGGGCGCACACTACATACAATGCTTTAAATACACAGGCGAATTGCTTGTCCAATACACCACTCCCTGGCCCCCTCTTTCTGAGTGCATGGTGCTTGTGAGAGATTCTTCACGTAATTGACGTAGCTGACATAGACGTGGAAATTATTGTGGATGTGGGTGATCCACAAAATCTAGATGTTTCAGAGTATTTTTTTTATCACTAGGCTCGTTTCTTTCAAGTGCAAAAATTAATATTGAAAGTTGCTGGAGATGTTTCTCTGCTAATCCCTAAAAAATACTAGACTAGGTGTGTGTTGAGAACTCTTGGAGATGCCGCAGATGTGCCGCAGATGCCTTTACCCTCTCCTCCTGTCCGGGGGGGATGGCAATGGGGCGGGCTAGGGGTCGAGTGGACCGCCCATGGACCCACCCCTGAAACCAGAGAGGAAAACCCACAACCCCCATGCCCTCGGAGCATAGGGCAGAGCAGAGGGCGGAGGTGCCGATATCTTGAGGCGCGATGAGGGTGTGTGGGGCTGCCGGTTTTCTGGTGCGTGGCCGTATGAGAAGCAGCACATGGCGACGTGACATGCGAGTAGGGGAGGTGCCCACACGGAGAGCAGGTGGAGCGTCGTGCGCTGGACAAGTAGAGGAGGTTGCCAAGAGGGGGGGCACCGTGCTAGGTGTGGCGCAAGGATGCTCCAATCTCGGGTCGCATGGAAAATCAATGTATAGAAAAATTAAAACCCGCCCGACCAGACCCAATCTAAATCACTGAACCCATTGGCCCGTGGGCTGCACGGTCCCTGCGCCCGTTGGGTCTAAAACCCCAGGTTTCGGGTCTAGATCCTTTTCAATTCTAGTTTTCCCCCTTGAGAATCCGTTCCCAATTCTAGTGGCACATTGTATGGGTCGGACTGGGCTCGGACTAGACTAGACTCGGAAGGCTATGACTCCGATGGGTGGATATGGACCCCCCACACACACACACACACACACAATGCACAATCAGGCTCGGTTACATTTCCTGTTTGGTCTAGGGACGCGTCTCGTCTTTCCCTAGCCACCGCTGCCCTACATAAGGCGACGGATCGAGAGGCCCAGGCGAAGCCACATCTCGTCAGTATAGAGAAGAGGCAAATCAAATCCACGAGATTCTCTTTTGCGAAAATCGTGACGATTCGTGGGTGTGTGGTCATGGCCGCGGCAGCGCTGCTTCGATCCATGGCGAGGAAGCTAGCTCGCGCACTGCCGCCGCCTCCTCGTCCTCTTCTGATGGCCGGACTGCATGGCGGCTCCCGCTCAGGTCCTGGGGCTTCCTTGACGCCGCTAACTAGCAACCAGGTATGTACCTATCTTCAATCGAGATCTTTTTACAAGTGGGAAAAAAGAATGTTTTTCCCTTCTTCTTCTCATAAGATTTTTTCTAATACGTTTCTTCCTTGTTGTTGGTCTACCTCACCCCGAGGTAGCCCCTAGGGTCGCACGAACTGATCACGAAGATAGGGTGTATGAACGGAGCGTAGAGGACAGTCAAGGACGGACAGTGACACACGTCGAGCACGAACGGAGCGTAGAGGGAAATTATGAACGGAGCGTAGAGGATACACTACTCTGAAGGGGTTTGGTAGTTTGGGCCTCAAAACATGATGGAGTTCAGACGGGGATTGGAGGTGGCACGTGGCCTCATCGCGAAGCTTTCGTCAGGCAAAAACTGCATGGGCCGATTCTAGAGCGGGCCTAGTAGACCCAATTTGAGTGTCAACACCATCGGATCGATGGGACAACGTGCAGGCAAAAAGCAAGAGACACGCAAGACAAGTTTGCCTTCGGTTCCCTCTAGCATCGCCAGTAGTTCCAGCCCAGCCCAGGTAAAGCTATCTCTCGCTCTGCCTCCTCTTTCTTCGGCTCCGGCGACGGCGGTCGTGGTTTCTTCACTGATCACCCTTCTGGGATTGTGACTCTGACGTCAGGAAACTGCAGGTCACCTCTCCCTCCATCACCCCACTCTGTCTCTGTCTCTCTCTAGGGGGCAAAAATTCTATAGGTTTCGGTGGATTTTGCTTTCGGTTTTCCTGCCAAACCATGGGCAGTTCCAGATCCAGAGCTAGAGTAGACTCGAGCTCAAAACGTGGTGCTCAATCGGCACGTGTATGGCGTGAATCTTTCATCGCCTAATTTATTTCTGTGGTCAAAAAAATGAGTCCAGATGATTTTATTTGTACAGTTCAATTGAACAGCATCTACAAACTGAATGCCCGCTTAGCGGAATCCTGGGCTCAGTCCCGATTTGTAAGTTTTAAGCTCTAAGCATTCAGGTGAATGCGAAGGCTGGGATATTTCTATTCCGTAATCTAAAAATCTACAAACTGAATAGATTTAAGCAGTCAGGTGAGAGTACATCCGTCCCAATCCCAATTGCTGTTTTTTTATGTTGATTACTATGTGATGTCTATAGACTATATATGTCCTATGTCTCAGAGTAATTAAGCGATGTGAGGAGGACTTTAACGATGGTAAGACTTAGTAATTTGCAGGGTGTCCTTTAACAGACTTGGAGTGACAAGTAATACAATGATGATGCATGTTTTACAGTTATGTCAGAGAAAAGTCTAGATAGTACATCAGAATTCTAGACCATATGTACAGCCTTTGTACGATGTAGTAGTTTTCTGTCTATTATTAAGGACTTTCTGCACATGCTCTTTTGCTTTTCTTACAGCACACTTAGTGTAGACTAATCGGTAACCCACCAATGTCCTTTTTTTTGTGACTCACCAATGTCCTTTTTCTTGTCAGAACTCATGTTTTATACCCATATATTCAATAAAAGGACTTTGATTTGATTTCTCTCACTAAATTATGCCCATATATCTTCAGGGATCAGTGGCGAGTTCATATAGGCTATCTCAAACGCATTTGCCATTTCAACATCTGTGAACTCTGTCAAATATTCTGGCATGTCGGGCACCATGAATAAGCTTTCAAGGCTTTCATCCTGAACTCCATGGGTATCGGTATTAACAAACATTGAGCTACTGCTTTGGTTTTGACTGACAATTGGCTCACTGTCCTGTGTTGCCTCAACAACATATGGATGAACTGTACCATCGCTGTTGCAAATGTGCTGGCCATAATAGTCAACATTGAACAACCTCACCGTTCCATTGCCATCACTCTCCTTCTGTTGCACTGTCTTAGTTGCAGGGCAACCTTGCTCTTTACTATAGGCACATCTATAGTAGCTCCTGGTTAGCCGTATCATATATCGACATTAGACCTTTCTTTTGGATATATCTAAAATATTATCAATTTTGTTGTTTACAGTTATACTATTACATATGTAATATGGATGCCTATTTGAGCTGCACTACAAAGAAAAAAATCTAACTATTGACATATTGATGAGAATTTCGATTCCCAAAATCAATACAGAACATAGCTAGCAATGCTTATATACCTTAATGCAAATGTTTTTTTTTCCCACATACCTAGAATGCTTTGATTTAGATATCCACTTCTGCCCATACTTCCTCCATTGACATCCATCAAAGTATGGTGCTTGTGTCACAACTGAACTTATGTGATTTGAATTCTTCCTACCATCACCAAGAGAAGCAATCAAAATTTTAAGCCCAGTGAATCATAAATAAGAGTAAGACTATGCTTCTTTTACCACTCACCTTCTTTTGTTTCCATGGCCCTTGTCCTTCTCCAATATGTGATTCTCCACGTTATTCTCACCTCCTTTTCTTTTATGTTTGATAAAAATGGCCTGTTTCTCACTGTTATCACTAAGTTCTAGAGAAGAGATAATCTTACTTGAGCAACTGAATACTTCTTCAAAGAGTTGTTGAACGAGCTTTGCTTGCCCACTGTAGGGATCAAGTATTGGTAGTACAAGATCATGTAGGTTCATCATAAGAGCCCTTTGGTGTTCAACTTCATTGATAACCTCTTTGTAGCCACCAAGATTGGAAGACTCAAGGATGTTCATCATGTGATGGTTCCTCAATATATATGTAGCTAATAGTTGGATTGTCGGGATTGAGGGTGTTAGATAATTGCAGCTTTGGGCATCTATTTATACAAGCAAATGGTAGCACACGGTCTGCTAGCATGGTGGAGGGAATCGGTTATTTTTCAAATTTTCTCACTACAAAAAGGACTAGGGAGGAGCATACTTTCTCTATCCAACAGTATGTCAGTACAAAAAATTGCACTATTCAAGATCTTGTTTTCACTTAACTGACACGTAAAAATAGGTAAGAGGTTATGCTGACATATAACTTGTGAGACATATCTGTCACCAGGGAGTGCATTACTAATTTGAAAATACAAATATTGACACTTCTTTTAATATTTTTAGTCAAACTTAAATGGTTCAACTCCACAAGAAGCGAGATGCCTGTTTATTGTTGGGGGCAGAGGGAGTATAAATAAAATACAGTAGAGTTTTTGCATGAAAATACATTTGTACTGAATTTGCTGACTATTGTTTGATGTGTGAATAAGCATTTCTGTATGGTCGCTTTTTCAGGTTGAAATGGATCACCAGTTTGCAGGTAGGTTTTAATTCTATTCTATAGTCGAGAGTTGTGGCCACAGTGAAGAGGAATTGACAAAATTATGCATGATTATTGATGCATGTCAACGTATCTACTTCGCTCACACATGACATAGATATTCAGAAATGAGGTATATACATATATGACTAATAATTCTAGTTGTTATTATAAAGAATAATATTGTCATTAATCTGCTGGTCCCAATGATAGTAATCTGTGATAATGTGCTAGAAATACATATAGTTTGGTGTCTTTTGGTATTTGAACAAGCCTGCATGCCAAAATGAATTAGTTATTCCAAGTTTATATATAGCAGGCATGGTTCATTCATTTATAATATTCTGAACTGTAATAAGTGCTAAGTAGGTCATTGGCTCATTGCACCATTTGTTATCAGTTTGATTAAACTTTTGTGTAGACCAATTATATGAATGTCAGTTTATATCAGTCCTCATATCTGCATGAGAAAATTAGTACTAACTAGGTTGATCTGGATGGAATCTATCTGATTAAGCTAAGTAATTGTCAAACCATGAAAACTCCATGTGTGGTTACCGAATCCTAGATATTTTCTTCTCTCCGACTGGCAGGAAAGCTGGTCTATTACTAGAGCTTTCAATCAAGACAAATGCAGCATATTTTCGCACTAGAGCTACCAGAATGGGTCATTGTGATTCTCAAACAATGACGAGGAGAAAAAAGATCCACAAACAAAACAACAGATAGACCAAAGAAGAATCATTTTCTAATATGTATTCTGTAGAGATAGCACCACTTAGATTAACTGCAGCCTTGAACCAGGTTTCAACCAAAACAGAGAAGCAGACAGAGTGATATGTGGTGAACACGTAGGAGCCGTGAGTGTTGTGAATCAAAGTCCAAAAGCAATGTGAACAAGAAACTTTGATTGGTGGCCAATTAATGAAGATGAGGGAGGAATTCAAGCTTTCAAACACATTAACTTGTATTGATCATCTCAGCCTCCTTGGGTATAAATAGGAGGCACTCTCACTTGTAAAACAGAGATGAAAACAGAGAGAATATAGAAAGCTTCCTCTTCCTCTCCACTTTGTCTCTCTGTGCTCTTGTGCCTGTGATTGTGTACGTGTGCAAGAACTTGATTTCTCAATAGTGAGCACCAAATGAATGTAATACATTTGAGCCATACGTACCTATACAACATAAATTGTGACAGAAATAGCATCAAACCCTTCTGCTCATCTTCATGCATTTGCCGGCATTGATGTGAGCCCCACGTCACTGCCGGTTTGGTACTTGTTAGAATGTGCGCCTATAGGCTGGCTACCTTAGGGGTTAAGATAGATAGATGGTATATTAGGCAAGGATCATCGGCCCGGGTCAGCATAGAATGGGGGGGAGGTGACGATTGATTGGGTGTTTCTATAAACCCTACAGATCCTTACCTATATATATATGTAACATGTATCCTTTGCCATCTAACCAATCAATTATCCCGAGACCTAATTGCCCTCATCGTATCAGCTGCCTAGGTTAGGTCTCCACCTTCCATTGCCCCTGCGCCGGCACCTCGCCGCGCAGCTCAGCGCACACCCACCGCTAGGCACCCCTCCAGCCACCCCTAAGGGTGCCACCGGCGATCAAGATGCCTCCTCAACCGCCACTCTTAGCGATCATGCAGCTATGGCTCAGGCCATGGAGGCCACCACTGCTACTCGGTGCGAGCACAAGGCTGCCCGCGAGGCTGCTCTCGCCCGCACCCTTCAAGCCGAGGAGGAGGCTGCTGTCGCTGCCAAGGACCGCGCCACCGCCGCCAAGCACACCGGTGACGCCCCGCCGGGCGCGCCCATGGAGCGTCGCGGCTGCTGCCGCCGCCCGCTTTCGAGAACCCTCGGTGGCGCTCCCGGCGACGGCTCGACTTCGTGATCCCCAGCGCCGCCATGCTGCACCACGAGGCCGACACGCTCCTTCAGCTTCACTCCCAAGATGTCGCCGCGAGCAACATCAGAACCACGTCACCACCATCCTCAATGTCGACTCTCGACAACTTCAACCGGTGCACGACCAGCTCCTTCTCATCCTCGGCTTAGCGAGTGCACAAGCTCCGCCCGGCTCACCGAGGAGCTTGCCGGGACCTCCGCCTGCGAGAGCCCCGCCTAGATGACCTCCGCTGCTGAAAGGTCCTAAATGGCTAGAGGAGGGTGAATAGCCTAATAATAATTTCTACAAAACACTAGAACAACTTGTTACAATAACAAATGGCGATAAATGCGGTTGCACTAGCTCTACTTGTCGGAGCCACCTATTGACAATTCTACTTGCTAAAGTCTCTAATTCACTCAATTATCTATGTCACTACTTTACCAACTAGGTGAGCAAACTATATTACACTAAACAAGTCTAGGCAACTTGCAATTTTACACAAGGAAGAGCTACACAAGCTAAGCAAACTACACAAGCACAATATGAATAACACAATGCAATTGCAAGAGTTGTGTAGGGGTGATATACCAATGTGTCGAAGCAATGAAGCAATCATCGAGAGACAATCAAACACACAAGATGGAGACAATTGATTTGTTCACCCGGAGTTCACGTAGAGCACCCTCAAGCTAGTCTCTGGTTGTGTGGATCGTCTCAACGGTCAAGGTGGTGTGCACGCCTTGCCTCATTAGGCCCTCTTGACACCACGCGATTGAGGGGTAACTCAACGACACACGCAATGTATTAGAGTATCAATTTGGCACTCCACCGAGGAAGATCACAAACCCCTCACAAATCATCGAGCGGTCTAGGAGTGGTGCTCTCCAAGAGCAACAAGAAACCACCGACAACGACGACCCTCAAGTGCCTCCAAATGTAACTCTCAAAGAAATGCACTTGAATCTCACCCAATCTCTCAAAATTGTACTTAAATGTAACCCTCAAGTGCCTCTAAATAAAACACAAATCCTGCATGGGCGTCGGACGCGCCAGAACCAACCCGCCGGACGCTGCAGGCATCTGGCACTTCTCGTTTCACCATGTGGAGAAGACTGTTTGAAAAGAGTTGTTGGCATGCAAACTCCAACACGTGCCGACGCGACGCGCACCGGACGTAGTCCGGGAGAGCTCAGAGATAAAACTTCGCCACCGCCCGGATCTTTGGACCTTTGACCGTTGGACGCACCCGGGCATCCGACGCGTTCAACCACCATGTTGTCCAGCCGGCATCAACAACATGCGCCGGACGCTGCACCTAGGACACTTTCGGCATCGACGCTTCCCGTCGGACGCTTCAGCGCAGCCGTTCCACGCCGTTAACCACCACACACGTCGGACGCTTGCATGAGCGGCATCCGCGCGCTGTAAAAACTTTACGGCCCGCCCACACCGCTAACTTCTCCACCTTTTTTGTCATACGTGCTAGCCATCAAGTGTACCAACTTGTGCTCCAGAGATAACATGTTTTCACCAACAAATTGCATCCAGCGCAATAGAAAATAGGCGTTTCATTTTCCCAAAAGAGCCGAATCCCCCCTCGCAAGCTCAGGGGGAGGGAGAGAGGGACCCAAACCCATCTCAACCTTGCAAACACCACCACCTTTGCAAATGTGCTAACACCTTCACGTGTACATCACCATGTGCTTGTGTGTTAGCATTTTCTCAAACAATTTTAAAGGTTTGGTTAGCTCTCTAGGTTAAGAATGCATGCACATGATTGTTGAACCTAGAGGCATGTGAGAAACGATGTTTCTGACGTTTTTCCCTCTTTATAGTCCGACTATATATCGATCCTAAACCACTCACATCCTCTATGGTGTCTTGAGTGTGAAATCAAAATGGCCCTAACAATATATCTTTGCCTTGAGCCCATTTTTATCCTCTCAAATCCACGCCAAGCAAGCACTTGATCATCATTTGGATCACCACAATCTATCCACCATGACCACCATGCTTCACACTTGACTAGACCAATCTCCAATCTAAATCAACCACTTAGCATAGAGATTAGTCGCAGGATGTCATCAATTAGCCAAAACCAAACTAGAGATCTTCACCTGCTCTGCCGGACCCGGGCCTCACCGATTCACCGTGGAGCCCACCGGGGCCTCCACCTTCAGGAACCTTCGCCGGGGCCGCCTCCGTCTGAAACACAAGTCTGGGGACCACGGTTCTTGAACAGCGGAGGCAAATAACCGCCGCTCGTTCTGGGAAGGCCTCCGCTTGCTAACACACAGAGAGAGATACAGGTGAGCAGTTAGGTAGTACCTCCGCCGTGCGCCAGGACTCTTTTAACAAGTCTCCACCATCCAATGTTGATCACTCAACTATCGCGGCGAACTATTGATTTTGGTGGGGCTTAGGGGCGACCTCCTCCATCCGCCGGGACCATGTCCCAACAAAAAATGAAATACTCCTTGTTCTGAACATGTTAGAATCTGATAGAACACATAACAAAGCATATACCTTAGTCAGTTAACTACTGCCCATTTGCTTGATAGACATTACACATAGCTAACGATGTCATTGTCTTGCTTCGATATCGTCAGATGTTTGGTAAAGTGACATAGACATATTATTAATTATTAAATTCTTACTACTACTGGTT
Organism: Hyparrhenia diplandra; assembly: GCA_015847255.1. Lineage (NCBI taxonomy): Eukaryota > Viridiplantae > Streptophyta > Magnoliopsida > Poales > Poaceae > Hyparrhenia > Hyparrhenia diplandra. The sequence goes on from JADLZK010003904.1 coordinate 150,269, forward strand.
ATTGTGTATATATAGTGTTATCAAATCTGATGCAAGCAACCACTGTATATATTCTACTCCCTATGGAGAGGCCAACTTGTGCACTAAACTACCACTTCGAATTCATACATTATCATATACATATTACTTTTTTTCATTACACAGGTTGCAAGTTGCAATATCAATTTTATCCAGCTGATCTGGGTACGCACGTGGTGGTCCGCCACAGCATATACGACAAATTTGCGGCGGCTGAGGGTCAACAGACCCTGTTTATTACTCAATGATCAACAGCTACTTGTCATTATACAATACTTAATTACTTGGGCCTCGTTTAGATGGCTAAATTTTTAGCCCAAAAGTTGCAACTTTTTCAACTCTCTCTCCATCACATCACATTAAATACACCAAAAGACATATGTTCGGGCGGTAAATGTAGGTAAAAAAAAAAACTAATTACACAGTTCATTTGTACATCACGAGACGAATCTTTTGAGCCTAGTTACCCCACGGTTGGATAATATTTACCACAAACAAACAAAAGTGCTACAGAAGTGCTACGGGGAGTTCCAACAGTTACTTTTGCTAAAATTTAGCCATCTAAACGTGGCCTTGCAATCGCTAGCTGCTGTGATGCACGACTCTGAACTAACATATGTTTTCCATATCAAGGTCATGATCATGTTCCAATTTTAGAACTCCACAATCACATAGTACAAGGATGTTGCATTGTGAGAGAATCCAATGACTTTGAACTAATAGTAGATTCCAATAGGTGCGGCGACTTGCCGACTGCCTCCCTCTGGCTATATTCAGACAAATACTTGTCGCACTATGATCCACTAGTTGCTTTTGCTTTCAACCTTCTGTTGAGGCAAGAATGTTGCCTTATAAGAGGTTTCTTTCTCCCTATCCTTTTTCCCATTAATATAAATATCATAGAGATGGGAATGGGTCGGGTCAACTCATTGGGTAGTTGACCTGACCCAACTTTTTTCGAAATCACGCATGCGGCGTGTTTTTGATCTGACCCAACTTGTTTGAGAGAAAAAAATATATGGTACACTAGTATACATGTCACTTTTTCACCATGATTCCATATTCTCTTCCTCTTATTAGTTGTCTGCCATCCCATACATGTTCCTCAGATTTGATTATTACGAGAGTCACATCATTTTATTAGGATGAAAAATGTTTAAAGAGCATGAGGGCCCGTTCGTTTCCTACGGAATGGAGGGGTGGAACCGTTCCGGGTGGAATGCCAAGTCTATTTATTATAGCGATGATCGCCTAGATTAATTCCGGCCCTCAATCCTCTCTATCCGAACGCCCTGAGTGTGTGTGTGGACTTTGGAGGGGGCCGGAGGATTCCAAACTCACAAATGCAAGGCACACCCACAGCGCTCTAAAGGACTAGATCAAACACTGAACATAAAAACTGAAAACAAAGCGATAAAAAAAAACAAACTAGGGTCATGAAACGATGACCTCGCAAGAAGCTCCATGGAGGCCCTTTTGCTCGTGCCAAGCACAACAGAATGCACCTCATAAGTGACATACCGGTTTGCAAATGCAGCTGTAGATAGAGTAGTAGCAGCTCTCCGGCTTAAGCCGGTTTGCCACATCTTTCAAAAAAAAAAAAAAGTGACAGCCCGCAGCATCATTGTGATGTTTGGATTAGAGCCGTTAAATAGACAGTAGTTCCTGTACTGCTTCCTATATTTCCCAGGCCAACTAATAATATTGCCGGTGAGTTGAACCCCCTGTTTGCAATGTAATTTTTGCCACCTCTTTTATTAACTGCCACTCATTATTCATCCATATATAAATTATTATCAGGCTCCAAATTAATCTAGCGAGTGCATCCACAAGTTGATGTAATTAAGTGCCATAGAAAAAGTTGGCAGAAGTAATATAACGCTTGGATCCCATCAGGTGTTTTTTTTTTTTGAGAATTACACAGTACAACACAGACACTCACAACACACACGCTCACTCATCCTTATGAACACACGTACGCAAACCCTACCCCTATGAGCACCTCCCGAATGGTGGGCAGCCGGTAGATCTAGAGATTCTCAAAGTCATCATAGGCGCCTCGTCGTCGACGGAACGCCGCTTACCACTTAATGCACAACGCCCGGTAAATCCTAGGAAAATCCCAAGAAAGGTGCGAGCACCAGGATTTGAACCCCGGTGGGTAGCGTCCCCATTTGGACCGTTCTACCATTGGACTACGGTGAAATGGAAAACACTTTGCCAAAACACTTATACAGTAGTAAGCACGTGGCCTGCCACCTCTATTCATTATCAACACTGAAGTCAGGTTGTTTTCACATTTACAGATCAAATCTGATCTAACTTGACAGATACATGCTCTCCTAGATACATCATACTGGCATGTACCAACTTGTCTGGGTAAAAAAAATGTATATTGTTTTGCATCATATGGTGCTGGTCCTATATAAATTGGTAGGGTACATCCTTAATCTACCTCACTATATTAAGTACCAAGTGGCAACTGTTCTGGAAAAAACTAAGAGCACATACGACAACCTTGTGGCGGCCATGGATCAGAGATTGGGCGCCTAAGTTTCTTTAATCACAGTCTACTATACATAATTTTCTTGACAACTAGCTGTTGCATTGATATGCAATATACTTTTAAAATATGTTTCCAGAATGAGGTAGTAATAATATAATATAACATCTGAAATTCAGAACACAAATACACACAATGATGTGTAAGAAGGTGAGGATTCCATGCTCTGACTGCCAGCTGATTCCTAGTTGTGCTAGAAATGTTAAGACATATCTGTTTTTTTTTTTACATCTACAGTATCATTGATGAAGGCAGATTGATTGATTTTAATTCCATCTGGATCCTCATGGTAAGTCACCATGCCATGATATCAAAATTGTGTCCCCGAATGTATTCAGGGTTTGTCCTGAAAACTGTTTTTTTTTTGTCAGTAAATGTGGCTCGGTTTTCTGTTTTTACTTGTTAGATAGTTATTAGTACAAATTAAAATTAAAATTGCACCAATGCTACCCTTGAAGCCTTGAAGGTTATACATACAATAGATTATTCTGTCTCTTTTGCTCTCTTTTCTTTTCATTTATAAAACTTTTTGATACAGGACACACAATTGACGGGGTACTTAGTATTGTACATTGTGCAAATGATATTTTTCAACCCTAGACAACTAAGCACAAGCTTCTGATGAGATGGATACCTTATTATATACCTCTCTTCAAAACATATCAAATTATCAACTAATTGTCTCTAGCTTTTCATCGGTATCTGAGTTATCAGGCTCCAAATCTCAGGAGTGCATCCAACTCCCAACTATCCAAATCTAATGGTCCAAACGCAGTCATGTCGAATGGCTCGTACATGCCCTTTGTGACCAACTCTTCAGATTTGTCGTTGATCGGTTTATTGTCATGTAGGGATGTCTGATTCTGATGGTCACAAGGATCTGAACAGGTGCTCGATATGCTGGATTGGCTGTCGCTGCTGCTTCGGGTGTTTGTTTCAGAGTCATCAGGGCTTGAATTAACACCATTATTATCCTTACAAGTATGCTGGCCATAGTAGACAACCGTGTACATCAAGGTATGATCAGCACCACTGCTGTCATCTTGTTGCTGCACCGTCTTTGTTGCTTTGCAGCCTTGTTCCTGTCTGTAGGTGCATCTGTAGTAGCTCCTGCATATATACCTCAATTAGCTATACAGCTTATTGCAAATATGCATCATTATCTAACTTTGTGCACATACTTTTTTTTTACCGAACTCGGCAAGGGAAACCCCAACCTATTTTTTAAAATTTTTTAATAATGCAGCCTGTTTAAATTCGCTCCTACGGAAAGTCGAACTCAGGTCGCTGGTGCTACTGAGGTTCTCTAACTACTAGGCTAGAGACCCTTTTGCCTTTGTGCACATACTAATTAATGCAGTAAAGTCATGGGCAAACCTAGGCCGGATCAACCTAAGCTGGCCTTGAATTAGAAGAGTAGTTCAGTAACCCAAAAAAAAAAGGCAGTGTCCTTCCTTTACCATCCCATCTAACTTCTTCCATAGTTTTAATTCAAAACTTAACTTATGTAGGTTTTTTATTCCCAGACTTGTTGCTGAAGTCCGGGCCATGGATTGACCACGTACCTTGCATGATTGCTTGATAATACAAGGTAGCTTGAAACAAGGACATGAAAGAATAACTAGGAAATACGCATCTTTTTGAATTAAGAAGGATAAATTCACCTTGAGTGTTTCGTGTTGTTGATCTGCTTCTGCCCATACTTCCTCCATTGGCGGCCATCATAGTGCGGCACCGGTGTTTCAAGTATCACAGAGTCATCAAATCTCCTGCTTAAAATTTTATTTCTTGATTAGTAATAATGCCATATGCATCTAAAGATTCAAGAAGCATATCTTAGAGAGTCGATCACATGGTATGTACCTTCTTTTAAGCTGACGACGGGCTTTAGGGGGAACAACACCCACCTCTTTGTTGCAGTCGACAGAGGAAATCTTCTTCACTCTCTGCTTGTCATCCACCAGCACATCATCATCATCATCAGGTCGTCGAGAACTCCGAGACTGTTGCATCTGCAGCTCGGCCATGGCCTTGCTGGAGGAATCCAGTATGTTCTGGAACATGTGGGCGACAAGCTCAGAGCGCTCGTCGGCCTGCAGCGCCGGGAGCACGATTGCTCGCAGCTGCGTCACAAGAGACTGGCCCCTGGCGATCTCCTTCATCGCTGACCGATGATCAGAAGCTGAAGGTTGAGCAAGACCTCTGCTATTATACTGTTGGTGCTTCATCTCTGCTAGTTTTTCTTCTAGCTTGCTAGCTCTAAGCTCTTGTGTTGTATCTGAAGAACTGGTGCAGTGGGAAGAAACTAAGCTACTGAGCTTAGCTTAGCTGCAGGTTCTAATTTTCAGGCAGCAGCCAGAGAGGGAATCAAGCAAGGATGAAGAAGCTAGTCATGTGGCTGGTTATGGCGATAAGGTTACCCCTAATCCGCTCTACTTATATACGTGGATGGAAAAGTCATGCCAACATAATTAATGAACCAACTTGTGCGGTAATATAATCTGCACTGGCTGATGCCTGCCTGCGTGCGTAGGCAGGTGCAGAGCACATGAAAACAGGCAAGGATTCAGACTTGGCAGCTACCACGCGGGCTATAGGTTACAAGTACAAGATGCATCTACTAGTGATTTGGAAAGATCATGCTTAGATTCTGCAGTTGTAGTCATAAAATTAATCTGGGGCAAGGATTGGTTTACTTCATCGTAGTAAGTTGTCGTTTGTTCTCACCAGGTACTGACTGCTCCGGAAGGAAACAATCTAGCTAGTCTAGTCTAGTGAGCAGTCGCTTTTGGTTTTCCCAAGCATTTTTCAGCTTTCACTGTGTTCTGACATCAGCAGCAATCCTTTGGAATCTGAAAAATAAATTGATCTTGTTTCTCTTTGTAACAACTTGTTTGAATAAGCAGGGATTATAAATTCAGAATTAGTTTCTGCAGACATGTGATGTGAATGGTCTAGTTCTCACATGCATATTCAGACTTGTTTCCCTTAATTAGCTTGTCAGGTTCATGTGCAGACACGAGTAGACTTGCATCCAAATCAGCACTCTCTGCATACATAATTCATGACATATTTTTGAGAGAAAGAAAACTCTAGCGAGCTAATTGTGCGCAGGCCTGAACTTCATTAAAAGTGTGGCTAACCACGGATTAGCACAACCATGAGAAAAATAATAAGAAATAAAAGAAAACACAGCACCACTCAAATACAGTACAAGCCATGATGTGGTGCAATAAGTTAGCTTACTTGGACACACAAATTCTAAAGTTTCTATCATGCTGACGGAAGCACGCTCACCTCAGCTCAAATTCGTCATGCTAGCGCTCCTAAGCAATATTGGTTTCACCTAGGCTCAAATTTACGTGTGCTGCTCTGCAAGTCCACGTTGGCGACGTATCAACAATTCATATGCCACATCGTATTGCTTAGTTTTCCAAAGGCATTTAATTCTTAATTGGAGTGATATGAACAAATGTGGACTTGGATACGGTCTTTTCAATCATACACTTGCACAAATTTGTTCCTTTGTGCCGACTACATCAATAAGGTCTAGTTTTTCTTTTCTTTCGAATAACCAGGGTCTAGATTTGAACATTATTTTCCACAAAGGAGATCGGAGACCAACATCAATAATGCCAAGCTTTTGACATAGTTTGCTACTACGATAGCAGCAGAGAAACAGATACACACTCATTTTTGGCTGTGTACACCTAAGGATGTAGAGACCGGATGTTTGTTAACTCATCCATTATCTAAAAAAAAGATACACACTCATCATGCCATTACGTCATCATCCAGCCACAGCATGTGCGGCACATTGACAGTTTAGATTGTGGGGATGTTAGATCGCCGGCTTACACCTTTACCTTCTTCTCCAGTCTCTGCTAACTAGAGTGACTACATATCCAATTAGCACATGCATGTCTAATCAAACTCTGCATGGACATATTTATTCTTGGCATGCATCCGCATGCCCCCATTGAGACTAAAGTTTAGAGAGTAAAATGCAACTTGTAAAAAAAAATGCAAGAATAGGTCATTTTGGGCCATCAACTTGTGTGGCTATGTCATTTTGGGCCATCAACTTCAAAAGTGCATTTATAGGTCTAAAATCTTCACTTTTGCTGCATTAATAGGTCACACCCCTTCGGCTCATGTTTTTCGCATACGTGGACAGGCCACTGTGGCGTCCAAACTGGCCGGTCGCGCTCATGCAACGCACGTGACCACGCTGGGCCATGGCCTTTTAGCAAAATGACCCCTCAAATCCTTACTCCTCTAATTCTCAATCCTTCCTCTCTCTTGTTTTCCTTCTCCAAATCTCCCGAATCGCAATGGTGGTGGAGGTGACAACGTTACGGCCGTTGAGGCAACAATGGTGTGAGCTCGTCGTGTTCGGATGCGGGCACCGGAACCGCAGCCTCTTCCATGGCACCACGGGCCTGTTGGGCCTCAGCTGGGGCCCATGTCCTAGCTCCGCGCTACGGCCACGCCTTCTCATACTGTCTGGTGGACCACAACAGCGACGTCGCAAGCAAGGTTGTGTTTAGGGAGGGCGACGACGCCCTGGCGCTGGCTTCGGCGCATCTGCAGGAGCTAAGCTACACGACATTCGCGCCCGTGTCGTCGCCGGCGGACTCGTTCTACTACGTGAAGCTCAATGGCGTGCTGGTGGGCGGTGAGCGGCTCAACATCAGCTCCGACACGTGGGATGTGGGCAGCGAGGGTGGCGGCGGCACCATCATCCACTCCGGCACCACGCTGAGCTACTTCGTGGAGCCGGCGTACTAGGTGATCCGGCAAGCGTTCATCGATCGCATGAGCAGGTCGTACCCTCTGATTCCGAACTTCCTGGTGCTGAGCTCGTGCTACATGTCGGGCGTGGACCGGCCGGAGGTGCCCGAGTTGTCGCTGTTGTTCACCGACGGCGCCATGTGGGACTTCCCCACAGAGAACTACTTCATCCGGCTTGACTGGGATGACATCATGTGCCTGGCGGTCACATTGCGGCGACCCGGCGCGGTCACGTGTGTTGCACGAGCGCTAGTTTGGATGCCATGGTGGCCTGTCCACGTAAGCGAAAAAATGAGCCGAAGGGGTATGGCCTATTAATGCATCACAAGTGAAGATTTTGGACCTAAAAATGCACTTTTGAAGTTGATGACCCAAAATGACACAACCGCACAAGTTGATGGCCTATTCTTGCAATTTTTACTCAAGTTTAGACTATATCGTCGTTATGGCCACCGACGCAAACGTGCTCACGTAACCTCAAGAACGTCACTCCAACATGGGTGTCACGTTGGGCAATAAACTCAAAATTTTCACGTGAATGTATAGCTTGTACATATATATGATGTTATAAGTCGCTTTCATTAGCCCATCGACTGGTCCCCTGTAAATAAATTCACTGAGATTGTTTACACATAGGATGTATTTCTAGTCCACACGTTACCGGCGACTATAGTAACTGAAAAATGGTTTGCATCATAGTATTTTGGTTGAATTTCCATGTGCATTAGGTTCTTAGTTAATTTGGAGTGAACGATCAACTTCAAAATATTTGAAAGAAAAATTAGTGTACGCTTTGATCTCTGTTTAATTCGGAGCTTAGTGCCACAACGTACTAAAACATGTGTTTCTTCAAGCCGACCGACATATATAAGTGGATTGCTTTGGGCATGATTTGCCACACGCTAGATCAAAGATTGGAAATCACCACACTAACCTTGTTAAACAAGTAAACGTCCCATCTAATGTACATAGAACAGCAGAAGATAGGCGCGCGGTTTATCAATTGTGACTACTGTTTGTAATTGTTTAATAATTGAGTATATATAAAATTATATATAAAATTATATTCTGTGTTGGTAGGCTACTTTGATGCGATGGCGTTGTAACGTCGTAATGCCCGCCTGGTGATAGCTGAATGCTTCTTGGTCCTAGCTCCTTGATCTTATCTGATGTAATTGCTGAATGCTTTGTATTTCCGTTCTCAGTAATGGAAATGGGGGTGTCCTCGGTTCTAAAATATATATATATAATTATATAAATAATGTGGGAGTTTACTTTTTCCGCATCAATGCCACCATACACCCATCTACTTGAGTAGGATTTACCTCAGAGGCTTAAAGTCTAATATTATTGACATGCAACATGCATATGTTGCAATTTAACCAATCACATATAAAAGTACGGTTCATTGCCACACTACGCTTTGAGCATCACAAGGCCAAATAGTGATCTTACGGTCTTTCTAATCCCAAATATATGTGTGTTTAACTCTATCAACTTCTACATTTTTCTACAAATTTCAAGCCATTGTGTTGCTATGTACTCTGCTAGTAGTCAACATAAATTGTCATTCTTTTGAATTTCTCCCTTTCCATGCTTAATCCTATCAGCCCTACTTAGAAAACCAAAATATATACAACTTCAAACACATCTAAAAAAGCAAATTAGAAGTTCTGCTCATTTGGCGTGCACATATACTACAGTTATAGTCAGCTAATACTCCTTCGTACATAAATGTAAGAGTAAAATGCACTTTTTTTTCGACTTATGTAATGGTACCTAAACTAAACTATTATGTAGGTACCAGATAGGTACTCAAACTAAAAAATATAACAGTCATGGTACTCAAACTATCTAGACGTAACAACTAGGTACTCAAACTATATACGTAACATCGCCACATAAGGTACTCAAACTATCTCTATCCCATGCTGTGGTACCTGCTTTTGCCGGAAAACTATCATATGCATGGATAAAGATGATTTAAAGAATTTTTCTCTCTTAGTTTAACACGATATGGTTCAAGCTTATCTCTTTCTAAGAAAAGGTTGTGATACTTCTTTCTTACAAATAGTACGTCAACGTCAAGCAGCACTAGCAGCCTCCTTTTAAAAAAAAAACAGCAGCAGCATGGTGTTCACAAATACGAATTTATGTAATAAAGAAAGAGGGAGTTATATTTCTAGATTATATTATTTTTATTGCTGTTAATACTACTGCATATTTGAGCACCAACAATTTTATGGCAACTAAAAAGAAATTTTCCGATGAAGAAATCAGTCCTAAAAAACAAATCGCATCTTAAAAATTTTAATCATCCATCCATCCATATTATAGTTTCGTAAAAGCAATTTTATGGCAACTAAAAAAGGTACCACAACATAGGACATAAATAGTTTGAGTACCTGGCTGTTACATATATAGTTTGAGTACCTGACTGTTACGTATAAATAGTTTGAGTACTTATCTGTTACGTTTCTGAGTTTGAGTACCCATCTGTTACACACAAGCATAGTTTAAGTACCATGAGTGCATTTTACTCTAAATTGTAAGGACTTCTCAAGTTTTTAGTACATGATATTGCAAATTTAATCACAGAAACACTACATTAGTTGTTTTTTACATCCATACAAATGAATACAAATAGTAATTAGAAACACTACATTAGTTCGTTTTTACATCCATACAAATGAATACAAATAGTAATTAGCATTAACCCTGCCAATTTGGTAGCAAGGCTAGGACTGCTAATATATTTGGAATCAATATAAGAGTACCTATAGTACTGAAAATTTTCATTGATTGTCCTCTGAGTAATCATCAGAGCAGATTTTATATCTGTTATCGATGATCGTGTGTAAAATTACACTCATAATAGATAACAAGACAATGTCCACGTTTACAATGCAAAGGAAATTGATATATATGCATGGTAGCTTGGGCGAGGGACCCTTGGTTAATAATGAATCCACCTCAAACATAAATGATTGTTTGCTAAAGCTGGCTCAAAACCTGCCAAATTTATCCATGTGTAAAAATATTGAAGCTATATTGGGGTAACAAAATATTATGAGCATTTAGTGTACTAACTCGAATTTGTACCTTCTTCTTGGCATATGATCTTGCAATCCATGGTGTGGAAACTAGATTTATATATCACATATATTATAATCACTATATACTACAACAAACCAAAGTAGTGTCAAACAACGGACGCTAGAAGTAGAAGAAAGCCGATGCACTGTCCGTCGTTATCAAATCTCTAACAAACCATCAGTCGGCACTTCAGAGAGAACTACGAAGTCGCTGCATTGGAGCCGTGGTATAGTGCCTCCCAATCAATGAGAGAACTATCAAACACCTCTAGTAAAGCTGGCAAGTCCAAGTCTACCACCGACTCTTGAACATCTGCACTTGTTTGAGCCATTTCTGTGCTCTGATCAAGATCCATACTTCCAACAAGTTGGGGAAGCTCTACCATGCTGATGCTATGATGGTCCTTGCAAGTGTGGTCACCATAGTACACGACAGTGTACTTTGCACTTTCCTCACCGGCCATGGCTCTACTGGTACCATCGTCGTCATTTGGTTCTTGTTCCTCAATTGTCTTGGTTGCTAAGCAGTTCCGTTCTCTGTAGGCGCATCTGTAGTAGCTCCTGATCAATTGAACACAAGTTCATGTTTGTTATAAGCAGTACTTCATCAATTTTCTAGAGATCATGTATATAGTAAGAATTTGATCACAAATTGAGGACAGTCAAATAAATCTCCTCATGCAATGACTGTAAGCAGCTTGTTTTCTAGATGAAGAAGTTGACATATATAAGAGATCGATAGATATATTATTTACCTAGGATGTTTCCTCCCATTGATGTTCTTCTGCCCATATTTTCTCCACGGATGGCCATCATAATGTGGAACATGTGTAACAAAGGGACCTTGATTGCTTGTCGTTGTTCCTCCTAGATACATAGGTAGAATCAATTGATGCATATATGTTACAACAAGCTGAATTATTTGGACATACTCCAAATAATAAGTTGATCACATCGAATCGAATCACCTTCTCTTTTGACCAGCGCTGTTAGGTGGCTTTGCCAATCGTGCTTGCTCCTCAAACTTCTCACCATTAGTAGGAGTGCAATTCTCCCTCACCAACAACTTGTTGTCGACGATGGACTCTACCGAAGGTCCACCTCCACGTCCGGTACTCATGACGCACCCCTCAAGCTTAGACACCACATCTATGTTGCAACCGATCACTTCGTCAAAGAGCTGGACAGAGATCTCTGTGACCGAGGAGTTACCATACATGACGCCGTGGAGCACTGGAAGGACGAGCGCTCGGAGCTGCATCACAAGATCCTGCTGCCTCCTCATGGCCTCCATCACCTCCCAGCCATGGACGCAGTGTGGCAGCATGGCGAGGTTGCTCTTGCGGTCCATTCAGTATGCTCAATTATTAGTTGTGTTTTTCTTTGTTGTCTCAGGTTGTTTTTAGGTACCAGGTAGCAGTAGTGGCGAGTGTCGTACCTATCGCTCAGCTGTTTAGCAGTAGTGCGTATTTGGTTATATATGCAGTGAAATGTGCTGTGTGCCAATCGAGCTTAACTGGCACGTGTCTTATAAAAAGAAGCAGTGAGACATCCATTTCTCGGTGTGAACGCATGGGCGTGTACATGACTACGCGGCATTGCGATCGACCACACGTGCCAGGCCGGGATCGAGACTTTCAACTCTCTAGCTCTGTCCCTCTCATACGTATATTTTTTTTTTTTTTGATGAATCTCATACGTATATTATGCACGTGTGTGTGTCTATTGTACACCTTCATTCGGATCGAGTCTGAGGGGTATGCATAAATCTTAGCTATACTGACCATGTTACAAATTATATTGTTCATGGAGTTGTAGAGGTTAACATATTTTCTCAAATATTTGGTCAAACTAACTTAGAGAAGTTTGACATAGACAAAACAAAACTCACTGAACTATAATTTTGTATGGAGTGAGTACATAGGCACGTTTTCCCTCCAAAAGTAAGGGTACAAACATTGGATTTTTTTTTTTAAGAAGTCACCAGAGGTGAGAGCCATACTTAATTAAATTCATTCTATTGATGCCGGCAAGCTGGTGCACGAAAGTTCCCATAGAGGCAAAGAGTTTTACAACATGGAGAGATTATGTGAAAGGGCCTCTAGCCTAGTGGTTAGAGCTGAGTAGCACCCAAACTGGGGTTCACTCCAACAATTTAAACAGGTTTGCATTATTAAAAAAATATAAAAAATAGGTCGGGGTTTCCCTTGCTAACGGTCAAAACATGGAGAGATTACAACACCGACACCAAACCACAACAACAATATAACACTTAAACGGACTCAAGGATAAGCGCCAAGTCGAAAAGACGTCAACCGAACGTCGATTTGCACCCTCGCCAAGTAGAATACTCTTTGGTGTCACCATGACCATAGCATTCCCCCATTCCTTAAAGCTTATGGTGACATCATCCAGCACATCCGAGTCCACGTAACACTATCCAACACCATCCATGGGGAGGAATCTTGAGGGGAAATGGCGACGGCGATGGAAATAGCACCGACATTTGATATTCTGGCACCATGAGGAGTGGTGACAGACACGCTAGCCTAGGATCACCAGAAACGACGACCTCCCTAGAAACTGATGGTGGCAACCTTCAACACATCCAGGCCCATGCCCCACCAAACAATGCCTTCCATGGGGAGGAAACCATAGAGGGGAATGGCGGTAGCAGTGGAAACACCACCCGACAATTGATTTTATGACACCATCAAGGACAACGCTATGGCGGGATAAACCCCTATCCCCTCATAGCTCTACATGGGCCGCATCATTGGAGGAGGTCCAACCCAAGACATGAAGATGTGCGGCACATGGCACTACTCGGCGTGCACCGCACGACTATCATATTGTACCATATTGCTTACCAAGACATGTAACCCTGTCCACGGGCTATATAAGGTGGGTATGGATCCCACTCAAACGGGGCCTATTATCTCACATATCATCAATACAATCCATCGAAACACAGGACGTAGGTATTGCGCCCTCATGGCGGCTGAACCTATCTAAATCTTGTGCCTCGGTGCTTGTATTACCATTTAGTTCGTGTCTCATGCACTTTTACCGATTCATCTACTGCCTTGAGCATAACCTATGGTAGACTGCCAGGTTTTTTTATTTGAAAAGCATCGACAGAGCAAAGACGCTAGTGAAGTACATTTGTCAAAGATCAGTAACAACTGACGGCCAGGGCCAGATTCATCCAAGAGTGTATGTAGAAGCGAACAAGAAGAGAAAGGTCTGAGAATGATCCTTCACGTCGGTGCCTCCAACAAGGATGTGATATTGTTGATGCCACCACCACCGGCTCCAGCAATCTAGAGCTAGGTTTTCACTTGGAGTAGAGGGGTAAGGCTACAACTACATGATGGGTGAGAAGATAGCATCGACACCTCCATGGACGTAAATGGTGCTCGAAAGCATCGTCGTCGATTGCACAACTAGGTCGTGCACGGCTTTTTCCAAGCTCCTAACCCGAGGAATGAATTGTAGTTTGCATCTACCATCTCGGAGCCCAATGGCGTCGGGCCCCCATCAACTGGGACTGGAGGGGGGGTTATCGCACATCAGAGCAGACCTCAACAGGGGAGTCAGCGTCGAGCAGGGGAGCTGGGTGAGGTGCCGATGCCCACATAGTCCAGCGCGACGCCACAACCAAGGTCGACCTCCTCGATCGGACATGGCATGACCACGTTGCACCGGTGTCATCATCAGCCGGGTCTAAGTGGGACCCATGCCACATGAAGGGTGCCACTCAATGGATCCGGACTGCCACATGAAGGAGCATCCACCCACCAACCTAGTCATCGGCCGCGCCATGCCCCACCACGGTGGCACAATAAGTTAGCAATGCTATGTTCGGGCAGGCGGAGGCCCCGCAACACAGTCATTGGCCGCGCCATGCCCTGGACGATGGCACAACGGAACGACACCTGTCCATCGAGGAGGCCAACAATGCGAGCACCCCGATGGCGGCGTCGCTCACGAACACATCCATGCCCCGAAGAGCGGAGCACGACGGCGCGCGGTGCATTCTCTCCGGCATGTTGTGGATGTCCTGGTACTGGAACTCGAGCATCATCTCCATGTTGCGGCCTTCAATGCAAAGTGTCCCACCATGCCCAGCTCAGGGGGTGGGAGGCACTGGATCTGTAGGCCAGGATCTGACATCGGGGCTCGTCGGCGACCGCCCCTTGGCGACGATTTATTTCACACAAAGGATAGCTAAAGAAGGGGGAGCAAGAGATTGGTGGAGGAGGAGGAACTATATGGATAACTTGAATTAAGAGGTTAAAGTTAGTGAAGATGATGACATGTCATTTAGTGGGAGATGATGTGGATGACCTACATGTTGGGATAGAAGGCAATATATTGAGGTTTAAGATATATACAGATTTGGGGATAAATCTTTCAAACCGAATCCCTCACATTTGTTTTTTCAGACAGTTATCTCTTTCGATGGTGGGGGTGTATACAATTGGGGATGTGGATATATATATATATCTGTCGGTGGCTTGACTGACATCCATCGTCACAGTGACGATTCGTCACATGACCCTTAATAAAAAAGAAAAAAAAAACGATTCGTCGCATGTGCTAAGGTCGGAGGTGCATGAACTTGGACTAGTCTCATTTTCCTGGTCAGGTGCAATCACGCATATGCAAACATTTTTTTTTATTTATTCTATATCTGGATTGGAGCTGTTGAGGAATTACATTTATGTAAGCTTTTTTCTAGAGATATAAAAGATGTGTCGAGGTGTATATAGGGTGCAATTATTGTTTGCTTTCATTAGTATTGCCTTGTCGTCTTAGCTGTTATACATCGTATATCCTTAACATATACGAAGTATAAGGCTATTCAATTAACTATTATTTGGTTCGTCTGGACAGTGAGTTGTACATAAGAAAAAGATACATTGCTCAAAACAACGGATGAAGTAATTGCTACTAGGGGAGCGGGGTAGGGGATATAGTAGCTAAACGTCGTTAGTCCTACTTATTGAGGTTATACCATCATATATACCAACTCTAGATAGCTTAATTAGCTGCCTGCAAATCTTGCTGCTTGCATACATGGTATCATCAAATAATATGCTGCTTGCTCCTTCATTGGGACTAGTACGTCATTGCTTGTGACTAATTAACAACCAGTCCCATTTTCTGTAACTCTGTTAATACATACTTACTTAGTATATGCATATTTATATCTACCTTGGACCGGCGTGCCACCACGGCCTTGTCCTATACATGTGTCTCTCGCAACACCAAGAATCAAACTGGATAAGGATCTACTCTACCTCCTACTACATATATCTACACGAATACATACACATCCATGTGCATATATGCTGAGGTGTATGAGTATAATACACACGAAGCCCAGTCGGCCGGCCAAACAAGACAGGAGGAATCAATCTCATTTGGGTGACCGTACCTTTGGCACTTGCATGGGATATATACATCATACTGGGAATATATAATATACAATCAAGGTGCTTGCATATGCGTGGAGATAGGTTAAACAGCTGCTGATGTCTTACTAGTATGTGCTTGCTTGCATACTACTGTTCATGCTATTCAAAGGCCAAAGTTAGCAAGTTTAATTGTATATATGTCCACCGCATGACCAGAGTGTAGCAAGAAGACACGCCTTACTGCATGCAACAAGGAGAACTAACACCGGCGGAGGGAGTCGAGGGAGACGACAGAGGAGGTTGCGTCGAGGGGAGGAGGAGGCGCGGGCGGCAGATGCAGATGGGTGGCGGCGGCAGGGAGGATTTTTTTTTTTTTTTTTTTTTTTTTGTCTGTGGGAGGGACGTCCCTGTGTTGGATGGGTTTGGCCTTTGGGGCGGCGGCGGGTTAGGGTTATCCACTGAAGAGCTTGCCGCCGCGGGAGCCAATTTTTTTGCGGGAGAGCAACACGGGACCTGGCCAAGTTTGCCGTTGCCACCCAAAACATTTTCTTGGCTGCCAGCAGTCAAACGAATTATAGTTTCCTTGAGAGTTTTGTAAAACCGCCAAGAAAACATCTATATTGCTTGGCGGGTGTCATCGACCATCATGAAATATATGTTTTCTTGACTGTTTTCTACCACAGCCAAGGAGTACTTCGATCAAGAAGGTCAACAAGAGCAGCTAAGGTCAACAAGGAGAACTAATACCTGACTAGTAAAGGTTCTCGGCAAAACGCAGTCCCCTTGGCGAAGGTGGTTTTTCCCATAGTGATCAGCTCAGAATCAATTTGAAACACAAACGACCAGCTGCTAGAGAGCCAACAAGACCAACCTTTACTATCTTAAACTACTAATGCTCAACCATGCAACTAAATTCAAACTTTTTTTTTTTGGCGAAAAAACTAAATTCAAACTTGAGATGTTAGGTCCTCTCGTCGTTTCTTGCATTCAGATGCATGATTCAATTCATCAGCTATCAAATTCATATGTAGAAATAGATGCTCTTATGCATGTGTTGGTATTGGTAAACTAAGACTGTGATCACATGTCAAGGGACTACACGACGCACAAATATATATTTTTAAGCACGTGCCACCACAAGCTAGTGCAGGCCCTGTAATTTGTCGATCAAAATTCAGATAGATCGGATCTTAGCTCTCCGGTCAATAAGACGAACATATGTATTGTACGTATATGTAGCTTGAACGATGCAGCAGCAGCATGCAGGTAGCAATTAAGAACAGATATGGAGAGAAGAAAGAGAGCCATGGTTAGTGATGATCAGCTGGAGACGAAGGAGGACAAGCAGATAATGAGGAAGGGGTTATGGTCTCCTGACGAGGATGAGAGGCTTTACAGCCACATCACACACTACGGCGTCGGAACCTGGTCCTCTGTCGCCGAACTAGCAGGTACTAGGCACATAGACTTATGTACTTGTTGTATGTTTATTTGTTTGAGCAGCAGGATTCCATCGTGCTATTGGATGGGAAACTAACAAAGCATTCAACTATTTATATATGGATCTACCGCTGCAGGACTGAAGAGGAGCGGGAAGAGCTGCAGACTGAGATGGATGAACTATCTGCAGCCAGACCTCAGCAAGGAGCCCATCTCCAAGCTGGAAGAGGAACGCATCATTTCCTTGCAGAAACTCCTAGGAAATAGGTAATTTATAAGTTCGTTTTCACTTTTCACCCATTCGGATATTTTGGTCCATTTTCCTCTTCCCTCACAAATATGCATGAATCATGACTGGAACCGTATTATGATGTGCAATAGATAACTTGCATGAGTGCTTTTACAGGTGGTATTACAGGTGGTCTGCGATTGCAGCAAGGATGCCTGGAAGGACAGACAATGAGATCAAGAACTACTGGAACTCACGCATCAAGAAGAAGCTCCAGCAGAGGATGATGAACACCGGCGGCAACTACCATTCACCGCTGGAAGCGCACCAAACAGTTGGGGAGGGAGGTGCTGGTATAAACACTGATGGTGGCAAACTGCAGGCGGATTTGTATCGACAATCAGCTACGATATCAGAGATTCAAATTCATCATAGCACCACAACCTCGTACAACAACTCAGCAGCAGATCACCCAAGTCTGCCTCATCAGCTTCCACTTTTCACAGGCCAAGTACTACTGAATCCTAATGCTGCCGTTCAAAATGGCCAGCACACAACAGCACAGTCCTCGTCCCTCGGCATGTCATTTTCCAAGAGTCATGAAAGAAACTTTATGGATGAGTATGTAGAATTCCTCATGTCTCTCTCGGATGATCTACGGGAAATATGAATGTGTTGAGGAGGGTCCAACACAAGATGGACAAGAGTCATGAGTGAATATTTGCATCATATCTGTGCGCAAAGCAAAATATTTAGTAACATTTTTTGTCAAATTAGCAATTTGAACCATTCATTTGTGTGACTAGTTTCACTAGCTAGTATCAAGAATCAAATGCATTTAGTTTTTTTGACTGCCTGTCGTGTGGAAACGTTACCAGTCTGAATCGTATTTAGAGTTTGCAGAATCTTTCGTGTATGAATCCAATCGTATTTTTTCCATAGATTGTTTTCCCTTTATCCGAGATTATTTTTCTTTCCGACTTTTTTTCCCCTTCTAGTGTTTCCAGAGTCCGATCGTACAGGTTGTCTTTTTTTGTTCGGTAGTTTTTTTTGGGTATGCCGGTGAACCAACTGTTGAAAGCCAAGGACAAACTTGTTGGGCCGGTATGTAATGCGTAGGTCCAGAAAGCGCCCGGTCCAGACGGTCAGACCTGCATCAGTGCACCACGTACAGCTTTCCCGTTTCTCTAGTCCTGTTTGTTCTACCTCTCGTTTGAGCTGCGAACGGTAATGGAGTGACGTCACGGTAGTGACAGCAATGAGGTTAATCGTGCATCTCGTGTGTTTCTGCAGTCAAAGAGACGATCGTTGGATTGGTTGGGTCCACCGGCATCCATAGGACACAAAATGAAGGAAAATGTTGTTGTTTCCTTCTCGAACTTTTTTGCGAAAAATCCATTTTTTCCACTTTTACTACTATTCAAGCATATAATAATTTAGTCACCACCATAGAAACTGTAGTTATAAATTACTGCAATTCATTCTAGATGTAGATCTAAATCTACAGAAAAACTTTTGTACCAAAGCATGTCATATTATATATTCACTATATAGATCTACTCATGTTATTCCAACCAAATTAGATTAGCCATTTTATGATTTTTTATGATTTACTATAACTTTTTAAATACTAAGCTAAAATAAATAAACAGAAAAAAAAAAAACTGCCTTCAAAATTGCTCCAGGGAGGTAAAACACAAAGTTTTAAAAGTTGAAGGAGGTGGTTTATTACCCTGTTTTATAGTTCCGGGAGAAAAAGTGGACTTTCGCAAAAAACTGCCCTCAAAAACGCTGAAGCGGGTACACGCAACCCCATAAGACTGATATGGCCAGGACCAGGTTTCAATGTTTAGCATCCCCTTCACCGCACGCCAAAGGAGCAGGAGTGCGGCGAAGAAGACGGCGGCGCCACCATTATTATGATCTCTCGGGGTCGGGAGTGGCTGTGCCGTGGTTGCCTGTAGGTATATGTTGGAGGGAGCTAATTAGCTAAAGATTTGGGAGGAGCGAGAGGCATGCGCAGGACTAGGTACAATAGAACACAGGAAGAATGGAGAGTATGGACAACGGAATTATTGGGAACAAAGGGCTATCTCTGCAGGTATGTGTCACAAACCAATTCCGGTCAACGCGAGGGGAAGACGGAGAGCGTGACGTGGCGTAGATCGTGGTCGACGGTGGCGGCCAGGGCAGCGGGAGGCTGCGATGGTGGTGGCGGCGGCGGCGTGCCTTGCTACGGCATGGCTGCGGCGGCGCTGGGCGGTGCGGCAGTGGCGGCGCTGGGGCGGCGCCGTTGGGCGGTGGCGGCGGCGGGAAGGGGGGCGGCGCGCCCCAGAGCAGGGGAGCTGAGGGTGTTAACCCTAAATTTTTTCTTGATTGATTGTCTCACAATAGTTGCCCCCATATTTATATAAGGGGTTTACAATCGCTAACGGGTCAGGCCCATTAGTCTTTTCAAGCTCACTTTAATTTAACTAAATAAAAATTACTAATAAAAGTTATTTAATAATTAAATATTCAGTCACTAAGCTTATCCCGGACGAATCGTTGGAGTTGGAAAATGTCTAAATCACACCCCCACCTATGAGAGGTGGACCTGCATAAACCCCAACCTATGAAACGGTCTAAATCACCCTCGAACTTTTCAAAACCGGTCAAATTACCCCTAAAGCAGTTTTGAAAAATCATAGAAAAAAAACATAAAATGGAAATAAAATTGTGTTAGACTCCAAATGAGTAGATCTACATAATGAACATTTTTTTACAACTACGAGGAAAAGCATAAATCTAAACCCACAAAAAAAAATGTACTAAAGCATACCATATTATCTATATGAGTGATTTTTTTTTATAAATTTAGATGACTTTTTTTTATCGTGGTTTGCACAGGTTTTTCATAGCAAGCTGGTTTCCATAGCATACGTTGCCAAGTTAAATCTACCAATTTTCAATGGCAATGGCATAAAAGTAAACATCCGCACCTAAAATGATATTCTTAGCAAAACTGTATTAGAACTCGATGAGATCAAAAACTTATGCTAAAACTGTAGAACTTGATGAGATCAAAAACTTTATAGTTTGCCACTTTTTTTTTAGCTGAAACCATTTTGAGCCCAAAAAATTCATTTTAAGTTCTTAAAATTTGAAATTCAAATTTTGTATTATTCAAACGATAACGAATATGGAGAAACATTGTATATCAAAGTTGTAGTGTTCGACCTGATCCAAAACTTTGGTGTTATTTTCTTTCATTTGAGATCATTTAGAAACCAAACTATTCTATAGTATAAGACAAAATGATAGCATCCAACACATGGTCACAACTGGCTCTAAGGTGTGGTGGTAAGAGGTGTGCATGAGCCAAGAGGTTGTCAATTTGAACCCCAACTAGCTATCGATGCACTTGAGCAAAACAAAACTAAAAATATTTTAACAACTGCAATTGTGTGGTAGCCCCTTAGGGCACCCAAAAACCAGCACCAAAAGTTCATTTCTAAGGATGGTGGATTTTATAAAGCATTGACATATATTTTTGAACTTACAAGCTTCTAATTTAGTTCACACTAATAAAAAATCAATTTTGTAGGCATTTTTTTTCTCTAGTGGCAAACCATATAAGGAACCGCCTGTCTCACCTTTGAAACTGATTTCCATGGTCATATGGCTTAAGTTATCCATCTTAGAAAATTGGGTCATTTCCATACCCAACTGCTTAAGGCAACTGCATTGGACATGAGAATGATTGTAACCCCAAGTTGTTCCATTTAAGTTGAGCTTGTCCAAAGCAGCATCTTAGCTACCATTTGCTTGAGGGGTGACAAGGACGGAGTAATCTTTGGAAGGGTATTAGATCTAGGCAACATTGTCCCCAAAAATCAAAGGTACATAGTTGTCCCACTTCTTCGATGTTTGCCACCTATCCGCGTTTCTCTTCTTTGCACAAGCCTGTCGAGTGAGGAAGCCCCTAAAATTGGGTTGATCTTAATTCATTGAAGGACTTTGTTTTAATAGCCGCCGCCCCGGTCAGCCACCACCACCATTCATCTCCCTTGCCGCTGCTAGAGGGAGTTGCCAGCAAGGCCAGCGCAACTCCCTAGGAAGGCGGCGGCGGGCGCTCGCCCGGAGGGTCACGCTCTTCTTTGTGTGGGGAAGAGAATGGCGGCTGAGAGGGCGTCGTGGTTTGGCGCGGCGTGGGATGGCATGAGGAGGCAGCCCGGGAGGCGGGCGCATGCGGCCGGTCGGCGTTGCGGCTCCGGTGGTAGGGGTCGCGCTGCAGGGGCTTAACCTTCCAGTTTTCTCCAGCTGGATCAAGCCTTCCTGTGCATGGATCCATTCCATGCGATGGTATGTGGCATGTGGTGGACAGGGGCGGCTCCCGCTGCCCTTTGTTGGTGGTGG
Source organism: Hyparrhenia diplandra (assembly GCA_015847255.1). Lineage (NCBI taxonomy): Eukaryota > Viridiplantae > Streptophyta > Magnoliopsida > Poales > Poaceae > Hyparrhenia > Hyparrhenia diplandra. The sequence goes on from JADLZK010003904.1 coordinate 172,229, forward strand.
GGCAGCATCCGTTCGGGAGGCCGCGGTGGCGCATATTCAGATCAGCGCCCGCCCCCGAAGGCGGGTTCGGCGGAAGAGCCGCCGTCGCGTGTTTGGGCATTGGCAGCCTCACCGCGAATCGCGGGCAGCCGGCCCAGGCGTGTACGATGATGGCCAGATCAAGGCGGAGGCGACAATCAATGGAGTAATAGTTCGACAATTGGTGGGTAATGGCGGTACTACCATGCCGACGGCGGTGGCGCGGCGCCACTTTTCTCGTTGAGGCGTCGTCTTTGTTGTGGATCTTCCCGGGTGAAAACTCATGTCCAGTTCTCGGTGGAGCGATGATGACATTTGCGAATGTCATTTTCTTGTTGGAGACGTCGCTCTTGGAAGATCTCTTGGTTTGTCGGCTTTGCTGCCAATAACAATTTGGACACTCCTTTGCACATACACCGGTGCTTCCTCCTGTTGCCGAATACAAAATCCGGTATCTTCAAGGTGGCGGTGTCCAACGATCCTTCAAGTACCCTTATTAGGTCGATAGGCGTGTGTGTTGCGGCTTTGTCTCGGCGTTGATTGTCGTACTCTTGTGGAGTCAACATCAGAGAGCATTTTTGTCGTATAGGACTACTAGAGTTCCTTGTTAGATTAATTTTTTTCCTCCGTCGGTTTCTTTTATTTTGGTTTTCTCTATTGTAATAATTTGGCACGATTCTACCTTTCGGTGGATGAAGTCGGGTATAAAATATATTCATTATCTTAAAAAAAGAGTTCACATCCGAGATATGCGTAACTTTTTTTATAAAAAAAAGTTTTGATACTTAAAAATTATAATTTATATCAGCGGCATATAAAAAATCACCATAATAGGAAAAAAAAAACATCCCCAATCAACAAACTAGATTAATTTGGATTTCGGCTAAATAGGTGATGTGGTATTAGTTAGGATTAGAAAAAGAGAGAAGGAATTGATTTATATATAAAAATCCCCAATCAACAGACATGTTGTCATGTTGACAGGTGGATTGTAGGAGATGGATCGAAGACAGGTGATTGGACAAAATATATTTCAAAGAGACTGTACATTTGAAATATGATTTAGTATCTATATGACTTAACATTTATATAAATTATTTAGAGTTTCTAGGTTGAGACTGTTCTTGTGTGCACGCAATAGTATAGAAAATAAGGCCGGATTTGATATACTTCACATGCTGGATTAATGAAATGAATTGGCATACCATGTATACCTGACAGCTTATAATAACATATAACAAAGGGGATGTTTGATACATGTGGCTAGTTTTTTTCTTTTTTAGAAAGCACAGGAGCTCCTACTGAAGATTTTAAAAGTAACAAAGACAGTTAAAAAAAAGTTACTACATACCGGGATAAAAAAGGAAAATTAGCCCAAATTAGCTAGTTGGTTAACAACTAGTTCAAACTTGGCCAAAAATCAGGTCACCTATTAGTTTCTCCTGTGTTTGGATACCTTACTTTTAGCTAAGCTAGCAATTAGCTCTTGTATCCAATCAGGCTCTAAGGTCCTCTTTGGGACGTGGAGTTTTTTTTTTTTCTATTTCCTATAAAGTTCATGATCCTACGAAATTCCTAGGCTTTCAAAGAGATAAGTATCTTTCCAACAGGGGATAAATTTAAATATGAAATCTGTATCTGCTAGGCTGCAAGTGATAGCTTTTTTTTAATAATAAGAAAAGAAAAAGTGGCATGGTAAGCTGCAAACGGCAACGGAGTTACGTCACAGTGGTTACGTCATGAGGCAACTGCGCCTGTGGTCAAAGCGATCAATGGATTGGATGGGCCCGACGGCCACATCGCATTAAAGTTAGACGGGCTAGTTGCGATGGTCATGATCAATTAACTGGGCCTTGGCTGGAGCACGTTCAGCCTGTTGACCAAGTAGCCGGGCCTAATCGTGCCTCGTCGCATCGACATCACCTGCTGCCACCATCCCCATGCCACCCGCTGCCCTCCATGCCCCATTCCCACCATGCTTCATCACCTCGAATCTCTTCTAAACGATTCACGCACCAAAAGGAGGGCAACCAGCGTGGCCACGTCGCCTGCGATTCTCGGACGTTTACCGGCCATTTTGCAAAAACAACCTCGAACTTTATCGAAATACAGGCCGCCGTACATAATCCTCTCACGAGAAAATATAACAAAAAACCCTCGAGCTTTTCAGAAATAAGACCCGCCGTCCAAGGACATGTATGGGCGGCCTGCCACCAGCCTGGCCACTTAAGCCCAAATAGCCTTTTTCTCTTTTTTTGTCTTTTATTAAATCCTATAATATGTTGATTTTGTTTATTTCATACAAAAAATAATCAAAGTTTCTAAAATCATGAAAAAAATTTTATAAGACTCTCCATGATGCACTCTATCTATACAAAATATGAAACTTGGAAAATAAATAAATTTAAAATTATTAAGAATAATCTCTTTAAGTTAACAAATGAAACTTCCATGATTCCTACACATTAAAATATTAAACCCAACATTACAAAAATTTATTTCGTGAATACTTTGTGGTATTTACAACCTCTTTAAAAACGAAATATTTCAAAAAAATTATTATTCCATGCTCAACTAATAAATAAATTTGAGAAGGAATTTACGGTCAATTTTATGGGACTCGAGAAAAATATAGACAACAAAATAAAAACAACGCGATTAACATGTATAATCATCCACAAATGATAATTTTCAAAAAAAAAAACATGAAAAAAACACTAATACATTGCATAAACAATAATTTAGGGAGTTACCATTATTCATATTCATATACCTAACTACAAAGGGAAAAAAAACAAATGGCCATGCGCGGCAAAGCCTACTTCTAGTGTACATCAGAAGATATGTTTCAACACAGAGCAATATTAGTTGTTTGCAACATAAGGGCAAGTCTACTGCAACATCTTAACAAAATTACTGCAACAATCAGACAAAGCTACTGCAATGCGAGATGCAATAAAAAAAAAAAAAAAAGACTAATGCAACAAAGAAATATTACTTGTTGCAATATCAGAACAAGGCTACTACAACAAATAGAACAAAAAGCGAAATGTGAGAAGCAACAAAAAAGAGATCAATGCAACAAAGGAATATTACTTGTTGCAATATCAAAACAAGGCTAATACAATAGAACAAAAGGCGAAATGTGAGAAGCAAAACTAGAAAAAAAAAAAAAACATCTACCTGTTGCAACATCATAAAAGGCCACTTCAACATAGCTCGCTGGAACCCTAGCTACCACCATGTCTCTCAAATCCACATGTTGAAGAGGAGGAGGGGAGGAGGAGGGCACAGATCTAGAGGAGAAGGAAGAGGGGAAGCACTTAAATCTAGAGGGAGGAGGAGGATGGGGAGAGAGTCCAGCCAAGTACCGACGGCATACCTCACATGTTGAACTAGGCCAGATTCATTGCGAAAAGCTGGTGGTTAGGGTGCTCGGTATAGGACCTGTGCCTTGAAAAATTTTCCGTCCGCCCTATGCGAGCATTGTGCTCGGCGAAAGACGTCGCCGACGCCGAGGATCTTTGCCGCGGCGTTCCGGTGCTCGGCGAAGAACCAGGTTTCCTGTAGTGAGTTTGGCGGATAGAATTGGCAAGTAAGGTAATCTCAAAACAAAACAAAAAGCCAAGTAACGTACAAATACTATCTCCACTTTTAGATATGAGATATTTATATTTCTCCAAACGAAATGACAAGACATTTGTTCATCGTATTGAAAAAAAGGAGGACCAATAAGCGAGTTGAAAAGTACAATGAAGAAACTTCAAACAAAAAGGAAATATGACATTTAGGATATGCTAATTGGCAGCGTATCATGTGCAACCAACGCCGTGTGCTGGCGTATGCAACCATCAATTAAGGCCATAAGATCTGGATCCAACTTAAACCCCCTCCACCTGTGGGGGTTTAAATCTAATCCGTGTGTATCCAGGTGGGAGGGTTTAAGTGAAAAAACCCTCGAGACGTTGGATCTAGATCCTATGGTCTTAATTGGTGGTTTGCATATGTTGTTACAAAAAACTTGGCTGCACGAGGATATGTTCCCATGCTAATTAGTTCATTTAGACTAATTAGCATTTCCTAAATATCATGCACATAGAAACGCTGGAACTATAGTACAAAGCATTATTATGTGTCATCAGTTCAAACTTCTAGATATGCTGACAGATAGTAGGCTCGTTGACGAGCTGCTCGAGTAGGAGCTGGTCAATCGTCCAACCATCCGCGGTGGCAGAGATGTGGACCGGCGACCGTATGGGTCCAGTGAAGTCCTCAATCCTGGTGAACGACGACGGCGACGAAGCAGCCACCCAATCATTGTCGTCATGGACGGCGGCCAACAGTCCGCCGTAATAGTCGTTGCCATAACCGTCGCCGACACTGCTAGTAATAGTGCTCCAGTTGTTGTCGGAGATCGCCGGAGATTCAGTCCCGGCGGTGGCGATGGTGGTGGTGGTGTTGGTAGAGGTCGTCGTACTACTACTGGTGCTGCTGGCTGTGTCAGGCGGGAGGAAGACGGCGCCGGCGGCAGCAGTGGTTTCGAGGATGACCGGCGCCTCTAAGGAGTCATTGGCCGTGCAGGTGTGCTCACCCATGCGCACCACCGTGTATTTGGGCGTGGCGGCGGCGGTGGTGGTGGCAGTTCCGCCGTCGTCGTTGCGCTGCACCGTCCGTTTGGCGGCGCAGCCTTGCTCTGCGCTCAGTGTGCACCTGTAGTAGCTCCTGCACGTAAACGAATACATACGCAGCAGCATCCAGATAAGTACAAGAAACCAAATAATGCACCGTAGACAATTCTGAATTCTTTTTGTGGTTGTTCTTGTCGAGAATTTCGGAGGTTAGGCCTTGTTTAGATTGCTAAAGTTTCTAACCTTTTTTCTCACTTTCTCTCCATCGCATGACATTAAATACATCAAAAGACATATGTTTAGAGTATTAAATGTAGATAAAAAAATAACTAATTACACAGTTTAGATATGCATTCTTGAGACGATTTTTTTGGCTGGATTCTTTCCGTGGTAGGATGATATTTACCACTAACAAAACTAAACGTCTTCTGATTAATGCGATGTGACATTGGTTTCAAATATTTGCCATCTAAACAAGGCCTTAGTTAGCGCGTGGTTTTACTTCACTAAACAGTAGTGTAATGTTGAATTTTGCAAGGTTCACTGTGTCGATCAATCAAATCAGGACAATGCAGGGCCCACCCAACGTGTATCACGACACGACTGGTTACAGCGTTGCCAGCGAGCAGCGAGAGGGTCCAGATGAAAGGGACTGAATGCATCAGATTTTTTGTCCACTGGACCTACAGCAGCTAGCTAGTGTACTGTACCCTCGCAGAGTACTGTACCTTGTCTGGCACAGAGGAACTCCCCTAGTCGGTGCCTGACCGTCTTCTTGCCCTGACAGGTATTGAACCAAACAAACCCATGTAGCAAGGGATATTTAGAGATTACCTCTACTGATTGTATCGGTAAGATAATAAATACTCCATCCATTTTAAGTTATAAGTCATTTGACTTTTTCGACTCAAAGTTTAACTACTCATTTTATTTAAAAAATTACAAACATTGTAAAATTTATTAAGTCATTCTCGAAGAACTTTTATTAATAAAACAAGCCACAACAACAAAAAGATGTGACATTTGCACAAATTTTTTAATGAGAAGAGTGGTCAAACTTAAGAAAAAGTCAAATTTCTTATAATTTGGAATTGAGTTAGTAATAACTAATGAAATGGCAGCTTGTAATCATGCTTGGCCGACAACCCTGAAAGCGCGCAAATCTTTTGCGTGGTCGAGAAAAAATAATAATTACTAGATCCTACTAACCTGGGGTACATGGCACCTTCGATCAGCTTCTGCCCGTACTTCTTCCATTGGTACCCATCGAATAAATCAGGCGCTGACGTCACAACCATCGATGTGGCGCCGCTGATCTGTTGCTTCTTCCTTCTACAGCAAAAACAGCAACCAATTAATCCATCCATCAGTCGATCAAAACGGAAGCACCAGCAGCATCGTCCAGCGACGACAGATCTCCTGATCAGCATGTACCAGCGTGCATGCGTACCTTCTTTGCAGTAACGACGACGAGGCCGCGCGGTGTGGTTCTCGCCGTGGTATTCGCCGTTGGTCAACGCTACCACGTCGTCGGCCCAGCCCCTCTTACTGCAGCCCCGCCGCCGGCGACATCTCCCGCCGGCCATAGTCGATGGCGCGGGACCTAGGGGTGATCCAAGTCCACCAGCGCCCGGCAACAGCGGTCCGATGGCGGACTCCAGCTTATAATTAGCCGGCGGCGGGATGACAACGACGGCGGCAAGATGAGCAGCTCATGGAGCTCAACCTGCCGCCCGAGCAGCGGCGTCATCGGGCGAGTTTGTGTCTTAACCCTGGTGAGTGAGTGACCACGGTTCACTAGGGCTGGCTCTGCCTCTGCCAGGTCACGACGTCGTCAGGTATGGTGACGGTGGGTGAATAGATGCTCTCAGCTCACTTGGTTTATATAATGAAAACAAGACCAACTACCATGCAGAGCTCTAGAAGCTTGACGCATTGGACCTCCTGGAAGCTTGGACATCGCGCATCATGTGTGACCCCACACGACCACTTTCACGGGTATGGTATACTGTAGTTTGTCAAGAACCACCATAGTCATGATGACTCGAAGTCATCCTATAAACAGTGTACGTGCAACAATTGCTCCAACTTAACTATAAGAAAAACTTCATCAACGTAGGTTGTAAGAGAATTCTATATATGTGATAATATATGCTTGGCTTCATTATTTTGTTTAAATTTGTGTACTAAGGGAGCGAATGGATTCGCTAGTATAAACTTTTAGTTGCCTAAAATTCAGAACTAAAAATTTAAACCACTTTAGCTCACTTGTATGCTCTAAAAGTTTTCCTCCCGTTTGGCGGCGGTGGACTCAGCTCACAAGGAGCCTGCACTCAATTCTGTTTGGAGCCTCACAAGCTATACTCCTACGAAATGGTATTAGAAGTCGTTTTGGAAAAAAGGTTTGGGTCAAACATCGGCAATATAAATCATCAATAACTTTTAAGTTGTTGAGTTTATAAATGTAAAAATTATATGAGTAGATTTGTCTTAAAAAGTACTTTGATAAAAGTATAGATATATCACATCTCCATAAATATTTTTATAATAATAAGAGGTCAAAGTTATGTTTTGGAGGCGTGTCGGCTGTCTTCTAAACGGCTTATCTAATACCATCTCGGAGGAGTATATAATAATCTAGAGTTGAGTGGCTAAACTCTAGACATATAAATCCAGGAGCGTACGTGTTGGTGGACCGGTGGTGATCCGTGAAGAGTGTCCTGTGTCTCCCGGCCACGGCCAGTACGACCATGACGTACACATGTTCTCTAGCTGGTCCTGAATTACGTGCATGCTATTGACGTCATCACCATGACGCATGCATACTCTTGAGCTGGCCCGTCGTACGTTGGGACCCATGCATGATGCATGGCAATATGACTGCAGGAAGGAAGGCAGAACGAAAGAAGCGGACGACAACTATACTAAATCAAGCTACTACAACATTAAAGAAAATAAGTTTCTTGAAGAAAAATGAGAGTGAAAGGAACAAGACTTCAATGGAGGTCGAATTATGAAACGATACGCCGATCTTGTGCAGATGGTACAGGCCTTCTTTAATTCTGTCTCTTGGTGTTTAGTTATGTCTCACATGTCATGCACATAGTCCTTACAGTTCTCGGTATAGGTGTTATGTACCTGATTTATTTCCATAAATTGTGCAAGAAATCTTCACAGCTTTAGTAGCTCGAATTTTATGTGAAAAAGAAACTGCATGGCCAGTTCCTTAATTAATTGTTCTATGGGAGTCTATCTGATTAATTTCTCTACTACATGTTTTATTTATTAGAAATTCAAAGGGTGGTGGAGGTCTCGTGGGTTTTGAGAGGATTTTCCTGTCTCCCATGCATATTACCCAGATATATAGGCCATTTTGTCCTGGGCTATAGAAATGAAGGACACTTATTGACATGTTTCTCTCTCTTTTCAAACTATAAGTAGTTTTTTTGTGTTCTCTATTAGGTATGTAGTTTTTGTTATACACCTAGATAAATGCATTTTTAGAGATACTATAGCAAAAACTATGTCACATGCCGTGTCCTCGATCAGTTACGTTGGATATACTAGCCCCGGTGACGCCAGCACCATGGCGCACTTGCTAGTTGGCTGTTGTGCAAATTAAGGGTTTGTTTGGTTTCAAAGGACTAGGGACTAATTCTTAGTCCTATTTAGTCCTTAAACTACCAAACATGAGGCGAAAAAAGGATTAATTTTTAGTTCCCATTTAGTCCTACTTCACTAGACTCTTGGGGATGGACTAAGGACTTTCATTTAATCCCTAGTCTATGGAACCAAACAGTGCCTAAAGCATGTACGACCGCTAACGCTTATTGACATCATCACAGCTGGATGTAATAATGAGGTAGAGCATGCATGCGTCGTGCAGGGACTATTTGCTAGCTGTTGCAATGCACGCACACAAAAAGTTAGGGTGCATATGTAGTGCCACTACCACAATAATTAATGTGCGTGTGAATAATAACCTCGTTGTTGATCGTAGAGTGAGCATGTTCACATGGAAAATCTGTGTGTGTGAATATACACTACTGTACTCGACATTGATCTAGATGCATCCCGCCGTTGTCTGCCAGCAGTACCAGTAGGTTAGATGATGCGATAGAGATATTATTTGCCTTAGATGAGTATTTGATTTTTATGCATGCATGTTGGCAACTTTACAACAATCGTGTTGCACGAACAGCTTATGTTTAGGGTCAACAATACAACAATCATGCATGCATGGTGGAATTAATATGCATGACCAGTGGAATGGAATCAAAGATCCAAAGTTAGTCCACACATACACCCGTACCTATCGAGTCTAATCTCGTATCGTCAACTCTCCCATAAAGACGAGACGAGACGTCCACACATTGACGACTCATCGAGTCATCGTTCTGTAACGTAGCGCTAGCACTACAGTACATATATACCCCACCATGCATGCGGATCATCGATGCAGCACGACGGGACAAAATCATGCATGACTGACTCACAGATCCAGCGAGGAAATGAAAGCAACCTCATCAGTTTTTGTTTGTACATATACTCCCTCCGTCCGGATCCGTTTGTTATCACGAACCAGCCATGGTAATCTTGTTCGGTGATTCGCCTTATTCAAATTTTTTTGCAACAAATATAATTTATTTGGTTACGAATTATTTTATCAATATTAGTTAACTTTTTTATTATTTGTATAAATATTTTGAATAAGATAGATGGTCAAACAAGAAATTCAAAAGTCAAAAATGACAAACTCTATGGAACGGAAGGAGTACATATTTACGCCGTAGTAGTACTCCGACTCCGACCCATCTGTTTCATAACTAACTAGAAAACTGTGCGGCAAAGCCATTTCTACCTTTATAGTCGGTTATTACATGAGTACGGATAATGGTAAGTTCATCTTCGTTACATGAGTACGAATAATGGTAATTAACTTGAATTGGTCTTTAAGTCATACATTCGTTTTATTTTTCTGTGGTAACTATAAATTATTTTTACCCATGGTTTTGTATGTAAACCGCGTTTTCTTTGTTGTATAAATATATGTTGAAGGTATTATTTAACTAGTATTCTGTTTTTTGTTATTGAAATGGAACTTTCTTATTTTTATGGAGAAAGAAGGGGTAAAAGTTTTTATCAAGGAGGGAGGAGCACAAGTAGACGGAATGTTACCAATTATGAAATGAGGAGAATTCGACCTTGAATCATGAGGAGTTTGAACGAACTTGTTTTATATTTTATGTTTTTATTTTGTTTTCATATGTACCACTAAAAATATAGGCAAAACTGTCCAGCTAAAACTTTGTGCTAAAATATGCTCTATTTTGGACCTATTTCATAGATGTACTGATGAGGATTCTGAAACAAATTGATTTTCTCTTTTATGATATGATATCTGTGGTTTACAACGCAGTTTCAAATCTTCAGCAAATGTATTTGCAAATGGAAAAGAACAATAGATAAGGTAAACCAGCGTCAGGCCAAATTCGGCCCACAAAGGCCCAAGCTTCCAATGGCAGGCCAGTCCATGAAAAGGCCTAGGTTGCGGGTCGATTTCGGAAAGGCCAGCCCACAAAGGCCTAGGTGAAGCAGTCATCCATGTTACGATAAAAAGGCCCAACGATAGAGCACACTGTTCTGTTCGACAGGAGTCCTGCTTCATTGTAACATCCTAGACTTCCTAGTGACTAGTGATAATGGTTGGTATCTAATAATGGTAATAATAGTCTACTGTCCATGTTACCATAGTATCTAAACAGATGGTTTCAGTAAGCAAGGCTCTCTCCTGTGCACATTAACACATATCGAAGTTGTTCCCCTGCCAAAACAATTCTTCATGACATATTCTGTTTGTAGTTTTCTGACTCAGCATGTTCAAAACTCATTTGTCAGATATAAATATCACGGTATTTAAGGACAAAAGGTAAATAGGCATCAACATCGACCCAGCCGATGGTTAAGATTGAATGACGAAATGCTATTGTCCGACCCTTCAAAGGGGAAGTCCGTCCCGGCACGACACCGAGAGTGTGGGCCCCCGACAACCACACCCGAGGAGTCCGCCTTGTCCAACTTTAAGAGAGCGGGTCCCACCACAACCGACCCCCGGGGAGAGGTTTACGCCCGATCCAGCCCCCGAAAGTGGTGCCCCCCCCCCCAAGACTATCAGGCCCCGTGAAGGGGATCTTCACCTCACACCAACGATAGCATAAAAGGGCCTCGTGCAAGGGCGGCGTGCATCGGGGGACCCGCGACGCCTCCAAACTACCATGGACGGACGCGACGCACCCTGATGGGACCATTAGCGATGACCGGCCATTCCCAACATCCCCGACCACCATTAAGTTTGAATAGGGCGGCACTATCTTTGCCTAACCCTCAAATGCGATCCACGCCTCCATAGACTTTTTTACTATCCCATCCTAGCGGGATGAGGCGCCTCGGTTGTGTTGACCTTGAGCGCCGCGCAAAGACTAGTGGCGAATGAGACCAAGATGTGGCGCATGACCCTATCCACTCGGCGGTCTTTGGAACCCACACACAAAAAGGAGAAGAATGATGTCGTACACCACCCTGGCCCCCTTCCCTTTGTTTTTCTCTTTCTTCTTTTCCTCCTTGTTCTCTTTTCTTCTTTGCTTTTCTCGCGCCTGTAACCGGATCTCCCCTTTGACTATGAAAGGGGAGGAGAGCACCCCATGCAAGACACCTAACAGGCAACCCAACTCACTCGCACTCACTCACAAATAGAGACTTGGGAACTCTCCTCTCAACCGTTTCTATAGACCTACTGTAAACTTTGTGCAATACACGAGCAGCGCACACGACTAGACTTAGGAACGTTTGCTCATGTTGTTTTGCACACCATGTGAGTCTAGATGCGCAATCACTAGATAACGTTTAGTTCTCTAAAAAAAAACAATGAAGTTACAACCTACGAAGTGAACCAAAATTGTTAGAGCATTTCCAACGAGTACCTAATAATTTTGTCCTAATATTCATGAGTTTAGTAACTCCCAAAAGCGGTATTGGAATGGAAAAAAAACATCATTCTCCAACAAGTACCCAATACTTGACTTCCAAAAACCAAATTTGAGTCCACTGAAACAATTAGCTAACAAAGTAATCTATATGACCTCCCAATCCTAATTTTTTGGGGAAAAGATGAAAAACACTTCTCCAACAATACCCAATACTTCTCCTAATCTTTGGGAGATCCAAAAAATACTCCCCCCTACGCGTATATTTAGGCGCATGGGGAAGGATTTTTCCAACACACATAAAACTAAAAAAAAAAAGATCATCCAGATACACTTCGCTCTGTAAATGTGTCATGACAGGTCAAGAGCTTCTTCTTAAAAAAAAGGGTAAAAAGCTCCCAAATTAGGCCCTGGGTCGCGTACAAATCTACGTTAGAACTTAGAGTTAATCAAGATCTTAAATTAGTCTAATGCGATGAACACCTAATCCAAATAGCTAGTGACTACTCTCTCCTACTTTTTTCTTTACCAAGTCACATTTAGCTAGTCAAATAGCTAACCATAGTGTGACACATTTAATTTAGAAAGGCACAACTTGTCATGGTACCCAACTTTTTTTTAGGGAAAGTCTATCCAACTGTGTTCTACGTGACCGTGACGTTTGACCAATCTGTCTCTAGCTTGGCTAGGCACTGATAATAATCAATATCCAACAAAAGCCCATATTTCTTTGAGTAAGATGCATGAATAGACCATTAACTTGTGCGGTTATGTCAATTTGGGCCATCAACTTTCAAAGTGCATTTTTAGGTCCAAAAACTTTACTTGTGGTGCACCAATAGGCCATTATCATTCGTTTCATTTTTTTCGCTACGTGGGCGGTGTCCTTTTAGCAAAATACTCCCTCAATCCTTCATCCTCTCATTCCCAATTCTGTTTTCAATCTATGGCTGGTTACATCCCCCCGTTGCGTGGCTGGAAACCAACCCGACCGCGAAGCTCCACTACCTTCCTGAACACTTACACGGGTGGGGCCCCGGCTTGTTTGGCGGCGGTAGCGGGCGTCATGCGGTCCAAAACAGGCGCCTTGGCGCGCCTGGCGACGTCACGGGCGCGGTCGGCGTCGTTGGCGGCGTGGGGCTTGCACCACGGCCCGGATGAGGCAGCACAACATGTGGCCGGGCGGGCGCGGTGAGCTCCCACGGGCGGCGTCTTCTTTGCCGCCGCGACGCCGCTTGCTTCCGATCCACCTCCATGGTCGCAGCTCGAGGTGCAGTCCGGCGGGGAACACTGCGGTAGTGTGGGTCGCCCGTCGGCCCCATCTTGGCGGCGCATTGGGGAGCAAAGGGTGACCTCACCTTTGTTGCAGGTCATGAGGTGGTTGACATAGTGGGGCAAGCTTGCCCGGCCGGACCATGTGAACGGGCGGTCTACGGCGTTGAGGTAGTGTGCTCGTGGAGGCCACCGCCAATGGGGCACAACACGACGGAGGCCGAGGCTAAGGCCACCGGCGGGGGGCAGCATGCACGGCGTCGTCAAGCTCAACGGCATCCATGGCCACGGCGAAGTGCACCCCTTGGGTGCTCGATGAAATGCCCGAGAAGAGTGCGGTGTGGTGGTAAGCCTACTAAATGAGAGGGCGAAGGATTTGAGGGAGCATTTTGATAAAAAAGCGTTGTTCACGTGGAAAAAAAATATGAGTTGAAGAGGTATGGTCTATTGGTGCACCACAGATAAAGTTTTTAGATCTAAAAATGCACTTTTTTGAAGTTGATGGCCCAAATCGACACTGCCGCATGAAGTTAATGGCCTATTCATACATTTTACTCTATTTCTTTCATGGGCTAGGCACAACTAGGTAACCTCAAAGGGCACCAAAAAATGCCGCGGCTCGTGTTATTATTATCTTCCATACAATGCGGGCGCATTTCAAACAACAATTGGCCCACGCAAGCTTGCCTTTGATTTTTTTTTTCCCTTTTCGCACCTCGGCGACAAGTCCAAGACTCATATTTGGGACAATGTTTTTGTTCTATTATAAAACGAATGGTGACGTTCTATTGCCATGTAAGGCCACAAATGGTGAGTTTGGTAAGAATCTAGACTATATATAGGAGAATCGTCGTCTCAAAAAAAAAAAAAAAAATGTTTCAGATCTAAAAAAAAAGGGAATAAAACACGTACGCACAATATTATGATTACGTTACCTACAATTGTTCCAATTCGTGATTCCGTCCGCTAATCTACGTCGCCTGATTTGCTCATCGACGAATTGACCATTTCAACTCACATTTGGATGCAAATGCCTGTCCCAAACGTAAGCAACATACTGCATATGGCCGTATATATGCATGCTTGCATATATACACAACAATAGTGACACACGATCTTAGTCCAACTTTGCAAACAAAGCTGCAAGCAAAGATGGAGGCCGGCGGCGAGGTTTACAAGGCCAACAAGGAGCACTTCGTCCTCGTGCACGGCGCCGGCCACGGCGCCTGGTGCTGGTTCAAGCTCGTGTGCCTGCTCCGGGGCGCCGGCCACTTCGTCTCTTGCATCGACCTCGCCGGGGCCGCCGGCAGCCTCGTCGACCCGGATGACGTCCGGTCGTTCGACGAGTACGACGCGCCGCTCATCGACTTCATGGCGGCCTTGCCGGACAGCCAGAAGGTGAGTGACTTACCCATCTGTGGCGTCGTGTGTATATGCAGATTGCACAGCACCATCTCTGCCATCATCATCTAGGTGTGTTACCAGTTCATGTCATCAATAATTCAGTTCAGACTACTGATTGCTTCCCACAAAGAAAACAAAAAAGAAAAAAGGGAGAGAACTCTGACTATGATAGAATTAAGAGCTTAGATTGGTGTGATTGCAACATCCACACACAAAACTTCAGTTTAGGCTATGAGAAACTAAATTGATGTATCTTCGAAACAGAAACTTCTGCTACCGGTTGAAATATAAATAACAATAGGTGACTCCAGTGTAGCGTTACTGTTGCTTGTCAGGTAATTTTGGTAGGGCATAGCGCCGGAGGACTGAGCGTCACCCATGCCATGCATTTGTTCAGAGACAAGATCAAGCAAGCCATCTTCATAGCAGCAACCATGCTCCCGTTTGGGTACCAAACGGAACAAGATATAAAAGATGTGATTCAAAACTTCCCCTGTGCTTATTACTTTGTTCAACTCTTATTTATATCTGGTAACAGAAAGTAAGTAGTATTGTAAGTACTCTCTGAAACTTGGACTGGAACCAACAGGGGGCACCTGATTTATCCGAGCTTGGTGATGTGTTCGACCTGAAATTTGGTCTTGGAGATGGCCACCCTCCAACAAGTGTGTGGCTGAGAGAAGAGCACCAGCGCACGATCCTGTATCAGCAATGCTCCCATGAGGTTAACAAACCATTTATTCATTCATTCATTCATTTGTGGAAGCAAGATAAGTCTCAATGAGCTCACAACCATGAACAAATTTCTGCAGGACTCCACACTTGCATCTATTCTGCTGCGCCCATGGCCAGCGGCTCTATGCACTGCAAGGTTCGGCCATGTCGATGACGGTGCCGAGAGTGCAGTTGACACAGTGCGTCGCGTATACATAAAGACAGCCAATGACCGCGCACTGAAGCTGGAGAAGCAGGAGGCCATGATCCGCCGGTGGCCGCCAAACGAGGTGGTGGGGATGGACACTGACCATAGCCCTTTCTTTTCTGCACCAGAGCATCTCTTCGAGCTGATCCTCAAGTCATTGTGATCTGTAAACGCTGGTGCAGCGCACTCATAGTCCCATTGTAGGCTCCACCTGTTCTGTTCTTCCAGTGGGTGTTATATGTTTGCAGTATGCCAATCAAGTCATTATTTGTTTATCGATAAATGGCTGTCAGCCAACCACCATAAGACATTCTGAAATGCAAATTTGATGAATACTAGTATCGTGCCCGTCGCGTTGCTACGGGATAACTAAACTTTTGTAATAAAACACTATCGCATGATAAGATAACAAGTACAATTGGATATCAACGTTAAAATAACATTTAATCCAAAAACAAAGTTCATAAAAAATATAGTGTCGTGAGGCTCACAAACTTACTTCATAGACAACATGATGTTTGTCCAGGTATGGAATGCACGAGGTGTAAGCATCATTAGGCATATGGATTGAGCAATGCTACCAATGCATGGGTTGTCATAGATTACACGATCCCAACGACTGTGGTTAAATGCTAGGCGTGGAGGTCGTCAATCAAAGTAAATAATCATCGATAATGTCAATTATCGAGGGTGGAAAAATTGTTGGATGTTTTGCTATTTTGTTAGGTTTTCTTCCAAAAACTGCTCGTCGAAGGTCGAGGAAGGTAGAAATATATAATTTTAAATTAAATGAATTATCATAAGTGATAATCCAAACTAAACAGCTATGCTGAGACGCTAGTGGTCATGTAAGTGATAATCCAAACTAAACAACTATGCTGAGACGCCAGTGGTCATGTTTGTTTAAAAATAAACTATACTCTGATTGCCGCATTGGATGAGGGTCCATATAAATAGCCATAGGGTACACCCTTTTAGCAATGAAAAAATATGTATGAGTTTGGTGGCTACTATTCAAGGAGCTGCAAATGACACATGTTTTAGAAGCAGTTTTTCTTTCAATCTGCTGATTTTCAACTAATGAAAAAAGAACTGTAAGACACCTAGCTCCAACAACATATACATGGAAACAATAGAGTGATGCTTGACAACAACAACAACAACAAGTAATAAGATTGATCTTTAAGGAAAAAGCAATGACATGCTCATGCATACAACTTATGCAAAGCAACAACCTGCGACTCGAACTTCGGCCTCCATGGGTACTTGAACCGATGGTGGATCCTCTCACAATCTCAATAGCAGCCCGTGCTAACGCTTTTTTACGGTGTCATCTAGAAACACAAATCGATCCAAGAATCATCTCCAGCACCTTCATGTTGAGCTTGTATTTTCTTTCTACAAAGCAATGGCATCCGATTGTAAGAAACTCATCACAAGTGATTTAAAAAGAGCATCACCATGTCAATACAAGAACTCGTGAACGTTGCCTCTCCCTACCATTTTATGGAACTCGTTTTGGATCAAAGAATGTCACACATGTTTGTACTGCAGACGTGATTGGAGGCTGGTATATTATTATGTGGCGTGATTGGAGGATTGGCGGTCGCTATATTTGAACTTGGGAGATTCCATGATTGGAGGGGATCACATGCGCGACCGCGGTGGATACAAGCGGGGAGAAATTCTTGTGGCGTGATTGGAGGATGGCATGCCCGGGGTTCTTTGGGAAATCGTGGGCATGATTCACGTCGCGGTTTCCTTACATGTTTGCGGTTTCCTTGTTCTTTTTACGTTATAGTGATTGAATGATGCATTACTTTCTTTTTTTAATTGATTGAGTGATTTGTGGTGGAAAAGGAAAGGAAGGAGAAATCACATGCATTGGTTGCCTTTTGTGGGGGTTGACTTTCCTCTTTTTTTGCCTTGGCATGGCCAATGGAGGAAGTGGAGGCGTTGATCGCATGCGCGGGTGGATGGAAGTACCAAAGCCAATGTCGCACCAAAAAAAGTCTTACTTTTGTTCTTTTTATATATTGTAGAGAATATTGTAGAGATAGAGATTTATGTTGTAGAGAAGACATGCATGTAAGACCGCAAGGAGGAAAAAACATGAGGACAAAAGGCTAAATATATACCTATCAGTCACACACGAGGAAAAGGAGAAAAACTAGCTGGTCCACACGCTATATCCTGATCATCTACCATATTAGGCAACTCTACATGCCAGAAACGTAGACACCTGCTGTCATGAGACTCTATTTAGAATGGAAATCACTGGACGCCTTGTCGGTTTGACATTTAATTTGGACTGGCCACGAAAATGCAGCTCCCTTGCTGCATGTCCATCAAATAGTTAAACTTAGATTGGTAGGCAGAGGCCAGACTGATGGGAATGGCGGCAAAGGAGCACTTTGTGCTTGTTCATGGTGAAGGGCACGGAGCCTGGTGTTGGTTCAAGCTCCGCTGGCTCCTTGAGGGCGCTGGCTACCGTGTTACATGCATTGACCTTGCCGGAGGTGGCGTCGATCCTACTGATCCCAACACAATCCGGTCATTTAAGCAGTATGACAAGCCGCTAATAGACCTCATTTCAGCCTTGCCAGAGGGGGAGAAGGTACGTGCATTGTTCTTACTTTTTGCCAACGCATTGAATATAAGTAATGATATGTTGCCACAATTTGTAATATCAGTACTGCGGATTGCAGTGTAAATGGTCATAGGGAAAATGTTTTATGCTATTCTGAATAAAAGGTGTATCATATTGCACAAAAAGTGGAACCTATTTTAATTAAGTCATAAGCTGTGCTTAAGTTATGATCCTTGGCACTATGCACCTGAGGATATACCTTACAACAGTGTTGTACAAACAAAATTTAGAAATTATGTGACTCCAGCATACATACATAAGGCAGATGGCTAAGGAGCTATTTCAGAACACTGTTGAAAATTGGTGTGCCATGCTAACTCATTTCAGTCCAATTCCAGGTTATTCTAGTCGGGCATGGTGCTGGAGGGCTGAGTGTGATCCATGCAATGCATGAATTCGTTGACAGGATCAGTCAATCATTTTTTTGTGGCAGCTACAATGCTACCATTTGGATTTCAAGCTGATGAAGATAAGAAAGATGTAATGTTTTTAAGAATCTATTTGCTCTTTTTCGTAAAGCATAGACCTCTAGCAAATGATAAAAATATAAGCCACCGCACATCAAAGAAACATATACATATAGTGCAAACGTTTAGGTTTTTAATTTTTATTATAAAAACAGAAATGTAATAACTCGTATGAGCAACATAGTTGCAGTAGCTACTAAATTGCATTTGAACAAAAGTAGGGTAATATGTTGGAATTGTCAACCAGGCATAGACACGAAATAGAAAGTTCAGGAAATTTGCTTAGAACTCTAAAACAATTATATGAACTTACCTTAGCTCGTGATGAATTTACTGTGATTAATATTCTGTTATAATACAGTGTATGATTATTACATCCTTTTCGTATTAATATGTAACAGGGATTACCAACTTTGCCTGAGAACGAGATTGAGTTGACACTTGGTGCAGGAGCAGATGATCCTCCAACAACCATTGCCTTGAGGCTAGAATTCCAGCGTGATCGTCTATCACAACAAAGCCCTGAAGAGGTATTATATATTTATGTTGTATGAAATGTGCCTTGGGAGAAACATTGAAGCAAGAATAGAAAACATAATCTCACCACACATTATAAACATATATGTTGAGATGTGCTCACCAAAGCTACCCTCTTTACTAAACTACTGATTATGTAACAAAAATCTAAACATTGTATTACCATAATTCATCGTTAAAGGATATTTATTTATTATTTCCCGTTCCTATTTCTTGAGCACTCATTTCCTGAACTAAACATCTGCTCCAATGAAAGGTGAATAATGATCCAGAGTTTACTTACATACTTATTTTTTATCTGATATATAGGAATCAGTACTTGCTTCAATGTTGATGCGTCCGTGGCCTGCAACAGCTATCAGTACAGCAAGCTTCGAAGGAGATGATGAGAGATTGAACCGAATCAAACGAATTTTCATAAAGACGGAGCGTGACCACATGCTGGATCCTCAACAGCAAGATTCCATGATCAAGAAGTGGCCACCGAGTGAGGTTTTGGTCATAGATACAGATCACAGTCCCTTCTTCTCTGCACCAGAACAGCTGTTTAATTTAATTGTCAAATCTCTATGATGCACAAATGCAGAAAGCTACAGACTGGGGTTGCCCAAATTCTTGTAACACTGCCCATAAACAATAATCACCACAAGATTTAGGACCTCAGATTTGTCAAACATGCTTCTCAGTGAATCTTCAAGGCATATCTGCAAAAATGGTATAATGCTGTAAGACTGTAAATAAAACATCGCTCAGCGCAAACACTTACCTGAAGTTTTTTTTGACAATTCACTCAAGTCAGAGCCTTTATAATTTCCTTTCCAAAAACTCTTATGTTATACAGAAAAAAAAATACGTAAAATATAGATGCTACGTTGGAAGCACGCTTAACTGCGCCAGTGATTGATAACAATATATAGTTTTGGCCAGTCTTTTGCTAATTTAACTTAGACCTTTAAAGAGTTCTTATTTTTTCTTTTTGAGCAACTCAAGAGTTCTTGTTTTCATGAAGTATAAAGTAAGCAAACTTCTGAGATCCCTAAAAGTTCTCAGATGATGAAAACATTTGCACAATAGATTTTCACTTCAATAGGTTTCATAACAGATAATCACCTCATGGCACATAAAGGATCAAACAACAATACGGGGACGTGACAAAGAAATCACTTCATTTGTATAAGTATATTGTTGGAATGCAATTCGGTAATTGCATGACAGAGGGAATTTCATTCCAAAGCTCAATATCTACCCTCTCATTTACATGAAAACACAATATTTTTTAGATCCAGAGGCCAGCACATATTATTGTGTCATACTCACACGTGCTTTATAATTTACACACTAAACATTCAACTTTCTAGGACATGATTTGTGGCTTGCAAAAACTTAAAGCATGGACTGTGTCATATACTCTTATAAGTAGGGAGGCAACACATTTTCAAGATTCCAGACTCCTCGAAGTGATCTGTAAGTAATTTTAATGTGGATGGTGATTTTCCAAAAAAGACTGCATAACCGTCATCCATGTGCTCAGTGTTTTTAGGGAAAAGCTGCCAAACAAGGCAGCCTCCTCCAATCACTCCACTCTTCCAAGAGCTCAAAAAGTGCTGTAGACTGTCTCCATGAAAGCTTCACGAAACTTATGGCCAAACTTTCCACGCTTAAGTGATAACCCAAACTCCCCGATCAGAATTGGCATCCCAAGCAAGTTGGCTGCATCATCAATATGTTGTTGCATCCAGGTTTTCACAAACTGCAGGTGACTGTCCTCTTCAGAGTGAGGCAACCTGGAAAAAGGATCTCACTCAGTCATAATAACCAACTCAATCTCATGAAGTGCTTAGATGAAGCATTTATAGCTGGTCAGCTACAAAACTTGCAGTGGAAAGAACATGTGTACATGAGGACTAACCAATTGTCAGAATAAATATGAATAGAAGCCAGATCAATTCCCAGTACACGATGGTTCCTGATAAAATCTGTCCCAATAGTTCCAGAATAAGCATCTGGGTTCACATGCAGAAGTTCTGGAGTTGACGAACCATAAAACCCTTCAACACCAATCTCTAAAAGGTGCACAGGGTCTATAGACTTCACATAAAAAGCCATCTCTTCTATCCATGCCTACAGGAAACTCCAAGTGTTTAAACATCTGTAAGTATAGAAAAAAATGAAAGGAAACAGAACTGTAACAAATAAAAAGCAGAGTAAGGACCTGCAAATGTCGCCTGATGGATCTGAATGGCAGTGTGGCTCATTAATCAGCTCCCAGGCAAGAATTGTAGGGTCATCCATGTAGGCAACATTTGTGATTGTATTTACTCTTGTCAAAACAGCCTAAGATATGAAAGAACAATGTACATGTGATTGTGATGGTAAGACATGACAGAAGGGCGATGAAACAAAAAAAAAACGTGTCCTAGAAAACAGCTGTTGTTATTAAGAATTAAGATCACGAAGCTATGAATGATTTTGAGAATGTACATTTTGAGCCATGTAAGCAGAATGCTAACCTTAACAAAAGCTTTGTAGTAGCTCTTGATTGTGGCATCAGAGAAGAAGGCGTCATCTGAAGTAAGATCCAGGCCAGCCTCCTTTCCCCACCTGACATACTGTGGCTTACCGCCGTAATCTTTCCAGTTATTACACAGTGACAGTATCAGCCTCACTTTATGGTTTCTTGCCTCGCTGATCACGAAATCTAATGCCTGTAACAAAAAAATTGGACTTCTAAGCTTAGCTGTCACTTAATTAACTAGTGGTACTGTCTAGTACTACTGCACAGATATGAGTCCCTGTTTCAGAGAATCAGAGATACAGAGAATGTACTAGAAACGCTGGACAATGACAATTGTAAATGATGTGAACCAAGCATTTCATCAAACAAGCGTCGTGCATGCTACAAGAGTAGCGACGGGGCGCGTACCTGAAAGACCTCCTCGTCGTAGGAGAAAGGCTTGAGTTGCAGCGCGCGGTAACCGCCGTCGTTGAAGGCCCAGGTGCGGCACACGTTGAGCCCGCGCCGGCGGCGTTGGCGAAGGCGGCGGTGACATCGGGGCGTGTGGCGGGGTCGCCCGCGAAGTACATGAGCCAGTAGGTGTTGAAGCCGTGGATGACGAAGGGCCGCCCCGACGCCCACAGGTGCGGGCCCCGGCGCTCCACCGCCGCCCACTCGCCCGGCGGCGGCGGCATGGTGGGAGGAGGCATGCAGGAGGCCGCGAGGAGGACGCAGCGGAGCAGCGACACGCGCGGCGTCGCTCGGAGTCGGAACGGCGGCGCCGCCACGCGAGGACACGTCGGGCCGCTCAACTCCCACGCCGATTCCATGGCTGACGGGTGGGTCCGGTCAGGCAGGTCAACGGCATCTCGAGGCTTTGCTCTTGTTTAGAGGCTGACACGTGGGGCCCACAGCACAGCGGCAGAGAGAAGAGAAGCCCCAACCGAACAAAAACGCTATCGTTCTCGTCGCGAGTGGCGACAAAGGCGGCGACGGCGCGCATGGCGGCGGCGACGGCGGCGGCGCTCCGGTGCTGCTTCCCCGGCTCCTCCGCTGTCGGTGGTGGCTACGTCAAGCCCAACTCCTCCAGGCGAGGCTGGTGCGCAGCGACCGTGGCGGCGCCGTCGCGGGAGGGGGGGCCGGATTCGTCGCTGGGGCACCGCACCCGTGTGGACTTCCCCATCCTTCACCAGGTCTATCGTGCTGCCTGCGCACGCTTTATCTCCTGCTTTGCTCGGGTTACAATTCATTCAATCTTAAGCCCTTGAGCTCATTTGAGTTCCTGGCTACTCGAACTCTGTGCGTGTAGCAGCTGCGCATCGGTTCTGAACTTCTGATTGTTCACAAGTTTAGTAACTTTCGAGGTGAAAATACAGACATTTTTACATTCTTATTAGAGCAAATCTAGCAGTTGAATTTAGTAGCTTGTGAATGGCTACCACTACCATAAGGTTCTTTTGGAGAATCAGTGTCATACTGCTGAGACATGATGTGCAAATTAGCCTTACTGTCTGTTGGATACTAGTAGCTTCTAAGTAACATTTTAGTTGGGAGACTCTGATTTCATTTTTACTGTTGGAACTTGCAGGAATTGATGGTACCAAATTAGTTTACTTCGACAATGGTGCAACATCACAGAAACCTTATAGTGTGATGAAAACATTAGATGAGTACTACCGATCATTACAATTCGAATGTTCATCGTGGTATTCATGCACTCAGGTAGCATATACAATTGTATGTTATTTCTCCATGACGTGTGTCTAAACTATAAATCCATGTAAATGCCAACTTGAATGCACATCTACTGAGCAGGACTTGCTCTGTTTTTTTTTTCACTTCATTCTGTTAAGGTTTTGTTGTTGTTGTTGTTGATTTTGCTAAGCTCTTCTATGTGCATTTCTAAATGTTGATTCTGTAGTATTTAATGATCAACTGACGCACTATCCATGGAAAAATAGATCAGTCGGTTCATGGTGTTCTTTGGCCCATGTGCATCAGTTCCTTCATTTGTTTGATTTTTGGGTGTTTACACTGCTACCAATATATCACACGGTATGCATGTTATAAGTAAACTGACATGCCGATTCCTTTGGCACCAGCGAAGGCTACTCATGCATATGAGGATGCAAGAAGAAAAGTTGCAAATTTTGTCAACGCCGCGGATAGCGGAGAGATTATTTTCACTCGAAATGCTACTGAAGCTATCAATCTGGTAGCCTACTCATGGGGACTATCTAACTTGAAAGAAGGAGATGAAGTGAGGCTTCTGTCTTGTTCCTGCTGTTACATTATGGTCTATCTAGTTTACTGTACCTGGCTACCTGCTGTTTATGATCCTAACTTCCTATATTAATTCATGCAACTGTAAAAGTTGTGCAAAAATCATAATTGTAACAAAAACATTAAATAAATAAAATTTAAAAGTACCACTCATTCCTTTGTAGTATGTTTGTTAGTAAAGTGCCCATCTAATGACTGCTAGAGAGCAATGCTTGTTTGCCGATCACAAATTTACCAAGTAGCATGATCTAGTATGTGTTCTTGGAAAACATGCAATATTTTGTATATTCTTGATAAGAACCTTTTGCCCCCTATTTTCTTGGCCAGATTGTCCTTACAGTTGCAGAGCATCATAGTGCTATTGTTCCATGGCAAATTGTTTCCCCAGAAGACTGGTGCCACCTTAAAGTATGTTGGATTGACTAAAGAAAATGCCCCAGACATTGAGCAATTAAAAGGGCTTCTGTCGAACAGGACAAAGATAGTTGTTGTTCATCATATCGCAAATGTTCTAGGTAAGCTAATGCCTTACTTGAAAGGTTCTTAAAGGTCATGATAATTATATTGTAACTTATTCTTTGCGAAAAGCTATTAATATATTGGTATTAATGACATAATTGTTAACCACATAGCTGTGTTGGAACTTTATATGAAAAATTTGTAGTTTCTTTCATACGCAATGAGGCTGAAAGTAAATATGCAACTGATGTTATTCCAATCAATTATCTTAAAGCTACAATTTCTGAGCTGCATTCAACTACATTCCTTCATGGTTTTCAGGTTCTATGCTTCCTATCGAGGAGATTGTAACATGGTCAAACAAAGTTGGAGCTAAGGTCCTTGTAGATGCTTGCCAAAGTGTTCCCCATATGCCAGTTGATGTTCAGAAACTTGGTGCAGACTTTCTTGTTGCATCCTCTCATAAGGTTTTTTTTATTAACTCTCTGTTATAAATTAATTTCTAGTCATGTTGGGATACACAACAATTGACATTCACAAATTATGGGCTAAATTTCTCAGATGTGTGGCCCTACAGGCATTGGATTTTTGCATGGTAAATTTGAGATTTTGTCATCTATGGAGCCTTTCTTAGGTAAGCTACTGCAAGGTGAAATGAATTTGTTCACTCTCTACCTGAGGATAAATCAATAGCTAAATCTACAGCATTGGGTAAGGCCCAGTTTCCTGTTTGCATTTTACTTAGGCTTGTACGATTTTGCTGCAGGTGGTGGCGAAATGATTGCTGATGTATTCCAAGACAAATCCACATATGCTGAGCCTCCCTCTAGGTGAGGAACTCCTTGCTTTGATCTTTCAAGATCTGTCGTTGGGTGTATGTCTTGATGAAAGTCGTACAGTGTATGGAGTATCTTAAGTGATAGAAAAGTTACTAGACAACATGGCACACCTTTTAGAAGTTAATAATCAAACATTGATTCTGCTTTTGTCTGCAGCTATTTTTCTCATGTGGAATTTCAGAATTTGACTATTTCCATCTTGATATTGCACACCTTGAATACCCATGGTTCACTGTTAAATTTCCTTTTCTGTATGACCCTGGTTTTCTTATAATGTTCTTGATGGTTTTGGAAAGATTTGAGGCTGGAACTCCTGCAATTGGAGAAGCTATAGGATTGGGAGCAGCCATTGATTATTTATCAGGCATTGGCATGGAGCAGATCCACGAATATGAGGTCAATATAAGATCTATCTTGGCCCTAGAAAGAGCAATTCTTGTGATAACATTCTCACTCCTGTTAATTTTTGCTGTCCAGAAAGAGTTGGGGACATATCTCTACGAAAGCCTTCTTTCTGTTCCAAATGTCCAGATATATGGTCCAGCACCTTCCCAAACTGTTCACCGTGCTGCGTTGTGTTCTTTCAATGTTGAGAATGTTCATCCGACAGATATTGCAGAAATTCTTGATCAGGTATGCTCTAGTTGTGTACTTTCTCATTCTTGCCCTGAGCTTCATTATTCAGATTGCATAACAGGAGTAGAGGACTTCTCAGGTAAATTTATAACTCCACTCTGTCTCGTTTCCTGTTGCATGTTACTATCTTTCTATGCGTCTGCTCTTGCTCTTCTGCATTGCCTAGCTTTTCATTGCAATTCGAGAGTAGATCAAATTTTAACATTCTAAATTGATCACAAGGAGAAATTGCAACTTACAGCATCCATCGGTGGCTTTTATATGTACTTATTATAATTAATTTTCTTTAATAACACAGTTGAGTGCTGTGATGGTAGCTGGTTCTTACATTAGCATTTTCTATGCAATGATCTGTGTACCAGATGATAAATTGATGGCCTTCCACCACCTATATAATTTTGTTGTGGCTTAATTGTCTATGTAATTCAACTATTAGAGCTTAAAACTTTACACAGTTTTTATTTGAAATCTGTTGCAACGGACGAGCAACGGTGTTTCATATCATGTTGTTTGTCTCATTCTGTGTTATCTAGTTGACCTGTCCTTACCAAACTAAATGGTTCAAGTAAATTATTTATTATATAGTATATGATGCTTCTGCTTACTTTCCTTATACATATCTTCACCAAATACTGATTTGCTGACCCTTTTGTTTCAGCATGGAGTAGCAATTCGATCAGGGCATCATTGTGCACAGATTTTGCATAGGACCCTCGGTATCACTGCAAGTGCTCGTGCAAGTCTTCACTTCTACAATACAAAAGACGAGGTGGATACCTTCATCGATGCTTTTTTAAATCCAGTATTGATTTCCTCACGACTCAATACTAGTGTGATTTGATTAGTACTCTGAAGTTCCCCTTTATTGGCAGTTTCATCACTCTCATTTGAGCTATTGTACAAAAACGTATACATATATTTGGTACAAAGGAAACATCCAGAGTGTACATCTTCGCAAACTGTTCTTCCTTATTTGTCTGCTCTTGTTAAACGAAGTATGGGATATCTTGTCCGCATGAGAAGTCTTAGGTCACTGTTATGCAGTAAAATACTGTGTTATATTTGTTTCCTGCACTTGACAACTTGCCATAAACTATTATCTAGCTACTGAGCAGTCTTTTCTGCCACGATGATGAAATGCGTGAGTACTATATCCGTCTGAGTATTGTATGGCAGATTATTTTAGCTTGTTCTGGATGTGCGATTCTGTTTTTTGCAGCCTGTTTTGTTCATAAGGTGCTGAGCTGCCAAATTTGAGGGTACGGTACAGAGCAGATAGGTTGGTTGACAATCGTTTGCTGTTGCTTTCTTTATGCATTAGTATAAGGAGTAGATGGATGTTTTGTTCGATTAGCTTTTTGGTGTTGCAACTCAGAGAATCGGAGTCCATACTGGCAACACAAGTCCACTATTTAGACAAAACGGACAGATCATAGTGCTATAGTGCTGCTCCTTCCTTTTGCCTGGGTTCCATACTTGCACTGAATCATTTAGGTGTCGCTTTTCACATGCCTGGGTCGAGTTTGAGCATACATCCACAAGGCTAAACAAGTGCAAGCAGATGGTGCACAATTGGTTCATTTCATTTCAAAAAGATGATGCACAATTCTAGCAGGGTTCTGGGGAGGTAGGATTGATTGGGAGATTTGGGTTGCTGTACCTCTTCACCCGCGCTTCAGTGGCTCAGAGTGTCGAAAACGAGCAGCATACACCAAGATGAGACGACAGTGAACTATGGGCTCAATGATTTGTACTAATCTGACTGTCAGTAGTGATGTGTACAACTAGTTTGAGGTTATTGGTACCTCGATGAACATAGCTAATTATACGAGAACAAAGCTGTCATCTTCAAATTGACACGCTTGTACTCACAATCTCTTTACCCTGTTGTGAGATTCAGCCTCTAGTTTAAACTGATCACTGAAGTTGAAACAACCGATCAATGTTGTTGGACACTGACGAGGCATCAAAGGCATTTGCTGAATCACTGAAATTTATTTACAAGCATCTTTTTTTTTTTTGCAAAGGCAACAAATGATCAGATGATCAAAACAAGTCGTCATTTCTGCATCGGAGATAAATAAATAACAAGTGCAAGCATTTCTGCATGATTTCTCACAGCAGGAATTAAAACAAACAATGCGCTCTCGTCTCAAAAACAACCCATCAGATTATCAAAACTGAATTGCTAACTCACTCAGTCACTAAACCGGCTTCACCGCGGCACCAAAAAGAACAAGATTTTGATTTCTAGACTAGAATCCATTTCGATTCTAACTTATACTATGAACAGAAAATTTCTCACCAGCGTCGCCATTTTCAGAGGGCAAAATTGGTGTGTCAGAGAGGGTCGAAGAGGTGATCGAGGTCGCCCAGATCGCCGAACTCCTCCTCCTCTTCCCACTGGCCCCGCTTCGTCGCCGCCGGGGAAGGCCGAAGTCCAAGAGCTCCATCGGGCCGCCGCCCTCCCCGAACCACGGAGGCAGCGGCGGTGGCACTCCGGTGACCTCGTCGTCGCCACCGCCTCCGCCGCCGCCGGCGTCGACCACCGTGGATGCCGAGGAGGTCTCGGCCTCAGGGCCGGGGCCGGGGCCGGAGTGGGAGGAGGCGCGGCATGGAAGAGGGAAGGCACCGGAGAGATGGTGGTGGCGGCGGGGGGGAACGGGAGGAGGGGAAGTTGGTGACGGCGTGGCGTCCGCGGATGCGTAGCGCGGCGGCGTCGTAGACGGCGGCGGCCTCCTCGGCGGTTGCGAAGGTGCCGAGCCATCGGCGCTTCCCGGCGAGCCCCGGGTCGCGGATCTCCGCCGCGTACCTGCCCCACGGCCGCCGCCGCACGCCGCGGAACGGCCGGTCGCCGCCGGCGGAGGCGTCGGCGGAGGCGCGGGAAAGGCGGTTCCTTTTGGGGGCAGGAGCGGGGACCGGGGACGACGAGGGAAGCGGCGGCTGGTCGATCTGGTTGAGGAGGAGGTGGCGCTGGTTGCGGTGGCATTCGTCGGCGGAGTCGGAATCCGTGGCGTCGGAATCGGCGAAGCGGACGCGGACCACACGGCCCCCGCGGCGTGGCGCGGGCGGAGGTGGTGCTGCTGCTGGTCATCCATGGCGAGATCGCGCGGGTGGAGGTGGAGGCGGAGGTGGCCTGGTGGGTGTGGGTGGGTCGTCGGAGAGCGCGTGGTTTTGGGAGGGTTTTTGGGAGGAGACGAGACGACGGGGAAAGGGGAGGAGAGGAAGAAGGGATCTGTTTGTCAGGTGCATTGACACTGACATGTGGGGCCCGTTAGAGCTGGGGCCCGGTTGTCAGCCACCTGGTGCGATACGGTGAGGGAGCCAGCCCTGATCCTGGACGGCCTGGACTGGAGTAGGCTCGCGCCACGTGTCCAATAATCTTTTATACAAATCTTTCTTAAATAGTTTTTTTTTTTTGACAAGATCTTTCTTAAAAAGTTCAAATGGCCTTCTTTTTTAGTAGAGAGTAAAAAAGTTGAGAGTCGTCATCTTGATCTTTGCCACGACTCATGGCAGCGAAGAGAGAGGGGTGTTGAGGTGGAGAGTGGACTACCGAGGGAGAGGGAGAGTGGCCACGAGAAGATCAAGGGGTGTTTGATTGGGGTGACTAAAATTAGTCACTCCCTCAATTAAAAAAAATAGTACCACGACTTTTATATTTTAGTCACTTTGTAATAATCACCCTTGTTTGGGGTCTAAATGTTGCTACGTTCTTTCCATGCATGATGTGGCTTGCTAGTTCACAAAAATGACATTTTTTCGCCTCATCCCTCTCTTCATCCTCAAAGTTTTTCTCGCCGACAAGTCGGCTCGAGCCGCATCCCTGTGGCCACCATCAATCTCTTCTTTGACGTGGCATGACATACGAATCACCATCAAAACGCACCCAAGATATAAAAGCAAATATTTTTATAGTTTTCACTGAACTTCCAACTTAGTCCAGTTCATCCCTCGATGATCGAGGCGTAACATGTATAAGAATCAACATTATTAAAACCATCCAATATGAAAAAAAAAAACAAATGATATTTGAAATTTATTTTTCTTACTGTAATGATTTTTGAAAGTTGAGGGAGGTATTAATTTTATGGTTGAGGGAGGAAGATATATATAACCGTGATAGTCATGAAAGGTAAATGAATTCCAAATGAATTACACTTTGTTTTAAGAGGACGGTGGAAAGAATATGGGCCGGGCCACACATGCCACAACCGGCCCAAACTTTACCAGTGTTTAGTTGTGCGATCGAGACGCGATCCAGGCTTCAATCCCACCATCATTTTATTGTTCCCCAAAAATGCCATTATTTTATTTTATTCTATTTCGCCATCAAAATGCATTCAAGATATAAAAGCAAATATTTTTTATTTTTTTCACTGAACTTCCAACTTATCCAGTTCATCCCTCTGATGATCGAGGCGTGACATAAGAATCGACATTATTAAAACCATCCAATATGAAAAAAAAAACAAATGATATTTGAAAGTTATTTTTTACTGTAATGATTTTTGAAAGTTGAGGGAGGTATTAATTTTGTGGTTCAGGGAGGACCGTGATAGTCATGAGAGGTAAATGATTTACACTTTGTTTTAAGAGGGCGATGGAAAGAATATGGGCCGGGCCACACATGCCACAGCCGGCCCAAACTTGACCAGTGTTTAGTTGTGCGATCGAGACGCGATCCAGGCTTCGATCCCACCATCATTAGTTCCCCAAAAATACCGATCCCACTATCATTTTATTGTTCCCCAAAAATAAAATAGTGTATTATATTTGCAGGGAAGAAATTAACAAATTCGCACAAATATATATATATATATATATATATATATATATATTGATTGATACAAATATTTTTCCACGAAATGGATCTATTTACTTTACTAATAGAAAATATAACTCTTTGGTTCTCTCAAATTCACACAAGAATATTGTTGACGCGAAACTAGGGCTTCGACCGACACACCGGAGGGCCTGGGACGCCACGAAGGCCGCGATCGACCTTGAAGCAGCGTGAGCATCGCGGCGTGGCCGCCCTAACCGATCTAGGGATCGGTAGGGGTGATGTAGAGCTCGGTGACGGCCGGAAGAACCTCCGAACGCACCCTCGGGAAGACCCGTCGGGAGGACGCACGCGAGGGGTGCCCTAGGACCCGTGTGTGGCCGCCCTAGGGACGCCGACGAAGAACGCGGAGTTCGCCGAACGCCAGGATAGAGGGGTTGAAGGAAGAAGATGACCTACAAACGGGATAGGGGATAGATTGATTGTCGATTGGGCGTAGATGGGATCAAATCGCCATGAACCTCTTTATTATATAGAGGAGGGTGGTCTTATCCTTTTAGGAAACCGTCCCTTGGACGTTTCCAAACCTCAAAACCGACCTAAACACGATTGGAAACAAATCGGTTCGATCTCGTCACGGATACGGGCCGCGTCGGGCGATCGGACGCACGGAACAGGCCGAATCGACGCACGGTCACAGCGCCCAGTCGACTTCTAGTAAGCACTGAAAACGCACCGAAACGCCTCGATTGACCGGACTCTTTGACCGGACTCACGACCGGACGCATGAATCGGCCGACGGGGACGCACCGGTCGTTTAGGGTCCGGTCGACTTTCAGTAAGCCCTGAAATCGAGCCATGCGCGCCCGACGACCGGGACGCCGGACCGGCCGCACGACGGACGCCACGAGGAATGACCGGACGGTCCGTCGCCTGCGTCCGGTCACTTCCAGAGAGCCCCTTTTGATCTTCCTCGAACATTTGGCTAAGTGCGGAATTTTACCGTGTCTTAGACCAAGCCATTTTTAGGTGTCAACAAATATTTAAAAATCGATTGGTGCCAATTTTTTTTCTTGACCTAGGTCTCATTTACTTTACTAATGAAAATATAAGGGTCTATTTGGTGTAGCTCCTCGGCGGCTCCACGTGCAACTGTGGCTCCAGCATGGGAGCAAGCAAATGAAGCCGCGCACACCAAACAAGATGTCAATGCAAAAAAAAAAAAAAACGCTTAATTTCCACCATTCACGCCATGCTGCACACATGCCTCACAACCACATCCACTGCGTTGAGGTGGAAGGAGTTGTTGTGAGAAATAATGCATGACAGCAAGGTGGCAGCTCTGAGGATAATTTGGTGCTTGGACGTACAACATTTTACACCATGTTTATTTGAACTTATAGCCTGACTTATCAGTTATTATATAGTGTTTCTCTAAAAAAAGTTATGATACAATGTTTTTCTCACAACAAATTAGTATCAGCACGGGCCGCCTTATCAGCATTAGCCATGGTACAGTGTTTTTTAGCAATACAACAATATTTTAGTGATGAACGATGCCCGTTCCAGCATTTTATCGAGCAACGAGCTGCATGGGAAACCAATAGTTTTTAGATATGGGCTTGATTAATTTGTGAAAAAATTAGTGTTCACTTTGCAAAAGTGTTTTCTTTATCTTTTTTCATTATTGCATTTAAATAGTTAAAAACTTTGATTTTGAGTAGTGAATTATGCCAAACTCTTGGAGATGGACGATATTTGCCAAGTTAAAGAATAACAAACTCTTGGAGATTTAGAACCACAACAACAAAATTGGGATTTAGAAACTTAAACAAACCCAAAAGCATTATATTCTTTTTAAAAAAACATTGTTCCAGTAGTTACCCAACAAGACCCAACATTTCTAGCCATGATAATTAAAAGTAATTAGAACGGCTCAATTAGAACAGGTGTCTGAACTTTGAAGCAACAATGCACACACACACACACGCGCACGCGCGCACACACACACACACTCAAACCCAAAATCATGCCAGCATCATGCAAGAGGCTAGTTATTGTTTTCTTGCAGCCAAGTGATGTACCTACCAACATAATGAATACACCAAAGCCATTTGCGTATATGTAGGAAGACAGGAGGGCGTGAAGATTTCTTTCACCCCTTTTTTAGCAACTCTTCTCAATAGAGCAGATATAACAGCAGAACAAGTCCTCCAGACATACAAATTAGAGGATCCTCCTCAGACTACACAATTAACCTCCTAGGAACCCTCTCATAACCTCTGTTTGCAACTTATCTGTCTCACCTGCATTTGGAAAAACCATCAGACTAAGGCATATGGTGTGGTTCACAAGACTATCATGTCTTTTAATGAAATGTGTGAAATTGTGAATAAATATGTTCTAAGCCACCACAAATGTTATTGCTTAAAGATGTGTTTTCCAAGCCACCACAAATGTAACAAACACTTCCTATACGTATGACACATGTGTTTATTGCACACCTGTGCTAGCTCATTGTTGGATTCCAATGTAAGCATATTTTTTCCCTATTCATACTATATGGTTGTATTATTTTAGTGACCCACATAATTTAGGACTCAATTTATCTCTATAAGAAAGTACAAGTATTGATGGTCCATGAGAAATGATTTGACATTTTTGGGAAAACATTGTAGTATTTTAAGTTTTATCTATTTTTAAAGCCTGCAAAAAAGAAGTATGAACACACACTTACCTTGTGAGAAAACCCAAGTCGCCGAACTTTTCCACTTTTCCATGATAATAACATAGGCGAGGGTGAATAGACCTTCTCATCTTTCATGTCATATACTTCACAATATTCAGTAGTTTTCGCGATAGGCCAGTTGTGACATTGACAATCATCGAGGAAGAAGATACAGTCACGTGATAGATCATAGGGAGACACACGGACAACTCTAGAGCTCCCTTCTTGCCCTAGGAACAACGTTTGACAATTCCCCCAAAGTCCTCACCTCATCCCATAAGCCTCAAACACTTCAAATTCGTAGTCCTCATCCACAAAAATGCCATCTTCTATTTTGTTTGAATAATGTGTTCTACGGATCATTAGCAATGTGCCATGGGATTCAACAAGATAACGCCTATAGCAGCAACATATTTGAGGTGTAAAGTATTCTCCCTCAATTAGGTGCTCAATTCGAGACACCCTTGGCTCATCACTGTCATTCGCATCCATAACGTCGATGGCAATAAGATCCTCGGCGCCACCGGTGGCCCGGTCAGTAAGAGCATAGAGCTTCCCTTGGAAGAAGGCCATGTGTGAAAGCAACATGCACCGCTCATGCGCACTCACGACCATGCAGCAGCCCCCGGTCGACATAGAGCAATTGTACCTATATATCGCCAACAGCCGAATATGGCAGCGATAAAGGCGAGTGGAGCACACAACCAATGAGACTACAAATATCTCGCTTTGTGTCCTTGTAGTCCATCCACGTCGATCAAAGTCAACGCCTTCATCGACCTCCACACGGGCTCTTGGTAGTAGTTGTGCGAAGACAAGCTAGGAAGGGGCATGGTGGCCTTGGTGAAGTGGTTCATCGAAACATTTGCCGTCTTGGTGCAACAAGAGGAGCCACTCTCCATAGGAGTTATGGCATCGCACTCCGTTTGGCGGCTGGAACGTCTCACCATGAGGGAAGCCTGGTGGCGTTGCCATCGAGGAAGCACGAAAGCCATGGCACCGGCGATGGCGACGGCAGACACCGCTAAGGCCGCGGAGCGCCCACGTCGCGGCAGACGGCATGGAAGATGGCTCGGTCGGGCGCAGGGGAGGCGAATGAACACTAGTCCGAGGAGCTCCGGTGGGAGGTCCGACCATGGCGGGAGCCCTTGGCTTGCGCCATCCCGCAAAGCAAACCGGTTCAAAGGCATGGTCGACGGAAGAGAAGATGAAAGGAGATCACCTGTTGGATCAAAGGCATGGTTGTCATATAATCGAACACATGTTGGGCATGGAATCACCTTTGATGTTTACAATCACACATGCATGGGTTCAAAAGAAAATCGACTTGTTCACACATCTCACTGATGCAGAAGCATGACACAACCGATAAACAGATTCAAGAAGATAATTATATTGATCAGAAATCTACTTGTGGAGAATCACACGTGACATTATGACTGACACACACACACACACAACACACACACACACACACACACACACACAGGAAACATGGATTTGCTGATGCACAAAAATATGCCATCAGATACGACTCTGAGGAATCAGAAAATAAGCATAGTGGAAAACTGGAAATATGATTAAGCATATATAACAACCAACTGAAAACCCACTAATTGCATTGCATCTAATGAATTGAAATAAATGGGAAGTGGGGTTACGGTTCTTACCGCGCAAGCGGAGCCCGATTTGGAGAAGAAGAGGACCACACAAAGGCAATGACACACAGATTAGCAAAGACGGCTAGCGAAGGTGGAGGGTCGACGGGGACATGAACTCACATGGTCACCAGAGGAGAGATAGGGACAAGGGTGGGATCAAGGGGCTCCGGGGTGAGGTGGGGAAGCGGCGGTGAGGTCACCGGGTTGGGGGACGTTGGTTGTCGGGGACAGTCATAGTCGAGCGAGGAGCCGGGGAGGGAGGCGGGAGGCGGCGGCCGAGCGAGAGAGAGGCGCGGCGGGGAGGGGGATTTTTTTTAGGGTTTGGAGAGGGGCATCACGACCACCGCTTATATAGGGGAGTGCTTTGTGACTAGTAGGTGCAGGCCAAATGTGGCCCGCATAGGAGGCAATCAGTGGGGCACTGGGCCTTATGGGGCCCTACGTGAGCTGGTGGCTCGTACTAGCACGTTGTGCTTGGGTAAGGCCGAGGCACGACATGCTCCTTTGACCTAGGCCGGCCATGACCGTGCTTGGGTCAGGCCAAAAAAGGGTTTGTGCCGAGCTGATGGGCTCAGGCCACATGGCCCTTTATATATTGAGTTGGGATGGTAAGGGTAGTGCGCCACAACACACATGTGGCTTTCCTTATGTGAAGAGAATGCTCATGCTTATTTGATCTACTTTTGGCATCCAGGTAGCATCGTCGGATTTGTATTACTATTGGCTATTACTGTAGTCTTTCATTTCATTCTATTGCTTTGCTTATACTACATGATAAATGTATAGTAGGACTTCGGTTCTTCGACATTGGATCGATTGGAGCAGACCCTTATGCATTCACGCACCCTGCACGGCGCCATAGTCACAGAACGCATAAGAGACGAGTAGCCCTGTTTTGGTTCGGGTGATAACTTTAGAGACTAAACAATCATTTTAGTCATATCTTGGAGATTAGAGAGGACTAAACTACTTTTTATTCACCCCATTTGGTATTTAAGGGAGACTAAAGTTTAGTCCTAAATAGTTTAGTCACCATAGACCAAGCATCCATTATAGGGACAGTTGGACAGAGAGTCATTTATTTTCCTCCGTTGTCCGCACTGGCTAACGTCTGTACTCCATTGCCATAGGCCTATGGCCAGATTCATCGTCAAATTGACTTCAACCAGACACTTTCGAAAAAAATAGGCTTTGGCTCCCTCAAATTCCCACAAACGATATTTTTGAGCGACGTGCGATTATTACGTCAGCCAATGGACCATGATGTTCCATTCCACCCAATAACTCTTTGGCTCTCTCAAATTCACAAAAGAATATATAAAATTGATTGGTACAAATATTTTTCCTTGACTTCTCGTTTACTTTACTAATGGAAAATGTAAGGATCTACTTAGTGTAGCTTCCTCACCGGCTCCACGTGCAACTATGGCTCCAGCATAGGATCAGGGGAACAAAGCCACACCAAACAAGATGACACAGAGGAGCGTTTCTGCCCTTCAATGTATGTGCGGAGTCAGAGTAGGAGCCGTTTTAACACCCCGGCTAGAGCGCCAAAAGTTGGCTCTGCTCAAATGAATACCACATTGTCACATCGACATGATCATAATGCATATACTGAATAGAGTTTGGATGAATTTTTTTTGAATTTTGCGATATATGGGTGAACCCTGCCAAGATAGGCTCAAGCCGGTTTCGAACAGGATCAGGCTTATTTTCTTAGTTTCTAGCCAAAATAATCTCAGGATGGTTTCAAATAGGCTCAAGTCGGTTTTGGTAGTTCTGAGTCTCAAACCTTCTTGTTTTGATCCTGATCTTCTCCGATCTCATGAGAAACTTGGATACATCTTGGTAGAAGTTTTTTATTGGGTAATTAAGACCACCCTTTATTTATATATAAGAGGATCTTGGCCGATTGAGTTCTATAACTGCCATGTATCGGAATTGGGCCAGCCTTGGGCGTGCTAGGAGGACCCAAACCGGCCGCTGGCGAAGCCACGAGGGCGGGGTAGGGCGGTGGGCCCGGCGCCCTGCGCCCGCCGCCGCCGCCTCCACCTTCCTCGTCTCCAACTTTGCTTGTCATCAAGTTAGGATTATCATAGGACTTTTGGTGTGTAAAGGGGATATTTCAATCATATAAGGAAGACCCTTAATAGGAAATAAATAAATATTGCTTGTAAAAGGTATTCCGATCATATAAAGGAAACCTTATAGAGATTGCTTTGATTACAAGTCCCACTAGCCGGGCTATATAAACAAGGGTATGTAATCTCTTTGGGGAACAAGCAATAAAGAATAGTTCGTGCCTCTCTCTCTCTGCCCTCAACCGCCGCCGCCCGTCGCCGCCTTCGCCCCTGGCGCCACCGCCATGCCGCCCCCGCCGCCGCCCCCCCTGGCGCCGCCGCCATCTCTCCGGCCGACCGCCCGACCTGCACCACCGCCACCGCCGCCCCCTCACGCCCCGCCGTCCTCGCCTCGAAACTTCGCCCGGTGGCGTGTCACGGCCCGGCCCAATCTAACCAGATTTGTGACAATAACCAACATATTAATCGACACATACAAAGTCAATCTACTTTTTACGGTTTTACTATGTATCCCGGATGGTCCACGGTCAAGTGAATATGACCCTATGTTGTTTTGGCTGTTTGGTGCACAAGATTTGTACCGTGGACGGTTCGCGCAAGTATTTGTGAAAAAAATGTGTCTAGAAGTTAGGAGCTTTAAGTGTGTGCTAACTCAAAGGACAAAGCCGTGTCATCTTAATTCTTCACAAGTCTTTCATCTCTTAGATTCCACTTCAATCAACCCTATCATCTCTCTCTTGCAGGCTTAACCGCCTAACCCAAGGCAAGGCACGTTATAATTAGTCATGATGACTCCTCATCACCATCCGATTGTCACGGCCTCGCGGGCATGCACGATGCACCACTATTATTAAACCCTACTTTCTACTCATATTTTCATTTTTTTAGCAGAATACTCATATGTTCGTGTACTTGATTTGTTTTTTTGAGGCAACATCACTGACTTTATTCATATAGTACAGTGGTTTACAGAATTACAAACGCCCTCAGACGGCGACGAAAACCAAACATATCTGTCTGTCTCTAATAGCACTAAACTTCTAGCTATTACATGAGCATCAACATTTGAGGTCCTTTTTTCATGAACAAAGTCAACAGTAGAGAAGTACTTGATACTTATATAGATGTGCGACAGTTAAAAAATCAAATAAAAAATAGGGATGTTTAGGCCGTTTGACCTAATTAAGGCCCAACCGAATAGATGGAAGCCGTGGTCGAGCCGTGACGATGGCGAACTACGGCAACCCCAGCTAGCGCCGGCGACCGCTGGGTGTGCACCGTTGTGGGGGAGATCCGACCTCTGTCAGAGAGAGTCAAGACGAAGGGCAAAGATGGGAACTGTAGCATATCCGACAACAGCGAAGACTACAGGAGTTTGTGTCTGATTCCGTTGTTGAGTTGGGTCGGTTTGCGTGTTGGGCTTTTGGCATATGGACCGAAGTCGGTGTAACGTGGGCAAGGTATATAACTGAATCGTGAGTCAATCAATCCATGAACAGAATCCCAAACTAATTTCCTCGCCAACTCGATCTTGTAAACCAGGGAGAAGGTCACGATGCCGCCGCAGGTGAGGGCGAGGTTGAACAAACCGGTGGCGAGGTGGCCGCTGTCGCAGAGCAGGCGCGACGGGACCGTGGTTGTGGTCGCGCAGAGGATGGCTGGGCTCCTAGGCGACTTGCCGGGGCGCCACGTCGTGATCCCGGAGCCTGAGGCCAGTCGCATCGCCGCCGCCGCCGAGGCCGAGGGCTTTGCCGCAGCCTCCGCGTACGCCGCCGGCAAGTCCCTGGATACCGACGAGGAGCGGTCCGACGTCTTCTGGAGGTACGTCAGGGAGCTGTGGAGTAGCGCCTACCGATACAACAGGTCCCGATCCCAAGCCGCCGGCACCTCCAGCCAGTCCGACGTTTGAATTGCTCTCCTTTGCTGGTGGTTCGTTGGCGTCTATGGCTAGTATTATTAGTATTACTGTCTGTCTTATCTGATGTCTATTTGAGATTCTAGTGAGAAGATGAACTTATGTTTGTTTCTGAATCTGGTACTCTGATATATATGTCAAGCAAGATATTAGTAACTTCATATCAGGTATGTATATATATACATTGAGCATGTGTGTTCTTCTTTGCAAGTTGA
This sequence comes from Hyparrhenia diplandra, assembly GCA_015847255.1. NCBI lineage: Eukaryota > Viridiplantae > Streptophyta > Magnoliopsida > Poales > Poaceae > Hyparrhenia > Hyparrhenia diplandra. The sequence continues at coordinate 211,207 of JADLZK010003904.1, forward strand.
GCTCCATTTAATATTAGATTCAAGAGTAGAGAGTTTGTATATATGTTATTATCGCTAAGTGTCGATTAATAAGGGAGTATGCTATTGTGTTTAGATTGGGAGTAATCTATTTTCGTTGAAGATGGAAAATGCTTCTTAATTAATTTGAAACAATATGGGTGTAATAATTCAATTCATGATTTTGCATTGGCACAAATGCTAGCGGACAATTGGTGCCGGTGGCTTGGGACTAGCGGACATCATCTGATATATGCTTTGTCATTGACTAGCTAGTACCGTTGAACACATTGTCTTTATACTTGTTTTTGGATGTCGGCCTTTTCACAAGAGGGAGCTCTATTTCATCCACACAGAATAATTAGTGTTGTGTCCTAAAACATATTCTTCACAAGGGGAGTTACAGAATTTGATAGCCGAAACGCCATGGAAATCCATCTCAATGACCCGTCCCTCCATTTATGTGTTTGAGTGTGTTGCCGTAGGACTACTAGGAAAACTGGGATTCAGAAACGGAGACAAACCCAGAAGCATTATATTATGACCACTGTTCAAGCAGTTAGCCAACAAGACACAGCGTTCCTAGCAATAATAACTAGCAGCAAATAGAACGGGCGCCTGAACTTTGAAGCAACACACGCGCACACACACACACACACACACACACACACAGGCTAGTTATTGTTTTCATGTAGATACCATACCAATCCAAGTGATACCCAAATCAACAAACTGACATCAAAGCCATTTGCGCCATATGTAGGAAGAGGGCGTGAAGATTTATTTCACCCTTTTCCAGCAGCTGTGCTGAACAGAGTAGATACACCAGCAGAACAAGTCCCTCCACACATACGCGTTAGGATCCTCCCCAGGTTCCACAATCTCTTGTAGACCTTCCCCTTATGTTTGCAACTTATCTGTCTCACCTGCATTTGGAAAAACCATCAGACTGAAGCATATGACGTTGGTCAAAAGACAAACATGTTTTGTTTTTAAATGAGCGAAAACTTATGTGAAATTGTGAATCAATATATTCTAAGCCATGTCTAATGCAATGTTTAAAGATGTTAGGATAGCAACAGTGAACCATACTCCTTCAGGATAAGAGATATATCTTCAGGAAGGAAAAAAACACATTTTCACTAGCATATGCTATCACATTTCATCTAGAAAACAAAAAATCACTTCATTTTTCACATGATTCTGGACCTAAGAATATAAACCTGATATACTCCTCAATATGATTTTATTAGGTAAGTTTCACCATCTTTTAGCTTCAATGAAACAAAAGATTCGTATACTGTATAAATATGATGCCTGTGTATTATTGCACACCTATGCTTGCTCATTGGATTCCAATATAAGCATATTTTTCCCCTGTTCATATTGGATGGTTGTATTATTTTAGTGATCTACATGATTTAGGACTCAAGTTATCTACGCTTAACATTTAAACATGTGAGTAAGAAATTACAACTACAGGTGGTCTGTGAGAAATTATTTGATTCTTCTTCTAAGAAAAAATCATAGTATATTTATTTTTATCTTTTTCGTAAAGCCTGCCAAAAACAGAAGAACGAAAGCACTTACCCTATGAGAAAATCCAGGTTGCTGGGACTTTCCCACTCTTCCATGACACCACAGGCAAGGTTGAATAGATCTTATCATCTTTCATGTCATATACTCTACAAGATTCAGTTGTTTCCCTCACAATCCACTTGGGAGAATCATCCACGAAGAAGACACAGTCCCTTGAAACATCGTACGGAGACACATGGACAACTCTGGAGTACCGTCGCCCAACAAACAATGCTTGGCTGTTCCCCAAAGTCTTCACTTCTTTCCACAAGAGCTGCTCAAAGTCGACCTCGAACACTTGACATTTCTTGGTACTAACCACAAAAATGTCATCTTCTCTTTTGTACGAATATGTTCTGCGGATCATTAGTAGTGTGCCATGGGATTCAACAAGGTAACGCTTATGGCAGCAACGTATTTGAGGTGGCAAGTAGTCTCCCTCAATTAGGTGCTCAATCAGAGACACCCTTAGCTCATCACTGTTATCCACATCCACAATGTTGATGGCAATAAGATCCTCAGTGCCACCGGCCCTAGCAAGAGCGTAGAGCTTCCCTTGGAAGAAGACCATGTGTGAGAGGAACATGCACTTCTCATGCGCACTCACTGACCATGCAGCAGACCCTGGTCGGCATAGAGCAATTGTACCGAACGTGCCAACAGCAAGTATTGCAGCGATAAGGCGAGTTGAGCACACAACTAATGAGAGTACAGATATCTCGCCTGTGTCCTTGTGGTCCATCCATGCCCGATCAAAGTTAATGACTTCATCAACCTCCACAGGCTCTTGGAAGTTGCTGTACGAAGACAGGCTAGGAAGCGGCATAGTGGCCTTGGTGAAGTGGTTCATCAGGAAGCAGCTGTCATCGTGGCGCGATAGGAGGAGCCACTCACCATAGGAGCTGTGGTAGCGCACGCCGTCCGGCAGCTGGAAGGTCTCGCCACGAGGGATGCTGGTGGCGCTGCCGTCAGGAAGCAGGAGCCACGGCACTGGTGATGGCGGCGGCAGGTGGCAATGTCGTGCCACAGAGCACCACGTGCGGCAGACGGCAGTGAAGAAGGCTCGGTCAGCGCGCTTCGGGAGGCGGAGGAACACCAGGCGAAGGAGCTCTGGCAGGAGGTCCGACCATAGTGGTGCCGGTGAGCTTGGGACTAGTGCCATTCTGCAATAGGAATGGGAGCAGGGCATGATCCGGCGGAGCATAAAACAATAAAATTAAGAGACTACGACATCTTATCCTTTAGTGTGTAGTGCTAAAAAATACGGTTGTGCTCAAATCACTGTGAATGGATTTAAATCAGTTGCTAGGCACTGGTTCTGCTAAAAGAAATACAATTTTGAATACATTTAGCTTTTGGTGATGTGGAGAGTGTGGAAACTTATAAACAGATCTTTAGTTTCAGCATGGCAGGTGGCACAGTATGCAGAAGTGTGGTGATCCATGATGGCATTAATTCTCAGGCTGCACTTGAGAGAGGGTATGCAATCTATGGCTGGTGGGCATGCACAAAAGGCTATCAATATATATCTACCGTAGCAGGGAACAAGCTAAGATTCAGTTAAGTTTGCCTAGTGAACTATCTGTTTGGACTGAGCAGCCTTGTTCCTTCAATTGATGCTAACCTGCCGGCAAAGAAATTTGGGAACTGTAAACGTGATGTCCTTCTGGCACTAACGACAATCTATTGGACTGGGGACTTCCCAGAATTTGTTGAATAAATAAATAGGGTAAAACAAGGAGAGAGGGCGCGTCGGCATAGAAACAAGCACCTGCTGGACACGAACTGGAAGCGGTTCATCGTTTAGCATATGATGCCTGTGATAGGCCTTTTTTTTTTTTTTTTTGACAAGTAACTGTGATAGGCCTTTGATGCTTACAGATCCCATGGAAGCATCGTCTCCACAGATCGCAAGCATTCGATGATTCAAGAACAGCTAGCATTACGGGCTTTGTCTGGACGCGGCATAGGAGAGATGGGGGATCGAAGAGGAAGAAGTGGGGAGGCCAAATACCCTCGGACTCGGCGGCGGCGGCGGCGTCCGCCGGTGCCTGTGACTGCTGTGGTGGGCGGCGGCCGTGACGACGAGGATTCGGATCGTGGAGAGTAGAGACAGGTTCGTTTCGTTCTATTAGGATTTTTTTTTTTTTTTTTGTGAAACGGGCTGTTATGGTTGGGCTGCAAAAGCCCAGAGCATTTATGCATATCTTCCTTGCTGTGGGTTGGCCCATTTCAGGCACAGGGAAATCCGACAACAGGTTTTGGGTGCCGTTTGTCTGAATTCTGTCTGCCAATGCTGCAGTCACATGCTATTTCCAGAGCCGATCTTCTTCTCTAAATTTGCTCCGTTCATTCCACCAGCGCTAAACAAGGAGAGAAGCGTGTCGGCGTAGAAACAAAGAGCCGATCTTCTTCTCTAAATTTGCTCCGTTCATTCCACCAGCGCTAAACAAGGAGAGAAGCGTGTCGGCGTAGAAACAAACACCTGCTGGTGTTGGGCACGAAATGGAAGTGGGTAATCGTTTATCATCCGATCGATGCCTGTGATAAGTGGAACACTGCTTAGAAATCTCGTGCGTGGTAGGGCGACATCATATGAGACTTGGCTGCCACTAAAGCAGCAGAGGTATTGGGGATTCCAATTGTGGAAAGTGGAGAGTGACTCCTTTGGGAAATCTTGATCGGCGCCAAGCGGTGCGTGACCACCCGTGGTGGGCCGGCCCACCATGCCCAATGCTGCGTCACCGGAGCGGCGGGAGCCTGAAGGAGCGGACCCGGGAGGCGGCGATATGCGGAGCGGCGGAGGTAGACGCGGGGCGAGGAGGAGCGGGGCGGAGCTCTGGCGAAACCCTAACCCGCCATGGCAACCAGGTGGCGGCCCGACGGTTAGGGTTCGCGAGCAACCCCGATGGAAACTTTCTTTCCTAGGTTGTACAATCCGGTCGGTCGCCCCCTTGCGGTGGTCGGCGGTTCGGCCGGCGGTGGCGAGGCTGCGGCGGTCTTTACCCGGCGAGGCGCGGGGCGGACTCATCCGGTTGGGGAAGGCGGCGGGGGCATCGAGGTCGTCCATGGCGGGTGTGGTGGGCTCCGAGCGGCGGTGGCGGCCAGGGTTAGGGGTTAGCCGACGGGGGAGAAGAAGAGAGGGGGAGGGAGAAGGCGGATCTTGCCGGCGCCTAGGGCGGCGCCGAGAGGCGGGGGCGGGGCGTCATCGCGAATGGAGGAAGGGGGAGGAAGAAGACTAGGAGGTGCGGGTGAGCCTTTGGTGGGCGGCCCAGCCCCAGTGGTCAGCGCCTAGCCCCCCCCCCCAATCTCTCCCTCATTTGGGATTTGACCGATGAAACAAGCCTGTGTATGCGAAAGCCCAGCCCATTAATGCTGAAAGGGTCCAACTGAAAGTTGGTTTTTGACAAGAGGTCCAACTGAAAGGTTGTTGCCCTCTTGGCTCAATACGAGAAGAAAAGGCACAGGCACATATCTATTCGAATTTTTATTCTAAATCATTTTTATTAATGAAAATATAATTTTATTCTTTCTAAAAAAATATTGATCGTGTCTATTAACGTCCTTATGCTGCTTTTGCATTCACATTTCACTTGAAAAAAAAAAAACACAGTGCTAAAATTATGGAAAAAAAAAGGGGAACGTGGGTTCCATTTTAAATGCTTTATAGACAAAGAAAAATACTACTCTTTGCAGGATGAAAAGAACTCGCATATTATATTGATGGAAAACAAGGCTATAGGACCCATAACAACACCTGAAGAAAAAAAAAAAAAAAATAAGACTATTTCTTCTTCTTTTTCGCTGGTTTCCGGAGATCCTCTTTTTTGGAAATTCAAGGACTTTTCCCTCTGCTTTTTATTACAGATTCAAATTAGCCAGAAGTTTTTGGCTATATACTCTAAATGGTTTTGAACTCATAAGCAAGCACTAAACTAAGGCTGATTGAAAAAAAAACAAAGACGTGTATAATTCCATCAGTACGAGGAATGCATGCACAAACTCTAAACTCCAAACCCAAATTCTGTCAAAAAAAAATGATGAAACTAAAAAGAAGAAAAAATGCTCCTACCAAACATCACAGAATAGAAGCGGTTGCTCCATGAGTGCTGCTGCCAAAGGGGTTCACAGAATAGCAGCAGTTTACATTTGACAAACACAACCGCAGAAATTATTGCACACCTTCGGTTGTAATGGTCACATACATAAGAATAACCAGTTGTGATTTTTAACCTACAGATCACCAGACAGGTGTGTGCAGCTCCAACTGAATTTGGGTCCATCTCTAGCAGTTGATCATCATAGACACAAACCCAAAAGGAAAACATTAAGGTGATATCAGTGCAGGCTACATACATTGAGCATCAACCTCCCAAAAAGTCTGAAGCACACAAATCAAACCACACCAAAGCAACCAAGATTTAGAAACGAGGACACAAGCACACAAGCATTACATAGAAACAACTGTTCATGCAGGCATTCATACCCAACTTAGATAGGGGTTTCAAGCAACTAGCACATAGAAACAAGCACCATATCAGGCAATAGGCAGTCATTGTTTTCATCCAGGTACTAAGCTAAAGACATCAAAATCAACACATCTGAATACATAGGAGCCATTTGTGTGATTGTGGGACCACATGGCTAGATGACGATTTCTTTCAGCCATTTTTCGTAGCTCTGCTCAGTGTGGAGTGGTAGAGGCATCACCAGAACTACTCCCTCCATATATAAGAGGTTCCACCTCAGGTTCCACAATTTCCTGGGACCCGCTGACTGAAGCTTTATCTGTCTCACCTGCATTTGAAAGAAACATCATCCAAGCACAAGTTGCACGTTTTTCTATAGCTTCCATGTAACAAAGTATGAGGCCTTGGTATTTTTTGCGCATCTATGTCACCTCATTGGATTCCAATATATAGGATATTTTGCACTGTTCATAACTGTATGATGGCATCTTTTTTTCGCACTATATGACTTAGCACTCAAGCTATCTACTCAACATTGAAACATGCGGGTAAGAAAGTATGCAGTATTGACATTGAAGAGAAATGACGTGATTTTTCTGAAAGTATTTTATTTTATTTTTTATTTTATTTATTTATAAAGCTCAGTAGAAAAAGGAGTGCAAGCACAAACTTACCCTGTGAGAATATCCATGTTGCAAGGACTTTTTCTCTCTTCCATGACACCATAGGCAAGGGCGAATAGATCTTCTCATCTTTCATGTCATACAATTCACAAGATGCACCTAATTTCTTTGAATTCGAAAACAGATTGATGGAATCATTCAGGTGGAAGATACAGTCCCGTGAAAGATGATAGGGAGACACACGGACAGATCTGGAGCAACCTCGTGCAAGGAACAATGCTCGGTCATTCCCCAAAGTCATGATCTCAGTCCACAAGCAGCGCACAAGATCAGCCTCAAACACTTCAAACTTACCAGCACCAGCCCTCAAGAATTCCAGATCCATACTCTATTTTATAGGAAAGTATTTTGCAGACCATTAGCAGTGCGCCATGAGATTCAAGTATGTAAGGCACAGAGAACTGTCCTTGGCGTATTGATCGGGATGGGAATCCCCCAATGAGATACTTAAATCCGAGACACTCTTGGCTCATTGTCAAATTCATCCACAATGTCTATAGCTATAAGAACCAAGCCATCGGTGTCATCAGTAGCGTAGATCTTCCCTTCCAAGAAGGCCATATCTGAGAGGTACCTGCAGTCCTCATGTGCGCTCACTGACCATGCAGCAGCCCCTGGTCGGCACAGACCAATAGTACTGACAGACCCAGTAGTGACTATGGCAGCGATAAGGCGTGTGGAGCACACAACTAGGGAGGCTACAGATATCTCACCTTTGTCCTTGTTGTACAACCAGCGGCCCAGCCTCCGGTGTGGAATCGAATAGATTTCCACGGGCTCTTCGTAGTAGGTGTATGAAGACAGGCTAGGAAGGGGCATGGTGGCATTGGTGAAGTGGTTCATCAGAAAGCAGCTGCCGTCATTGCGCGACATGAGAACCCACTCGCCATAAGAGCTGTGATAGCGCATGCCGTCCGGCAGCTGGAAGGTCTCGCCACGAAGGAAGCAGGTGGCACTGCCGTCAGGACACAGAAGCCACGGCACTGGGGACGGCGGGGGAAGGCGGCACTGGCGCGCCGCGAAGCACCATGTGCGGCAAACAGCAGGGAAGGCGGCCCGGTCAGCACGTGTTCGGAGGCAGAGGAACACCAAGCCCAGGAGCTCTGAAGGGAGGTCCGACCATGGCGGTCCCGGTGATCCTTGGACCTCCTCCCCCATCCTGCAAATAGGAAAAAGGCATGATCAAATGGAGCAGAAAACAAGAGAGTTAAGTTGGCATAGAAACAAACACCTGGTGCGCATGGATTGGCAGTGGACCAATATTTATCTAAAAACTCTTATATGAAACATAATGATCCCCCACTAACTATTTTCTTGTCATGGGTCACCCTACTCCGAAATCCTGGGTCCACCACTGATTTCAAGTTGCCGGTAAATTGTAATAGCATGCTTGTAAACGAGATCTAGAGGTGTTTCTCATCAAATCAAATTTATAGTGGCATTGTTGTAATCAAGCGAACAAAAGTCCCCTCCCCTCCAGACTCATCCCGGCCCTGTCCTCGGTCGCGACGGACGGGCGATGGACCGAGCGAGAGCGCTTGCCGCCGCGTCGCTGCCCCCGCCCCCTGGTCGGCCCGGTGCCCCCGCCGCCGCACCAAACTGCCGCCCCTCGCCCCTAGCTGGTTACCCGGTCGGCGCACAGCAACGAAGCATGGAGGAACACAGCCGGCGGCACAGCGGGAGAATAAGAGAGGAAGGCATAAGGCCGATACCTTGGACGCGTCGTCGGCCGCCGCCGCCCGCCGGTGGCCGCTGCTGTGGGTGGGAAGGAATCGACCAAGGCGAGTAGTCTGTCTGGGACTCGGAGCATATCGTCCGATGAAATGGACCTGTTCGGCTGTGCTGGGCTGGGCCATACGTGCCTTGTTTTTTTAGCAGCCCAGCCCAGCCCAGCCCATCGGCCAGTAACCCTAGGGAACTCCCCCACGCGGCCGCACCGTACTCGCAGACTTGGCTTCCTCCATTCCTCTCGCTGCTTGCTGCTCGCCACCCCGCACCGCCGGCTGGAGCACCTCTTCGGCCCCTGCACCACCGGCAGATGAGCACGGGCGCAATGCTAGCGTCCGTGACCTAAATCCCCAAATCCCATCCCATTCCCGTTCCCGTTGCCGTTCCTCGATGGAGCTGGGTGGTGGCGGCGAGGGCGAGGGCGACGCCGCAGGCGAGGACCGGCTCAGCGCTCTCCCCGACGACGTCCTCGTCCTCATCCTCCTCAAGCTCTCCACCGACGCCGCCGCCCGGACTCGCGTCCTCTCCCACCGGTGGCGCCGCATCTGGGCTCTCCTCCCGGAGCTCTGGCTCTTTAAGCCCCCGAGCCCCACCGGTTGCGCGACGCTCTCGAGGACCACAACGTGCTCCTCCACGAACTCGTCGTCGGGGTCGCCGGCGCCACCCCCGAGTCTCTAGCGGTCTGGCTCCCCGCCGCCGCGCGCCGCGTCTCCGGTCGCCTGTCCCTTCTACCCTTCCATTCGGTGAAAAATGCTGAGAACTACGACAGTGAGGAGGAGGAGGAGTCCGCGCAGAGAGACGCTTTTGAGTTCCCCTGCTGTGAGAAGGCCACCAAGATCTTCTGCGCGCTGGATTATCAGGGCCTCACCGTGCCTGCCACAGGTGTCTTCACTCGCCTCACCGAGCTCTTCCTGAGCCACGTCTGGTTCCATGGCCCAGGCGAGCTTGGCGACGCTGTGTCCTCACCGCGGTGCCCATGCTTGAAGAGGCTCACCATTAAGGACTCCCGTGGGCTGAGGGATCTTGCCATACATTCGGAGTCTATGTTGTGGCTGGAGCTCAGCAACTTGCGCACCTTGTCTCAGCTCAACGTTGTGGCGCTGACGCTCAAGGAGTTAACTGTGAAAAATTGTTTTGTCAAGAGTCCACGAATGGCCAACATTTCAGCCCCTGTGCTATCGAAACTTTTATGGGACGATGAATATGACCCGAGCTCTGTCCACCTTGGCAACATGGCACGTCTTCAATGGCTAGGAGATCTCTATTATCCTGTTTATGGAGGAATTGGTGGTTTCCTTCTCCGTTACAATCAGTCTTGTTTGAGTCTTTTGCAACGCTTTGAGGCCATCAAAAGTCTTTCTCTAACGCTATCGTATCCATGGGTGAGTTCTCACTTCTGTTATCTAGAACTATTATGCCATCGTAGCACCATACCATGCTAGTCTATCAAACCAAGGTTCCTATGTGACATACTGACTAAGAATGGCCCTTCGCTACCACAAAATTAAAGTTTGCTCAAGGCCTTTTTTTTTTTGTAAATAACAACTTAACTCCAAAGGGTCGAGCAAACATATAAAAGCAAGTAATAAAGAACTTCAGTCATTTTAATTATGAGTCTTGTTTAGGATAAAATAAGTTGACTTGTATTGAACCAAATGGCTTACTTAAAAGAATGTTTCATTCCACTATTTTGACTTTATATCAAATTGTCAATGGTGATATCAGGAAGCATCCATTGGTAGAAGTCATTGCAATGTTTTGGTTTGCTTAGGACCGCAGGTCCTTCCAACATTGCTCAGTACATTGATTAATTACTATCTTCCATTATACCTTCAAGAAACATGAGAGCCAAAGTATTTCCTAGAGAACCAAGTAGTCTAGTCTTTAAAGCAGCTCACAATGGCCATGCTTTGAGTAAGATACCCATAATGAACTTGTTAGCTTATAGCAACAGTTTTGAGTGTGCTCACAACAATGGTTAGCTAGCAACAATCATTGAAACTGCTTTAAGTTTCATTCCTCTTCTAACTGTCACATTTAAACCCCTTTGTTTTACTTCCTATGTAAAGACACAGGGTATAGAGAACTATGACTACATGATGGAATCCATGTTAGTTTTCCCAGACATTACCATTTTGTGCCTGAGGGTATTAGCATATGGACATGCCTTTGGGGCCAGCGCATTCCATGTTCTCAGATTGTGTACGGGTATAAGAAGGTTGGAGCTAGATTTATCTAATACTGTATCAGAGGTAAACCTATTCTTTGTTTATTTAATACTCTCTCTAGACACAAAAAAGTGGTAGCATTTTGGTCCCTAAAAGGCATTTTTGACGATTAATTTCTGTTGAAGTATATAATGAAAGCCAAATGAATTTGAAGCATTATGATACTATTTTTCATGGTAGATTGATGCATGTTTTTTGTGAAAAACATGCGTTTGTATTTAGTTAGACATGGTCCTTAGGTAAAACAGATTTAAGTTCCCAGGGAAGTAATGGGTAGAAAGCTGCATTTATAAGTTTTTTTTTTTGTCAGGTGCTTTATTTGGTCTCCCAGTGGTAGCACTTTACTCTGTAGATTTAACTGTTGGTATACTATTTGGGCTGTAAATAGTTGCTCTATTTCTAGTTATTGTAGCCTGTTTGAAATATACAGTTCTGGACTTCTGGTGAGTTGTTGGATGGCACTAAAGCAAATCAACCTTGGTATTGTATATAAGATTAGGAAATAATATGGCAGTGAAAAGAAAGTTGATGGAGCAATTAGCTTAAGTGAAAATATGAAGGATCTTTATGTCCATTCAAAGTCCATGCACTAAGATTGATTCAAAATCTCCTTAATTTTGGGCAGTTAATAGCATATTATTACATGGAATTCTATGTGATTTATAAACAGAAATTATGCTCTTATGTGTTATCTTTTCTCTTAGTAGGATTTTTTTTTTTTTGATAGTTTTGATATCAACACATTGGCACACCTCAAAAGTGTTCTGATTATTTGCTCTCATTTTTGTCATTCAAGCATCATTTAATCATTTAATTTTATTAAGTTGATACTTTCTGGTGTCAGGCCCAAGTTGTATGCTCACCCGATTGCATATGCGTTCAGCTAGTAGAGTGGGAAACAGAGGAACTCTTGTTGAATCACCTTGAAGAAGTAGAAATCAGGGGATGCAGAGGAACTGAACATGAAGTTGCTTTTGTGAAACGGCTGTTTGATTGGGGGACAAAACTTAAAGAGATGACAGTAAATTTATGTGATTCAACCTCTGAAGTCAAGGCCAAGGAGCTGTACCAAACATTTCAGATTTTCTCTAGGCCCGAGTATGCATTAAATTTTACCGAGATGGTGAGGTGTTATATGGACCTAAGGACTAGGACACTAAATTGTCACTTTAGCCACATTTTTATGCATTATGTGTTTCGTCTTATGAACCATTGAACCATACTCTATGAGATCGTCAAAATGCAAGCAGATCTTAAAGACAAATGTTGAGATCCAATATGTTTCGTATTTTGTTCATGAAGTTTGAAGCTTTGTTATTGTTATTTTTATTCATGAGCTGCAAATGCCCAATATGGACACGCCCTGCTTGTGTCAGTATTAAACAGGCTGATGGTATTTAGGTATAGACGATAAATATATCCCGTAACTGTATTTTTATTAAACAAAATTTTTTTTATATGACAGTATCTGTAAATGTCTCTTTGAATAGTTGATGCTGATGAAGACATGCATCTTGCTGTGTTGTCGAACTTTAATTAAAGATGGAGAAAAAATGGATTCCTGATTAAGAACCTTGGTTTGATTTTTGATGGTTTGTTCACCAGCGATGAACCATTGTGTTCACAAGCAAAGGTGTATTGTGCCTTACTTTGTTCTACTTCTACCGATGATAAGGAGATCTGAAGGGTGATGGGTATGTAGAACTCGAGCGAGGGATGCCTCAAATTGGGGATAAAGAGTAGTCCTAATCTTCAAAAAGTCAGCCATTCTTTTTACTAAGAACGTTACTGCCAGCATTAAAAATTCTATTAAAAAATATGTTCCCTGTTCTTGACATTCAATCGAATACTAAGCATATAGGCCACCCGATTATCTCTAAGCACAATGACCGCAGCAGAGCTTACACCTTTATTTTTTGGAAGTTAAAGAAGGAACTTCACAACCACTGTGCTTCAACTTCATACAGACAACAATTTCATTTGGTGGTGTGGGAATCCATCCACGACCAACTGCTTCTGCCAGTCACAGTGTCTCCTCTCCCTTCAAAAGTTTCAAACGTGTGGATCCCTAACACCCATGACTAGGATATGGAACCTTTATCAAACAGTTTTTGACAATGATGCAGTATAGGCCATCTCCTCCACCTGGCCGGTAGCTAGTGATCAGCACGACATCCTCGGGTGGAAAACATCCTGAAATGGCATCTGCACCACTAAGGAGATTTACAAGACAGTATGTGTGGCAAATTCTATCCAGTTGACAAGCTTGGAGAAGAAAAGACCTCCCACCACTCATCAAACCTTCACTTGGAGACTCATCCGCAGTGCGATGGCTACAGAGCAGCAAGGCACTGCATCGCAATCTCATTTATGTACTTGGTAGGACTGATTGTGCAGGAGACCGCGACCCACCTCTTGCTAGGCTAGGCCAAGGTAGAGCAACGCAACTAGTTCCATCACCAGCAGCTTCGGCAACTTTTTCACGTACTCAATTACTACACACCTTCAACTGCACATAGCCAGTTCAGGTAACCTACAAATCTGACTGCATTTCTTAAACAGTCACAGCCTTAAACAGCGAGGCAATATCAATGCCAACTTGGCAACATCATCGCCTTAAACAGATTATATGCACCAACCTCTCCAAAATCTGAATGAAATAAACAAATCGAACCACGGCAGGGATTCATAAAACGACAAAAGCCTAGAAGCGTTATTATATTATAATAAAAACCACTGCTCAAGCAGTCATTCATACCCAACAAAAGACAGCACTCCTAGCTAACACCATGTGACAAAAAAATGAAAACAAGCACACTAGCCTACCAGGCGACTGGCCAGTCACTGATTCCATGCAGGTACTATAGCTAGGGAGAGGAATATCCAAATTATTAACACATGTCAATAACATGAAAGCCATTCGTTCATGTGTATGAAGACAGGACCAGGTGAAGATTTCTTTCACCCTCTTTTAGCTGCTCCACTCAGCAAAGTAGATGCATCAGCAGAGCAAGTCCCTCCGCACATAACTCTCAGAGGATCCTTCCAAGGTTCCGCAATCTCCTGCAAACCATCCCCTTCTATTTGCAACTTATCCTGTCTCACCTGCATTTGGAAAAACAATCAGACACAAGAACATGGTGTGGCTCAAAGTACCAAGACTTTTTTAATGAATGGAAACTTAAGTGAACCAATATGTTCTAAGCCCAACTCTATGTCGTTGTTCAAAGATGTTTTTTAAGCCATACTAAATGAGGATTGCATTAGTGACCCATCCTCCTACAAGGTATAAGAGATATCTTGAAGAAGGGAAAAACACATTTTCAATAGCCGATGCTATGACATTCAGCTAGGAAAAAAACACTTCATTTTCACATGGTCATTTAAACTAAACCTAAGAAAATAACTCTCATATAAGCTCTTCAATACTATATGAGGTATGCTGCATAGTCTTTTAGCTTCCATGTAACAAAAGCTTCAGATACGAGTGAGTATAACACATGTGTTTTATTGCACTCCAATGAAAGCTCATTGTATTAAAATATAAGGATTTTTTTAATCCTGTTCATATTGTATGATCATACTATTTAAACATGTGGGTAAGAAAGAACAACTATTCACAACCTAGGAGAAATAATTTGCCTTTGGTGGCAAAACATAGCAGCATTTTATTTTTCTACCAATTTCCAAAACCTGCAGAAGTGCAAACACACTTACACTGTGAGAAAATCCAGGTTGCTGGGACTTCTTTACTCTGCCATGACACCAAAGGCAAGGGTGAATAGACCTTCTCGTCTTCCATATCATATACTCGCGCTCACTTGTGACCATTTTTCTTCCCCTAAAAAAAACTTATGACCATTTCTTCTACACAAAAGTAATTGTTATCCGGATTATATAATCAATCAAGACACAATATATAGTGCAGTTTCTCAACTATATGTAACTATATGTTCGGGTTTGTTCTACACAGTTTTTTTACTCTTGTAGAACTCATCAATGCACACAAACACTTCTCACGTGAGAGTGAGACCAGCCTTTATTTTTTTCCGTAAGCAAGTCACAAAGCGGAAACATCGAAGCAACATCAGTGCTTACTGCATTACATGCATGATGATCCTCCTGCACAGATGGTGCTGATTATGCACCAACTTCCCAAAGTCTGAATGAAACACACAAATCAAACCATTGCCACAAATCTAGAAGCGTCATATTACAATAATAAAACCACAACAGCTCAAGCAGTCACTCGTTCATACAAACAGAAGAAAACATTCATAGCTGATTAGAAAGGTGTTCCAACTACAATGCAACACCAGAGTACATACCAAAAACAAACAAAAGCAAGCACCCTACCAGGCAACAGGACAGTCATTGTTTTCATGCAGGTACTATAACTAGGGAATTAGCACATGTGAGTAACATCAAAGCCAACATTGTGCGTGTACAGGAAGACAGGACCAACTGAAGATTTATTTCACCCTTTAAGAAGCTATATGTTCAGCAAAGTAGAGTAGATGCTGCATCAGAGGATCCTCCCAGGTTCCACAATCTCCTGCTTCTCCTGTTATGTACTAATACTCTCCACTTCCGTTTGCAACTTCTCTGTCTCACCTGCATTTGGGGAAAAACATGATGTGGCGTAAACGCGACCAAGACGTTTTGTTTGAATGGAAACCTATGCAAATAGATTTGTTCTAAGCAGCCCCTAATGTTGTTTATTAAAGATGTTTTCCATATGTTAGGATTGCATCAGTACGTATCCTACTCTAGGGTCACAGAGATATCTTGAAGACAAAAGACACATTTTAACTATCATATCCCTGTTATATTCATCTAGAAAACAAAAAATCAATTCATTTTTCACATGATTATGGGAACCTAATAATATAACCCTCATATAAAAACTCCCTCAATATGACTATTTGAGGTAAGTTGCAGTGTCTTTTAGCTTCCATTTAACAGAAGATTCGTATGAGTATGGTGCTTGTGACCTGTGTTTTATTGCACACCTATGCTAGCTAATTGGATTCCAATATAAGCATATTTTTTACCCAGTTCACACTGTATGATTGTATTATTTTTGAGATCTACACAATTTAGTACTCGAAGTTATCTACTTAACATTTAAACATGTGTGCAAGAGATTATAGGTGGTCTAGGAGAAATAATTTGATACTTCTTCTCATAAAACATCGTAGGAGAAATAATTTTTAGCTTTTTGTAAAGCCTACCAAAACCAAAAACCAAAGCACTTACCCTGTGAGAAAGTCCAGGTTCTTTGGGACTTCCCCACTCTTCCATGACACCATAGGCAAGGGTGAATAGACCTTCTCATCTTTCATGTCATATAATCCACAAGATTCAGTGCTTTGATTCACATCCCACCATAGATTATCAGCCACAAAGAAGATACAGTCCCTTGAAACATCGTAGGGAGACACATGAACAGCTCTGGCGCATCGCGTTTCCCAACGAACAATGCTTGGCTGTTCCCCAAAGTCCTCACTTCAGCCCACAAGCGCTGCTCAAAATCGGCCTCAAACACTTGACACTTATTGCTATCAGCCACAGCAATGCCATCTCTTTCGTTAGAATATTGTCTGCGGATCATTAGCAGTTTGCCATGGGATTCAACAAGGTAGCGCATCCACCGTAAATGTGTTGCAAATGAAAAGTAATCTGACTTAATTTTTAGGGCCCAATCCGAGACACCTTTGGCTCATTACTGTCATTTTCATCCACAATGTCGATGGCAATAAGAAACTCATCGCCAAAGCAGGACGTGTCCATAGCGTAGAGCTTCCCTTCAAAGAAGACCATTGTACTTGAGAGCAACATGCACCCCGTATGTGCACTCACTGACCATGAAGCAGCCCCTGGTCGGCATAGAGCAATTCTACCGAGCCCCCCAACATCAAGTATGGCAGCGACGAGGCGCGTGGAGCACACAACCAGCGAGAGTACAGATATCCCGTCGTCCTTGTAAGCGCATCCAGATGTCCACCTCCTGAAGGTACATGTGTTCTTCGACCTCCACAGGCTCTTGGTAGTAGCTATAACGAAGACAGGTTGGGAAGCGGTACAGTGTCCTTGGTGAAGTAGTTCATCAGAAAGCAGCTGCCGTCACCGCGCGCGACAGGAGAAGGCCCTCGCCACAGGAGGTGTGGTAGCGACGCCATCCGGCAGCTGGAAGGTCTCACCACGTGGGAAGCTGGTGGCGCTGCCGTCAGGAAGCACGAGCCACGGCACCGGCGACGGCGGCGGCAGGCAGCACTGCCGCGCCGCGGAGCGCCACGCATGGCAGACAGCAGTGAAGAAGGCACGGTCGGGCGCTTAGGGAGGCGGAGGAACACTAACCCAAGGAGGTCCGGTAGGAGGTCCGACCACAGCGGGGAGACCTCGACTTGTGCCATCCTGCCAAGCAAACATGAGCAAAGGCATGGTCATGTCAGACGGGAGAGGAGAGGAGAGGAGAAAGAGGAGCGCCAGCATTGAATCGAACACCTGGTGGGCACAAAGAATCGCCTTTGATGCCTAAAAATCACAAGGGTTCGAAACAATCTTCTTCATCACAGATCGCATGGATGCACAATTCACAATATAACTAGCAAACGGATCCAAGAAGATAACCATGGGATGCCGGTGTGGTAGTGCACGTGGGAGCTGGAAGGGAACTGAATGAATCGGCCACTGAAACAGCAGCAGAGGCATTGCGGACTCGCGCGGCGACGGCCTGGCCTAGTAGGTGGAGGAGACTATAGAGGAAGAAAGGCGGAGGGGCATGAGGCAGATACCTTGGAGGCCTCAGCGTCGGCGTCGGCGACCGCCGGGAACCCAGGTGCAGGTGTGGCGGCGTGCAGCACAGGGAAGCCAAGCAAGGGCAGCGCAGGGGATTCATGCGTTCAGAACCGATGGATTGGATTGATGAAAAAATTACAATGGACCTGTTGGGCTGGTCTGGGCTGGGCTGGGCTGGGCCATATTGGCGTTGTTTTTTTCTTCTTCTATATTTGTATTTCATTTTTCTTCATTTGTATTTCTTTTTTGATAAAAGAAAATAATTATCCGCATCAAAATTTATTTATTTATTATGTTACAAAAAATATATACCGCTTTCACCAAAAATATATCAATTTCTAGATGGAGAAGGTAAAGTAGGTTAGCAGCACACAAATCATGTTGTATGTGCACGTCCTTTTCATGATCGAGAGAAGCGATCAATTTCTAGCGGGCATCAATACACACAAACAATTCTGTCCAGACCCATAAGAGCATTATTTTATTAATTTTTTGTATTTCACATTTTTACAATATTATTAATTGGTCTGCAACAAAATTTATATATGTGATGAAATGGCCTCAAAAATTTGAGAAACTATACTTGTAGATAGAAAGATCAGCATCCATTCATCCTACAGAGAACATGCAGTAACCTCCCACAAAATCTGAATCACACAAATCAAACCAGTATTCAGAAACAGAGACAAACCCACAACCAAAGGCACGTGCAAGCAGGCTACACCATTCGCCAAAAAAGAACACCGTATCAGGCAGGTTGGTCTTTTTTTAATGTAGATAGACAATAGCTAGTGACATCCAAATCAATATATATGAAGGACATCAGAGCCATTTGTGCGTGTGTTTGAACACATGGCTGCGTGAAGATTTCTTTCACCCATTTAATGTAGCTTTGCTCAGTTTAGAGTAGTAGAGGCATCAGCAGAACAAGTTCCCTCCACATATAAATACAGAGATTCCACTTCCTCATGTTCCAGAATTTCCTGTGAATCCTCCCCTGCTGTTTGCAGCTTCCTCTGTCTCACCTGCATTTTAGAGAAAAAACAAACAAACATCACAGAAGCACATGGAGTGGTTGAAACGACCAAGAGTTTTTTATGAATGAAAACCTATGTGAATCAGTATGTTCTAAGCCGCCTCTAGCACTGCTGTTCAAAGTTATTTTGCAAGTCATATTTAGTTAGGATTGCATATGGGATCCATCCTCCTTCAGCGTAAAGGGAGATGTCTCAAAGAAGAAACACATTTTCACTCCTAATTCTCTCACAATCATCTAAAAACAAAGACTACTTCATTTTTCACATGATTGTCAAAACTTCAGAATTTAACTCACATAAAAATGCCTCACTCCAGTTGCACAATCTTTTTTTAGCTTCCATGTAACAAAAGGTTAGTATATGAGTATGGCTCATGTGGTCTATAGTGCATCTATGCCATCTCATTGAATTCCAAATAAGAATATTTTTATCTTGTTCATAACCGCATCATTGAATCATTTCAGTAGTCTACATGATTTAGGACTCAAGTCATCTACTGAAATTGAAATACTGAAAGCAAGTACAACTAGCTATTGACAGTCAGCCAGTCAGGATGAAATAATTAAATTTTAGGTGCGAAAACATGGAGACATATTTTTATCAAGTTCTAAAGCATGCAGAAAAGAACTGCAAGCACACTTACCTTGTGAGAATATCCAGGTTGCTGGCAATTTTTTACTCCTCCATGATATCATAGGCAAGGGCAAATAAATCTTCTCATCTTTCATGTCATACAGTCCACAAGATGTAGTTTCTCTCCACCATTTCTGACAATATTTGATATAATCATCCAGGAAGAAGATACAGTCCCGTGAAATATCATAGGGAGACACACGGACAGCTCTGGAGCACCCTTGCCCAAGGAACAACGCTTGGTCATTACCCAAAGTCTTCACTGTAGTCCACAAGTGCTGCTCAAAATTGGCCTCGAACACTTCAATGCCAGCCACACGTATGATGTAGCTTCTTTGTCCGTAGTGCTCCCTTTTGTAGGGAAGTTTTCTGCGGATCATTAGCAGCGTGCCATGGGATTCAACAAGGTAACACCTATGCATGATATCTTTTTAGGGTGGCAACGAAATTCCCTGACGCTCAATTCTAGACACCCTTGGCACACTGCCGTCATGCTCATCGACAATGTCAATGGAAATAAGATCCTCAAAGCCATTGTTTCTGTCTAGAGCATAGAGCTTCCCTTGGAAGAAAACCATGTGTGAGAGCCACCTGCACTGCTCATGTAAGCTCACTGACCATGCAGCAGCTCCTGGTCGGCACAGGGCAATTGTACCAAGATCCCCGACAGCCACTATGGCAGCGATGAGGCGTGCAGAGCACACAACTAGTGAGACTACAGATATGTCATTATAGTGCTTGCAGCTCCATGTGCCTGGCATGTTATTCTCTAGAACCATATAGTCTTCGGCGAAATCCACAGGCTCTCGGTAGTAGCTGTACGAATACAGGCTGGGAAGCGGCATGGTGGCTTTGGTAAAGGGGTTCATCAGGGAGCAGCCATAGCCACCGCGCGACAGGAGCAGCCACTCACCACAGGAGTTGTGGTAGCTCATGCCGCCCGGGGAGCTGGAAGGTCCCACCGAGGGAAGCTGGTGGCGCTGCCACCGGGGAAGCACGAGCCACGGCACCGGCGATGGAAGGGGCAGGTGGCTCTGCAGCGCGCCAGGGAGCACCATGCTCGGCAGACAGCAGGGAAGAATGCTCGGTCGACACGCCAACCCGGAGGCGGAGGAACACCAGGCCGAGGAGCTCGGGCGGAAGGCACGACCACGGCGCTGAGGCTTGGACTCTTTCCATCCTGCAAACAGGATAAAAAGGCATGATCAGAAGGAGACTAAAACAAGGAGACAGGCGCATCTGCATATAAACAAACACCTGGTGGGCGTGGAAGGAGAGCACTGATCAGGTCAATGTATACCTATCTAAGAATTTTGTTTATTCTTAGATTCTTAGATAGGGGTTTATCTATCTAAGAATACTATAATTATCATCCATCACGTTTGATTGATTGCTATCAAACGCACTGGATTGTTTTTTAAACCCGAAGCATAACATAATCGATAAGGGAATCAGGAACATGCAGAAGGGGACGGCTACGGAAAACATCAGAGAGCCATTGCGACCTTGCACGGTGACGGATGAGTAAGCGAAGGCATGGACGGAGTTGAAGGAGAGAGAGGAAAGAAGAAGGTATATAGGGCACAGGGAAGATACCTTGGACGCGTCGTTGGCCGGCCGCCGCCGTGGCCTGTGCTGTGGAGGGAGTCGAGGGACCGTGACGATGGCGATTCGGAGTGGAGGAGACAGCGCGTTTCAGAGAGTCTTCAGCCTACGGGCCTAATGAAATGGACACCAATAGGGCTGGGTTGGTGGGCCTAAATGAAGCCCACGATTGCCTGTTTTTTTTGTTTTTGGACTTCTTTTCACGTTTTATATACTTTTCTAAAAATCACAGGAACATGGCTGAAAATAGTGTGTGCTAAATAAGTGGAGCCGAGGACTCTTGGAGGCACGCCGTGTATAGGCCCTGGAGAAAGAAGAGAACACTGAACATCTTTGCCAGATTGAGGAAGTATGGTCTCTTATGGACATGTAGTGCAGGAGATTACAGCTAGATCAAATGACTTTAGGCATGTTGATCTTGTTCATGAGGGGAGGCAATCCAATACGGATGCCCATAATCTAGGTAGAAGTTGTGTTTTTGCCGAACTTGGGCGGAATGTTTGGCTTGTATCTCCGCCTGATGGCGTTTGTACTCCTTATGAAACTTAATAAAGGATTTTATCTGATAAAAAAAATATTTTTTTCTAAAGTAAGTAATTAACCGAATCAAAAAATTAGCAACAAAATAAAAACATTTCCCATCAACAGGTATATATATCAAATGAAAAATGTTATTGGTTTTGTGAAGGATGAAGTCAAGTTTTGACCATTATTTACCTATCGCCGGAATCTGATTTAAGTTATTATATAAACTAGAAAATCAAATGTTTTTCTAGCAAGCAACAGAAATCGAACAAGAGCCCTTATTGTTTTTCAAATGCGGTTTTAATAGTATATAGCTCTATAATAAGGCTAGGACTGGAGAACAGCACCTGAAGAAAAACGGACAGGACAAGCACCACAAACCCCAGATAAGAAAAAATTCTTTTTCTTTATTGTTTCCATAGTTTTTTTTTCGAATTTTAAGGAACTGTTATGGATTCAAATTAGTCAAATTTTCTGGCTATTCTCAATGGTTCTAATAGGAAGCACTAAACTAAGGCAGACTTTTCTTTTCTTTTCTTTTCTTTTTTCTGGCCACTCTGAATGGTTCCAATAAGAAACAAACTCTGAAATAAAAAGACAGCAGCAGCTGTTACCATAAGGTAGCACACATGATTATATTATATAGTATAATATTCTTGACCAAACAGATTTATATATGATACATAACGACTCATGATTTTAACCTATAGATCACCAGATAGGTGCGTGTAACTCGACTAAATTTCCTTCTAGTAGTTCTGCAGACACAAACCCAAGTGGAAAACAACGAGACATTGGCAATGCCAACTTTGTACATGATCAAAGAACATGCAGCAAGTCTGAAGCACACAAATCAAATCAGGATTCAGACAAACCCTGAACCAAAAGCACTATATTAGAAACCACGGTTCAAGTAGCAAACCATACCCAAAGGTCAAAGTAGACAATAATTCTAATTAGAACGGGTGTTTGAAACATTGCCATACACACAAAAACAATGACAGTATCATGAAACATGTTGGTCGTTTATTTAATGCAGGTAATAGCTAGTAACATCCTAATCAAACACATGTGAATGACATCAGAGCCATTAGTGCATGTTTAGGAACACATGGCTACATGAAGATTTCTTTAACCCTTTTCTAGTAGCTTCGCTCAATTGTAGGGTAGTAGAGGGGCAGCAGAACAAGTCCCTCCACATATCAGCATCTGAGGTTCGACCTCCTCACATTCCACCTTCCCTGCTGTTTGCAGCTTTATCAATCTCACCTGCATTAGGCATAAGCACAAGCTGTGGGTCAAACGAGAAACGACCTGGTGGTTTTTCGTGAATGAAACCTATGTGAATCAATATGATTTAACCCACCTCTAAAAAAGTTATGTGGAAAAAGAAGTGCAATCACACTTACCCTGTGAGAATATCCAGGACCAGATTGCGGGAACTTTTCCACTCTTCCGTGATACCATAGGCAATTATATATAGTGCAGTCCCTTTTTTTTCCTTGAGAAAGTCGACCAGACCTGAGCAGCCACACGCAAACCCAAAACGGAAACAGCGAGGCAACATCAGTGCTTACATCAAACCATGCATGATGATCCTCCTGCACAGATCGTGATGATTATGCACCAACTTCCGCAAAGTCTTAATGAAACACACAAATCAAACCACAGGCCACAGCAGGACAACCAGGATTCAGAAACTGCCACAAATCTAGAAGCGTAATATTACAATAATAAAACCACAACAGCTCAAGCAGTCACTCGTTCATACAAACAGAAGACAACATTTGTAGCTGATTAGAAGGTGTTCCAACTACAATGCAACACCAGAGTACATACCAAAAACAAACAAAAGCAGGCACCCTACCAGGCAACAGGACAGTCATTGTTTTCATGCAGGTACTATAACTAGGGAATTAGCACATGTGAGTAACATCAAAGCCATTGTGCATGTGCAGGAAGACATGAAGATTTCTTTCACCCTTTTTTGGGAGCTCTGTTCAGCAAAGTAGAGTAGATTCAGCATCAGAGGATCCTCCCCTGGTTCCCCAATCTCCTGCTAAGTACTAAATCACATCTTCCGTTTGCAACTTATCTGTCTCACCTGCATTTGGAAAACAATATCAAAGACAGAAGCTCATGATGTGGCATAAACACCAAGACGTTTATTTTTTTAATGGAAAACTGTGCAAATCAATATGTTCTAAGCAGCCTTTAATGCTGTTTATTAAAGATGTTTTCTGTATGTTAGAGACAGAAGCTCATGATGTGGCATAAACGACCAAGACGTTTCATTTTAAAGGAAGCTATGTGAATGAATATGTTCTAAGCAGCCTCTAATGCTGTTTATTAAAGATGATTTCCATATGTCAGGATGCATCAGTACCCATCCTCCTCCAGGGTCACAGAGATACCTTGAAGACAAAAGACACATTTTAACAAGTATATCCTGTCACATTCATCTAGAAAACAAAAATCACTTCATTCTTCACATGATTATGGGAACCTAATAATATAACCCTCATATAAGAACCCCTAAATATGACTATATCAGGTAAGTTGCAATGACTTTAGCTTCCTTGTAACAAAAAGTTTCATATGAGTACGACGCTTGTGACCTGTGGTTTATTGCACACCTATGCTAGCTAATTGGATTCAAATATAAGCATATTTTTTACCCAATTCATACTGTATGATTGTATTATTTTTGTGATCTACACAATTTAGTACTTTCGAGTTATCTACTTAACATTTAAACATGTGTGCAAGAGATTATAGGTGGTCTAGGAGAAATAATTCGATACTTCTTCTCATAAAACATCGTAGTATTTTTATTTCTATCTTTTGTAAAGCCTACCAAAACCAAAAGAACCAAAGCACTTACCCTGGGAGACAATCCAGGTTGCTGGGACTTTCCCACTCTTCCATGACACCATAGGCAAGGCTGAATAGACCTTCTCATCTTTCATGTCATATACACCACAAGATTCAGTTTTTTGCCTCTGAACCCAACTGGGACAATCAGCCACAAAGAAGATACAGTCCCTTGAAACATCGTAGGGAGACACATGGACAGCTCTGGAGTACCGTTTCCCAACGAACAACGCTTGGCTGTTCCCCAAAGTCTTCACTTCAACCCACCAGCGCTGCTCAAAATTGGCCTCAAACACCTGACATTTGTTGCTACCAGCCACAATAATGGCATCTTGCCTTATATCAGATTCGGAATGTTCTCTGCGGATCATTAGCAGTTTGCCATGGGATTCAACAAGGTAGCACATGCACCGTAATTGTTTTCCAAGTGGCAAGTAAGCTCCCTTAATTTTTAGGGACCCAATCCGAGACACCTTTGGCTCATCACTGTCATTCTCATCCACAATGTCGATAGCAATAGGATACTCATCGCCAAAGAAGTTCGTGCAAATAGCGTAGAGCTTCCCTTGGAAGAAGACCATACTTGAGAGTAACAGACACCCCATATGTGAACTCAGTGACCATGAAGCAGCCCCCGGTCGGCATAGAGCAATTGTACCGAGATCCCCAACAGCAAGTATGGCAACGACGAGGCGTGTGGAGCACACAACCAGTGAGAGTACAGATATCACACCTGCGTCCTTGTTCATCCAGGTGCCCATCCCAAAATTCATGTCTTCATCCATCTCCACTGGCTCTTGGTAGTAGCTACATGAAGATAGGTTGGGAAGCGGTACGGTGGCCTTGGTGAAGTGGTTCATCAGGAGGCAGCTGCCGTCATGGCGTGACAGGAAAAGCCACTCGCCACAGGAGGTGTGGTGGCGCACTCCTTCTGGCAACTGGAAGGTCTCGCCGTGTGGGAAACTGATGGCGCTGCCATCAGGAAGCACGAGCCAAGGCACCGGCGACGGCGGCGGCAGGCGGCACTGCCGCGCCGCAGAGCACCATGTCTGCGGCAGACGGCAGTGAAGAAGGCTCGGTCGACACGTTTGGGGAGGCGGAGGAACACTAGCTCGAGGAGCTCCGGTGGGAGGTCCGACCACGGCGGGGAGCCCTGGACTTGTGCCATCCTGCAAAGCAAAGAGGAGCAAAGGCATGGTCTGGTCGGTCAGGCGGGTCGGCATAGAATCGAACGCCTGGTGGGCATAACGAATCATCTCCGATGCGTTCAAAACACACGGGTTCAGAAGAATCCACTTGTTCACAGATCGCATTGGTACAGAGGCACGACATAAACAAAGAATGGATTTAAGACCATTATGGGATGGGTGCGTGATAGCGTGTGTGGAAGATTGAAGAAACCTGAATGAATCGACGTCGACCATTCACCAATGAAGCAGCAGAGGCATTGCCGCCTTGCGCAGCGACGGCCTTGGAGGTGGAGGCAGAGAGGCGGAGGAGACTAGAGGAAGAAGCGGGGAGGGGCTGAGGCACCTTGGAGAATTGGAGGCGTCGACGTCGGCGTCGGCGACCGCCGGGGCCTGTGCTGGACGGAGAGCGCAGCCAAGGACACGTGACAATGGGACTGAGTCGGTTTGTTTGGGCTGTGAACGGGCTATAAAAAGCCTAGGCCTTCTTCATTCAGGCCCAACAAGAAAGGAGACTCGTGCTCACTCACTCATCACCAATTTTTATTCTGCTAAAAAAAAATCACATTTTTTATTCTTCTATTTTCAATTCCAAAAAAATAACCATTTCTTCTACACGAAAGTAAATTTTATCCTGGTTGCATAATAAGACCCTATAATACAGTACATTTGCTGACTAAAAAATATAGTGCATTTTCACGACTAAAAACCTGTCAGAATAAAACAGCCTTCTGCCTCTTACTACCAATTTAGCAGCGGCAGGAACATCCTTCTTTTTGTGAAACTCATCATACGCATAAACAATTCTCACGTGAAACAAGTATTTTTTTTTTTTTCCTGAATAGGCAGACGAAAAGATCGATGCAATATCAGTGGCCAATTCACAACATAATCCTCCTACTGCACAGATCGTGCAACCTCAGCAAAGCACACACATCGAACCACAACAGGACAACCGGGATTCAGAAACTGATAGCCATTCATACCCAACAAAAAGATAGCATCCCTAGCTGATTAGAACGGGTGTTTTAACTCTGAAGCAACACAATGTGCAACAGGCCAGTTACTGTTTTCATGCAGGTACTATAGCTAGGAATATCAAAAGTAGTACATTTGAGTAACATAAAAGCAGGAACATGCAGTTACCCAATTCTGCATGTGCAGGAACACAGGACCAACTGAAGATTTTCTTTCACCCTTTTTTGGCAGCTCTGTTCAGCAAAGTAGAGTAGATGCAGCATCAGAGGATCCTCCCAAGGATACAAAATCTCCTGCTAATACTCTGCTTCCGTATATAAGACATGCCAGTTGTGATTTTAACCAACATATCACGACTCAGCTCTTTCCAGCAGATACTCATCATAGACACAACATAAACTCAAAAGGAAAACTTTGAGGTAGGCGATATCAATGCAGAGTACATACACGATCGTCCCACACAAATCGTGCAGCAACCTCGCACAAAATCTGAAGCACACAAATCACACCACACCAAAGCAGCCAGGATTCAGAAACTGGGACACAACCACAGAAGCATTACACAGAAACAATTGTTCAAGCAGTCACTCATACCAAACATAAAGATTATTCCTTATTTAGATCGGGTGTTTCAAGCAACAGGACAGTCATTATTTTCATGCAGGGATAGCTAGAGACATCCAAATCAACACATGCGAATACATCGGAGCGATTTTGTGCATCTGTAGGACCACATCGCTAAGTGAACCATTTTTAGTAGCTCTGCTCGGTGTAGACTAGCAGTGGCATTAGCAGACAAGAAGCCCTTCCACATCTAAGCATCAGAGGTTCCACCACCGCAGGTTCCACAATTTCCTGTCAATGCTTCCATGCTGTTTGCAGCTTTATCTTTCGCACCTGCATTTCAAAAAATCATCACATAAGCACAAGGTATGGCTCAAATGACCAAGAGGTTTTCTATGAATGAAACCTATGTGAATCAATATGTTCTAAGCCACCCCAACAAAGTAGTACATAATTTGTTAGGTTCGCATCTGTGTACCATCCTCTTGCGGCATAAGACAGATGTCTCAAAGAAGAAACACATTTTCACTAGTATATCCTATCAGAATCATCTAGGAAAAAAAAAGTTCTTCGTTTCTCACATGACTGTCAATACCTCAGATATAACTCTCTTACTCTCTGAATATGAGTATGGCACCTTTTTTAGCTTCCATGTAACAAAAAAAAACTCTGAATATAAGGATATTTTTTGCCCTGTTCATAACTGTAACTGCAAGATGGCATCGTTTCGAAACACTACATGATTTAGAACTCAAGTTATCTAATGAATATTGAAACATGCGGTAAGAAAGTACAACTATAGACAGTCAAGGAGAGATAATTTGATTTTGCTGGGAGAATGACGAAGTAATCTTTTTTTTATCTATTTCTAAAGCCTGCCAGGAGGCACACTTACCCTGTGAGAATATCCAGATTGCAGGGACTTTTCCACTCTTCCATGATACCATAGACAAGGGTGAATAGATCTTCTCATCTTTCATTCATACAAGTCACAAGATCTACCTTTATTTTTTAATTACCAAAACCCGTTGATGTAATCATCCAGGAAGAAAATACACTCCCGTGAAAGATCATAGGGAGACACACGGACAGCTCTGGAGCACCCTCGCCCAAGGAACAACGCTTTGGCCACTTGCCAAAGTCCTCACCACAGTCCACAAGTGCTGCTCAAAATTGGCCTCCAAGACTTCAAATTCATTGCTAATAGGCACTAGAATGCCATCTAATATTTTGTAGGAAAATTTTCTGCGGACCATTAGCAGTGTGCCACAGGATTCAACAAGGTAGTGCATGTAGAAGGAATGTATTAGTGTTGGCAAGTCATCTCCCTCAATTAGGTGCTCAATCCGAGACATCCTTGGCTCATCACTATCATTCTCATCAAAAATCTCGATGGCAATAAGATCCTTATGACCCATCCTCATGAAGAGCGCCCTCAGAAGAAGACCATGTGTGAGAAGAACCTGCACTTCTCGTCTGCACTCACTGACCATGCAGTAACCCCTGGTCGGCACAGAGCAATTGTAACCCCCACCCCCCCGGCACGCGCGCGCGCTGGAGCACACAACTAGTGAGACACTACAGAGATCTCGTCTGTGTCCTTGTTGTCCAACCAGGTGCCCCTCAAATTATAGGCTGGGTTCTTATAATCTTTGGGGACTTCCACAGGCTCTTCATAGTAGTAGTACGAAGACAGGCTAGGAAGGGGCATGGTGACCTTGGTGAAGTGGTTCATCAGGAAGCAACTGCCATCATTACGGGACATGAGAAGCCAGCGCATGCCGCCCAGCAGCTGGAAGGTCTCACCATGAGGAAAGTTGGTGGCACTGCCGTCAGGAACCAGAAGCCATGGCACTGGTGACGGTGGGGGCAGGTGGCACTGTCGCACCGCGGAGCACCAAGTGCGGCAAACAGCAGGAAAGAAGGCTCGGTCATCACGCGTGGGAGGCAGAGGAACACCAGGCCGAGGAGCTCCGGCGGGAGGTCTGACCATGGCAGTGCCAACAGGCGGTGAGTCTAGGACTTGCGCCATCCTGCATCGCAAACAGGAGCAGGGCATGTTCAGAACAGTAAAAGATATGATAACATCTTTTCTTTTAGTGTGCAGTGGCTAAACAAATATGGCTATGCTTGTCTGAAATCACTCCCCAATGATGAAGCTAAAAGGAAAAAATTGCTCCTACCATAAGATCACATTTACAGAGTTTGAAAATTAATATAGTATCTTTCTATAAACAAAACAGCCTTTACCTGCATCATAATCACGCTGCTGTAGCAGGAGGTCACCTCCTAATACTAAATTCATGCATTGCCAATTTGCCATGCATCCAACTGTTAGCTTGTCCCAGCTGCTTCACAGAATAGAAGCAGTCTCCACGAAAGTGCTGCTGCCAAGGGGTTCACAGAATAGAAGCAGTATACATTTGACAAACACAACTGCAGAAATTATTTGTTACGAACCAGCAGGGTGATTTGGGGATTCGGTGGGGAATTTGGGAGGGAACTATTTTTTTTTGTTGATGAAAGATAACAGGTCTTGATACAGAAGCGGCAGGCTGCTAGCAAGTTCTACTACTATGCTACGCTAATGGACTAATTCTGTTATCCTTCAATGCCTCTCTTCCTCTGCTGCTTCGGTCTTTATACTCTGCCTCGCTGTTGCCAGATGGGCAATGAAGCAACACCATGTGACCAAAAAAAAAGCACTGTACTAGCCTACCAGGCGACCGGCCAGTCACTGATTCCATACAGGTACTATAGCTAGGGAGAGGAATATCCAATATCCAAATTATATTAAAACATGTGAATAACAACAAAGCCATTCGTGCACGTCTACGAAGACAGGACCACATAGCAGCTCCACTCAGCAAAGTAGATGCATCAGCGGAGTAAGTCACTCCACGCATAACTCTCAGAGGATCCTTCCAAGATTCCACAATCTCCTGCGAACCAACCCCTTCTATTTGTAACTTGTCTGTCTCACCTGCATTTGGAAAAACAATCAGACACAAGCACAAGGTGTGGCTCAAACTACCAAGATTTTTTTTAATGAATGGAAACTTAAGTGAACCAATATGTTCTAAGCTGCCTCTATGCAGTTGGTCAAAGATGTTTTCTGAACCATATTATGTTAGGATTGCATCAGTGACACATCCTCCTGCAAGGTATGAGATATCTTGAAGAAGGGAAAAAACACATTTTCACTAGCAGATGCTATCACATTCAGTAGAGAAAAAACACTTCATTTTCACATGATCATTTAAACCTAGGAATATACGGAGTAACTCTCATATAAGAATCCCTCAATATGACTATATGAGGTATGTTGCATAGTCTTTTAGCTTCCATGTAACAAAAGCTTCAGATATGAGTATTGAGTATAACGCATGTGTTTTATTGCAAACCTATGAAAGCTCATTGTATTCCAATATAATGATATTTTTTTACCCTGTTCATACTGTATGATCATGTAATTTAAACATATGGGTAAGAAAGTACAACTATTCACAGCCTATGAGAAATAATTTGCTTTTGGTGGCAAAACATAGAAGCATTTTGTTTTTCTACCAATTTCCAAAACCTGCAGAAGAAGTGCAAACACACTTACACTGCAAGAAAACCCAGGTTGCTGGGGACGTCTTTACTCTTCCATGACACCAATGGCAAGGGTGAATAGACCTTCCCATCTTTCATGTCATATACTCCAAAAGACTCAGTCGTATGCTTCTCATACCGGTTGGAACAATCATCCAGGAAGAAGACACAATCCCTTGAAACATCGTATGGAGACACATGAACAGCTCTACAGTACTGTTGCCCAAGGAACAATGCTTGGCTGTTCCCCAAAGTCCTCACCTTAGCCCACAGGCGCTGCTCAAACTCGGCCTCAAACACTTCAAATTTTTTGATGCTATGAGCCAAAAGAATGCGATGTTGCCTTTCAAATGAAAAATTTCTGCGGATCATTAGCAGTGTGCCGTGGGATTCAACAAGGTAGTGCATGTAGCAGTAATATCTTAGATATGACATGTAAGCTCCCACAATTACGTGCTCAATCCGGAACACCCTTGGCTCATCAGTGCCATTCTCATCCACAATGTCGATGGAAAAAAGATGCTCAGCACCAAGCAAGCTGCAGTCAATAGCGTAGAGCTTCCCTTGAAAGAAGACCAACATACTTGAGAGCCACATGCACCCGTTATGTGCACTCACTGACCATGCAGCAGCCCCTGGTCGGCATAGAGCAATTGTACAAAGATCCCCAACAGCGAGTATGGCAGCGACGAGGCACGTGGAGCACACAACCAACGAGCGTACAGATATCTTGCCTGTGTCCTTGATCTCCATCCAGGTTTTCCCAAAGAACATGTCTTCATCCATCTCTGCAGGCTCTTGGTAGTAGCTACATGAAGACAGGCTGGGAAGCGGCACGGTGGCCTTGGTGAAGTGGTCCATCAGGAAACAGCTGCCGTCAAAGCGCGACAGGAAAAGCCACTGGCCACAGGAGGTGAGGTAGCGCACGCCATCCGGCAGCTGGAAGGTCTCACCGTGTGGGAAGCTGGTGGCACTGCCATCAGGAAGCACGAGCCACGGCACTGGCGACGGCGGGGGCAGGCGGCACTGCCGCGCCGCAGAGCGCCACGCACGGCAGACAGCATTGAAGAAGGCACGGTCGGCGCGCTTAGGGAGGCGGAGGAACAATAGCCCCAGGAGCTCCGGTGGGAGGTTCGACCATGGCGGCGAGCCCCGGACTCGCGCCATCCTGCAAAACAAACAGAGCAAAGGCGTGGGCACAAAGAATCGAACACCAGTAAACGGATTCAAGAAGATGACTACGGGATGCGTGCGGGAGCTGGAAGGGATCTGAAATCGATCTCTGAAACAGCAGCAGAGGCATTGCGGACTCGCGCGGTGATAAGCCTAAGAGGTGGAGGCTGAGAGATGGAGGAGACTGGAGGAAGAAGCGGGGGCAGCAGAGGCAAATACATTGGAGGCGTGAGCGTCGGCGTCGGCGTCGGCGGCCGCCGGGGGCTGTGGTTTAGGGGAAGCGCCGGCGAGGATGTGGATGTGACGACGGGGATTTGTTCCCGTGCGTTCAGGTCTGAAGGAGCTGATGAGATGGGCTGGGCCATAATTGAGCAACGGAGCATACAGAGTTGATGAAGCCCACACCACGCCTTCTTTTTGGGATTTTTATTTTAACTTTTTCCAAATTATTAGTTGTCCGCATCAAAAATTTCATTTTCTATACCTAATAATAATAATAATAAACACAGAAATTTCTGCCAATCTGCCACAATTCTGTCCGCCAGTCCCGTTCGAAGGGTATAAGGACCAGCTGCTTCCGTCCACTTGGGCCTGTGTAGCAAGCAGCGGCAGCAGGCCTCGGCCAGCAGGGCAGCAGCGCAGCAGGCCGGCCCTGGTCGATGGGCCAAGCAGCAGCGCAGCAGGCATCATCCACCCAATCACAACCTGCCCCTCGCGTCTGGCCCACCGCAGCTGAACCAAATGCAATGAAGAAAAGGTAAAAATACTTTGCAAAACCATGATTCTAACCTTGATCTCCACGTATGACGAACCAAATATAAGGAGCTTACTACCACACTGCACAAACATAAGTAATGTTAAGCGAACCTTAATTTATTTGTCTTAATAACTCCAAAGTTTTTACCTAGAAAAGACCATTATGGTTGGCAAGATAAAAAATAAATAAACTATGAAAATGGAGTATTGCATATATTACAATAATTTTAGAATTTAATCAAACTTTTTACGTGAAAACACCATTATGGTTAGCAAGAGTAAATAAACTATGAAATTGTAGTGTTCCCAAAAAAAAAGACTATGCAAATGTGTTACATATATTAAAATAATCTTGCATATATCATATGTAATGTAATAATGTTAAAATGTATATTTGTTGCAATAATTGCCTGTTTACTTTACATAAATGGGTGATTATTGTTCATAATATGAATAGAATGAGTAGAATCAAGTATCAAGTTGGGAAGTCCTAATTTCTAGATGTGTAAACTTGCTCTGATATTTTTCCGATTTGTTCTCCTCAGGCTTCTTAGAGTCGAGGTTGATACTCCATATTAGTAATTTAGTTCACCAAATGCATACAGAGAAAAAATACATACAAAATAGAATTTTAATTGTTATGAACTATGGCTGCTATCTCCACCCAATCGACATTACATACAAAATAGAATTTTAGTTGTTATGAACTATGACTGCTATCTCCACCCAATCGACATCTTCTCCGTGCGTCCTCACCGACCAAATATTCAAGCTAAGGACCACGGGTTTTATAATTTATTTGATATGTTTAAGATTGAATTAATTAAGCTTGGTTAATAGATTCAATAAAAATACGAAGAATCATATATAAATCATGCCCCTTAGCAACGCACGGGCATTTTGCTAGTAATAAAAAAGAAAACTCTCTCACGAGGCGGTTTTTTTTTTGCACCTAGGTGCACATGCACCCACACCGCGACCACATGATACGAGCATTGTGATCCGTGCAAGACATCCCGCAGTGTGGGTACATGTGCACCTAAGTGTAAATTTAACTTTCCCCTCTCTCACGGTCTCAGCAAATGAGATGGAAATATAAGTAATTGGTTCAACTGCCACTAGCGAAGGGATTTCTAGCTGTTTCACTAGAACCAGCAGCTTCAGCGACATTTGACAAACTCAACTATAGAAATTACTGAACACCTTCCAGCTGTAATGGTCAAATACGTAATGTAATGGTGAAATACGTAATCACATATATGACACATAACTAGTTCTAGCTGTGACTTGAACCCAGAGTGGGAGCGGCTCAGAGTGAATTTCCTTCCAGCAGTACCTCATCATCGACACAAACCCAAAAGGAAAACATTGAGGGCTGAGGCGATATCTATGCAGGCTACATGCATGATTATCCTACACAGATCAAGCAAACTCGTACAAGAATCTGAACTACACAGATCAATCCACAACAAAGCATCCAGGACTCAAAAACTGGGACAGTCACACAAACATTACATAGAATAGAAATAACTTTTCAAAGCTGTCACTCATACCCAACGTAGAGAGCCTAATTTAGAATAGGTGTTTCAAGCAACATAAAAAAAAAAGCACCATATCAGGCAACAGGACAGCCATTGTTTTCGTGCATGAACTAGCTAGAGACATCCAAATCAGCACATCCCAATACATAGGAGCCATTTGTGCATTCATAGGACCACATGGCTAGGTCACAGAACTCTTCCACCCTTTTTTAATTAGCTCTACTCAGTGTAAAGTAGCAGAGACATCAGCAGAACAAGTCCCTCCACACATAAGCATCAGAGGTTCCACCACAGGTTCCAGAATTTTTTTGCGAATCTGTCTCGCCTGCATTTGGAGAAAAAACATCATAGAAGCACAAGGTTTGGCTCAAACGACCAAGAGGATTTTCATGAATGAAACCAATGTGAATCAATATGATCTAAGCCAGCCACCTCTAACAAAGTTGGTTAAAATTATTTTCCTAGTCATAATTTGTTAGGACGTCATATGTAATCCATCCTCCTACTGCATAAAGAGATGTCTCAAAGACGAAAACACATTTTCACTAGCATATCCTATCACAGTCATCTAGATAACTAAAAAGTACCTTGCTTTTCACATGACTGTACAAAACCTCAAAATATATCTCAAACAAGAATCCCTTGAGAGGTAAGCTGCACTTTCTATTTAAATAGTTTACATGTAACAAAATCTTTGAATATGAGTATATATGGTGCCTATGTTTCATAAACATCTATGCCAGCTCATGGGATTCTGATATAAGGACAATTTTACCCTGTTCAAAACTGTATGACAGCATCATTTTGGCACTCTACATGATTTAGCACTCAAGTTATCTACTGAACATTGAAACGTGTGGGTAAGCAAGTGCAGATATTGACAGTTGAGGAGAAATAATATGATTTTGCTAAAAGTATTTAATTTTCTTATCTATTTCTAAAGCCCACAGAAAAAGAAGTGCAAGCACACTTACCCTGTGAGAATATCCAGGCTGCGGGGACTTTTCTACTCTCCCATGATACCGGAGGCAAAGGCGAATAGAACTTCCCATCTTTCATGTCATACAATTCACAAGATCTAACTGCTTTTCTCAAATTCCCAGAGCAGTTGATGGAATCATGTAGGTAGAAGATACAGTCTCGTGAAAGATCATAGGGAGACACACGGACAGCTCTGGAGCACCCTCGCCCAAGGAACAACGCTTGATCATTTCCCAAAGTTCTCATCTCAGCCCACAAGTGCCGCTCAAGATCAGCCTTGAACACTACAAACTTACTACTATCAGTCGCAGGAATTCCAGGTCCACGCTCTATTTTGTAGGATTCTTTTCTGTAGGCCATTAGCAGTGTGCCATGAGATTCGAGGAGGTAAGGCATGTATCCTTGGCATGCATATGGGATTCCCTTAATGAGGCGCTTAATCTGAGACACCCTTGGCTCATTGTCATACTCATCCACAATGTCTATAGCTATAAGATCCACAGTGCCAGTGGTGCGATCAAGAGCATAGATCTTCCCTTGCAAGAAGACCATATCTGAGAGCTGACTACACTCCACATCTTTGACCACTGACCATGCACCAGCCCCTGGTCGACACAAAGACATTGTACGGAAAGAGCTAGCAGCGACTATGGCAACAATGAGGCGTGTGGAGCACACAACCAGGGAGAGTACACACATCCCACCTATGACAATATTGCTGTACCATCTGGCATTCAGCCTCTCACGATAGTGTTGGACCATATAATCTTCGATGACTTCCACGGGGCAGTAGTTGCGCGAAAACATGTTAGGAAGGGGCATAGTGGCCTTGGTGAAGAGGTTCATCAGGAAGTAGCTGCCATCATTGCGCGATAGGAGAAGCCATTCACCACAAGATTTTTGGTAGTGCATGTCGTCTGGCAGATGCAAGGTCTCACCATGTGGGAAGCTGGTGGCGCTGCCGTCAGGAAGCAAAATCCACGGCACTGGCGATGGTGGAGGCAGGCGGCACTGGCGTGCCACGGAGCACCACGTGCGGCAAACGGCAGGAAAGAAGGCCCGACCGGCACGCGTGGAGAGGCGGAGGAACACCAGGCCGAGGAGCTCTTGCGGGAGGTCTGACCATGGCGGTGCCCGTGAGCGTTGGACCTGTGGCATCCTGCAATGCAAATGGATGAGGCACGGCATGATCAGACGGAGCTAGAAAACATACAGAGAGGCTCATCCGCATAGAAACAAACACTTGATGGGCATAGAATGGCAGTGGATCAATTTTTAATTAAACCGTTCATAATAATAATAATCGACCACGTTTGATTCTTTTCAAGAACACCGGATGCTTCTTCTCTACAAATCTCAAGCCCACGAGTAGGACACAATCGACAAAGGAATCAAATTAAGAACGTGCCAAACGAACGAAGGTACGGAAATATCAGATCCGTTGGGACCTCACATTGCAGTAGGTAAGGTGAGGAATTTAGTGAAGAGACAAGAAGAAGATACCTTGGACTCGTCGTCGATCGGCGCCCACAGCCGCCGGTGGCCGCTGCTATGGGTAGGAAGGAATCGACGATGGCGATGGGAGCGACGGCGTGCATTTGTTATCGTGCGTTCAGGTCTCACGGACCTATTGGGCTGGACTGGGCCAAAATTGAGCAACGGAGCCTAAACTGATGAAGCCCATACGTGCTTTGTGTTCCTTTATGTATTATCTTTTGTATTTCCCCTGTTTACAAAATTATTAATTGTCTGCATCAAAATTTTGCCCCAAAAAAAAAAAAACTCTCTCACGGTCTCACCAAATTCGATGGAAATATATAAATATAGACAGCTATATTATAAAAAATAAAACTTAAACTTAAACTTAAGCAGCGAGACGACAAGGCCCATCTTTAAATGCAAATGACCTCATAATTTTGAGAAACTATACTCGTAGATAGATAGATCATCATCCATTCATCCTATAAAGATCATACAGCAACCTCCTAGAAACCGAGACAAACACAGAACCAAAGGCATCATATCATATTAGTAGAAACCACGGTTCAAGCAGTCACTCATACCCAACAGAGACAACATTTCTAATCAGTACGGGTGCTTGAAGCAACACACAAAACAAACACCATATCAGGCAACAGGCCAGTCATTATTTTTAATGCAGTTAATAGCTAGTGACATCCAAATCAACACACGTGAATGACAATTATTTGGCCACGTGAAGATTTCTACCACCCTTTTCAAGTAGCTCTTCTCAGCAGTGCAGACCAGTACAGGTATCAGCAGTATCAGCAGAACAGGTCCCTCAACATCAAGCATCAGAGGTTCCACTCCCTCAGGTTCCACAATTTCCTGCAGATCCTGTAGCTTCATCTGTCTCACCTGCATTGGAAAAACCATCACCGAAGCGTAAGGTGTGGCTCAAACGACCAAGTGGCTTTTCATGAATGAAACCTATAACTATGTCAATCAATATGTGCTAAGCCACTTCTAACAAAGTTGTTTAATGTTATTTTCGACACATAATTTGTTAGGATTGCATCTGTGATCTATCCTCGTGCAACGTGACAGAGATGTGTCGAAGAAGAAACACATTTCACTACCATCTCCTTTCACATTCATCCAGAAAGCAAAACAACACTTTATTTTCACGTGATTGTTGGAACCTCAGAATATAAGTCTCATATAAGAATCCCTCGAGAGGTAGGTTCCGCCTTTTTTTTTAGCTTTCCTGAAAAAAAACTTTGGACATGAGTATTGTGCTTATGTTTTATGACACATCTATAACAGCTCATTAGATTCCGAATAAAAGGATATTATACCCTGTTCGTAACTGTATGATGGCATCATTTTGGCACTCTACATGATTTATAACTCAGGTTATCTAGTTGTTGTCAAAAAAAAAAAAAAAAAAAAAAACTCAGGTTATCTATTGAACATTGAAACATGTGGGAAAGTATACAGCTCTTGACATTGACAGTTGAGGAGAAATAATTTGAACCCACATGTGGGAATAAAAGTAGTTTTTTTTACTTATTTTAGAACCCACATAAAAAAATAAGTGCAATAAAACTTACCATGTGAGAATATCCAGATTGCGGGAACTTTTCCAGTCTTCCGTGATACCATAGGCAAGGGTGAATAGATCTTCTCATCTTTCATGTCATACAATTCACAAGCCGTAGCTGTCTTCTTCCAATACCTAGTGAAACCATCCAGGAAAAAGATACAGTCCCGTGAAAGGTCATAGGGAGACACATGGACAGCTCTGGAGCACCCTCGCCCAATGAACAATGCTTGGTCATTCCCCAAAGTATTCATCTCAGCCCACAAGTTCTGCTCAAGATTAGCCTCAAACACTACAACCCCACTACCACCAGCCATAAAAACCATAGAGAAATTTCCAGATTCATGCACTATTCTATAGGAAAGTTTTTTACAGACCATTAGGAGTGTGCCATGGGATTCAAGGAGATAAGGCACCCAGAAGAAATCTTCTTGGTGTGGAAACGAGAATCCCTCAATGAGGCGTCCAATCCGAGACACCCTTGGCTCACTGTCATACTCATCCACTATGTCTATAGCAATAAGAGTCCCAGGCATGGAGCTGCGGTTAAGAGCGTAGATCTTGCCTTGTAAGAAGACCATATCTGAGACCAACCAGCACACCTCATCCACTCTCACTGACCATGCAGCAGCCCCTGGTCGGCACAGAGCAATTGTACTGAAAGACCCCATAGCAACTGTGGCAGCGATGAGGCGTGCGGAGCACACAACCAGAGAGGTTATTAATATCGCATCTTTGTCTTTTTTGTCCAACCAGGTCATCTCAGGGACTATATAATCTATATAATCTCCGTTGGCTGCCAGAGCCTCTTGGTAGTAGCTGTGCGAAGACAAGCTAGGAAGGGGCATAGTGGCCTTGGTGAACTGGTTCATCAGCAAGCAGCTGTCATCATTGCCCGACAGGAGAAGCCACTCGCCAAAAGAGTTGTGGTAGCGCATGCCGGTCGGCAGCTGGAAGGTCTCGCCTTGAGGGAAGCTGGTGGCGCTGCCGTCAGGAAGCACAAGCCACGGCACCGGCGACGGCTTGGGCAGGTGACAGTGTCGTGCCGCGTAGCACCACGCGCGGCAAACGGCATGAAAGAAGGCCCGGTCGGCACGCGTGGGGAGGCGGAGGAACACCAGGCCGAGGAGCTCAGAAGGGAGGTCCGACCATGGCGGTGCCGGCGGTGAGCCTTGAACTTCCCTCATCCTGCAAAATAGGAGAAAGGTGCAATCAGACGGAGTAGAAACCAAGGAGAGAGGCATGTCGGCATACAAACAAACACCTGGTAGACATGGAATGGCTGTGTGTCGATATTTATCGAAAACTCTTATAATAATGATACTGATCCATCACATTTGATTCTTAACAAAAGCACAGTGGATGATTCTCTTCACAAATCTCAAGCCCGCAAGCACGAAACAATCGAATAAGAACATGCGGAAGGGACAAAGGTACGGGAACATCAGATGTGTTGCGACCTAGCACGTCGACAGGCGAGGAAGCGTGACAAAGGAGAAGAGAGGAAGGGAGGGAGAGGAGATACACAGAGAATACCTTGGACGCGTCGTCGGCCGCCGCCCGCCGCCGCTGCGGAGTGTGGACGGTGGGGTGGTGGGAAGGAATCGACAAAGACGGTAGGGTTTCGGTCTCTCACTCTCGGAGCCTATCGTGCGTTCTGAACTGATGAAATGGACCTTCTGGGCTGGTCTGGGGCCATAACTGAGCGACGGAGCCAACAGAACTGATGAGGCCCATAATGTGCCGTTGTGTTTTGTGGATTTTTCTATTTCACCTTTTTTCCAAAAAAAAAAAAAAAAAGAATTAATTATCCACATAAAAATTTAGCAAAAATGTACCGATGTTACCAAATGAGAAGGAAAAATCTGAATATAGTAAAAATTTAAACTTAAAAAGCAAGACAAGATGGGAAGCCTCGTCCTTGTATATGCAAATGGCATAAAAATGTTGACAAACTGTAGCTGTAAAATCATCATTCATCTTACAAAGGTCATGCTGCAACCTCCCAAACTTGAGACAAACACAGAACCAAAAGCATGCACATTCGCTTGTTCTAATTTCAGCTTATTTTCTTCCACAAAATACTATTGAAACAGCTAAAATCACCGGCTTTTGAAGCAACATAATAGACATAAAACAGGCACACGGTGACATCTAGTGACATCCAAATCAACACACGTGAATGAAATCGGAAGATTTCTATCACCCTTTTAAAGTAGGTTGTGTAAGAGCACAGACTAGGAAGTAGCATGGTGGCCTTGGTGAAGGGGTTCATCAGGAAGCAGCTCCTGTGACAAGAGAAGCCACTCACCACAAGAGTTCTGGTAGCTAACGCCGTCTGGCAGGTGGAAGGTCTCGCGGCCGCTAGAGAAGCAGGTGGCGCTGCCATCAGGACATACGAGCCACGGCACTGGTGACGGCGGTAGGCAGCACTGCTGCACCGCAGTGCGCCATGTGCGACAGACGGCAGTAAAGGAGGCACGGTCTGCACGCCTAGGGAGGCGGAGGAACACCAGGGCGAGGAGCTCTGGAGTAAGGTCAGACCATGGTGGTGATCTTTTCTTCTTCTTCAACCTTTGCTTCTTCTTCGACATCCTGCACAAATAAAAGGATAGAATGAACAATCAGGTGGCGACCAGAACAGGTAAAAAGGTGTGCCCGCATATAAACAAGCACTTGGTGGGCATGCAAATCAACCTATGACCTGCAACTGCAATATATGGCTGATGGACATGCACAAAACCTATCGATTATGTATCTGGCTTCTGGCATATTAATAGTAGATCGATTAAGCTACTTCTTTTTAAACCCTATAACATATGGATCACCTTCGGTGCTTATCGGTCTCATATGGGTGCATCTTGTTCACAAATCGCGAGCGCACAATCACGGACATGATCCGCAAACGAGACCTAGGAAGTGAACACGGGGATATGGACTATGGAGGATACGAGGCAAATACCTTGGACTCGCGTGAATCGTCGGCGTCGCCGGCCGCCGCTCACCGGTGCTGGCCTGCTGCTACGGACGGGGATATGGACTGTGGGGAGGACTCCAGTTCCTTGTGTTTGGGCTAATGAAACAGGCATGTTGGGCTGTAAATGAGCTACAGAAGCCCAGGCACTTTTATGTTTTTATCCAGATAGGGCCCAATTATAAATGATAATAAATGGGCTGCAAGCCCAATAAATTACCATTCAGCTCGTCCTTTCCCAGCCCGTGCTGTCCAAACGCAATGCAGAAAACGAATTTTCCTTTCGCTTTTGCTTCCGGGTTCCGGCTAGTAGAGAGAGTATTTCAGGCAACAACTCTCCTCTTCAGAAATTGTGCAGAGATGGTCAGGTCAGATGGACTGAATTTGGCTTCTTACTCTAGTGCCAGTACAGCTGAATCTTAGGCTAGTACTTCAAACAAGATGGTCCTACATAGGAGTTTATCTCTTACTATCGAATCCAGAGCTCAAGCTCGGGCGGGGAGAGCATGCCCACGTCGCCTCCAATTCGCGGCCGTCGGATCGGGCGCATTGACGATCCAGATGATGCGGTATCGGCAATTTTACAAAAACGCCCTTATATGTACCAGAATTCAGATTTACGCCATCGCTGCTGCCACATGTCCTCCGCCTCTACGCATGGCTTGCCTTCGCGCAGCTCTCTAGAAGCATCGGCACGCACGCGTGACTTCCGCAGCGACGCCGGCTGCGACCTCTGCCCCGCCCGCTTCGCCACCACGCCCGCGACCTCCCTCGTCAGCCAGAAGCGGGCACGAGGCGGCGGCGGCCGCACCCTGCGAGCGCAGCTGTCGATCCCGGCCGTCAGCGCTCCCCGGCACGGCAACACACGCGGCCGCCACCCCGTGACGGCAGGTGAGACGCGCCGGCGCAAACAAAGCCCTGCTCGCGCAGGGCACCGATGCAGGAAGCGATGAGCGCGGCCCCCGACAGCCGCGCGGCGGTGCCGGCCATTCGGCGCAGGTCCGTCGCAGCTCGCCGGCAAGCCAACCGCCCCCACCATGGTCGTCCCGGCCAGTTCCTGACGACGCGGACACCGCCCCGACTGCTCGCCCACGATGGGTCGGCCGAGGCCACCACGCCCG
Source organism: Hyparrhenia diplandra (assembly GCA_015847255.1). Classification (NCBI taxonomy): domain Eukaryota; kingdom Viridiplantae; phylum Streptophyta; class Magnoliopsida; order Poales; family Poaceae; genus Hyparrhenia; species Hyparrhenia diplandra. Next base: position 253,298 of record JADLZK010003904.1, read on the forward strand.
GGCGCGACGGCATCGCCGGGGTCTCCGCTCGCGCCAAAACGGCCGAGGACGCCACAGTCATGCGCCCCCGTGGCGCCATCAACGCGGCAGGCGTGGGCGTGGTCGAGGGCACCACGCCCGTGGCCCCACACGCGCTAGAGCGGCCGGGCCCCCAGCGCAGGGGCCGTCGCCCGCGCGGCCGCATCTGCGACGACGTCGCTGGCCTAGCCCGAACGCCATGCCGCGCGACCGTCCCGGGCGCTGCAGTCCGTCTCCGGCGCGTTCGGCGCCGAGCACGCGTGCACGGCGCTACTCATTCTGATGGCAGCGTTGCGGGACACGTCGCCAGCCGTGCTCGCGTGCCCGCCGAGCACACGCGCTACTCCTGCTGACGGCGACGTTGCGGGATACGTCGGCGGCCATGGCCGTGCATGGCCGAATCGACGCCGGCGTCCGCACCTGCGTGCGCGCTCTGCTCCGCGATGCTCGGTGTCGCCGCGCTCACCGCCACTAGCACTGCCGCCGGTTCTCTGCTCTGGCCTTTCCCTCCGCTCCGCCCTCTCTCGATCTCTTTTTGCGACAACTAGCAACGAAAATTGGTCTCCATCTGATGTACTTGTATTTTATTTTCAATTTCAGAAATTATGTGCTAACAATTACTGAACCCCTCATGTGCATATTTTAATCTGAAAATAGGTTCTCAGAACATATATTATTCTTCATAATATATTATTATACAATTCAAAACTCCTATTTTTCTATATTTAATTAATTACATCAAAGTAACAAATGTATACAACATAGAATCTCAAGCATATATTACAGCTACAAACTTTTGATTAACAAGATGATAACTCTACATTTTCTTTTGACCTGATAACTCCACAATTTAAAACAATTGATCCTCACACAAAACAAATCACGGAGGAAAAACACCTCCTGCTCCTTCCCAATACTCTGTGTCACTCATTTTTTTTTTCCCCAAAGACCATCGGCCCGCTACAATCTGTCGCGCGGCAAAGCCGCGCAGTTTTCTAGTAGAGAAGAATCAAGCAAGCTCTCCCACAGTATAAAACACATAGCACTAGCACACAACAGTACAACACGCATCAGGAATTCAGGATGCACAAACAGCGGTATGGGAGTGGGCATAAGCATTGCCTAACAAATCATTTGGACAATCATTAATTATCAGGAGCTCGGTCCTCATCAACTTTAGAAAGAAAGACCAAATGTGAAGAGCACCATTACAGCATCTGTTTTGTGCAGCCAGCACAATTGAACAGTTTTTTTCTTTAAAAAAAAAAAGTTTCGATTGAACAGTTTAGGCAATACAGCTAGCAAAACAAGAAATAGGTCCAAGCAAGCTCTCCCAGAGTTTAAAACACACAGAACACACACACATCAGGAATCAGAAGCCATCAGGAATTCAGAATGCACAAACAGAGTTATGGGAGGGAGTGGGCATAAGCATTGCCTAACAGATCACTTGGACAATCATTATCAGTAGCTCAGTCCTCATCAACTTCAGACCTAGTGTGAAGAGCACCATTACAGCATCTATTTTGTGCAGCCAGCACAATTGAACAGTTTTTTTTTTTTTTTTTTTTTTTTTTTGAAGTTTCGATTGAACAGTCTGGGCGATACAAACTAGCAAAACAAGCACAGGTCCAAGCAGTGACATTGTATATCCAAGCACATCTAAGCGAGGTGAATGTGATAAACTGATGATAGACCTTTTTGCATACGAAGAACACATCAGTCAATGAAGAATCTTCTTAACCCTATTTATTATTTCTTCTAAGCTCAGCACTTAGTTGTGGAAGAAGCAGATGAACCAGCTGTACTGCCAGGAAGAAGCATCCCATAATCCTCTTTGTCAGTCTCCACAGGTCCTGCAGGTGCTCTGCAGTTAACTGCAACCCATTTGTCGTGCTCTCTGCATTATAAAAACAACAAAATGATTGAGTTGTGGATCCAATGAGATTTTTGTTTTCATTTTATTTTTTAAAATAAAAATAACAATTACTCTGTCTATACTGTCTCCTAATGTCATTTTTTACAAATATTTTACCAAATCGCTCTCCAGATTGAATCTGAGATCCATCCTCTCCTCCAAGGTGTGAAACATGTCACTTGGCATCGTATATGAAATCACAAGAACAAATCCATCTTGATAAAACTACTTCCATTTCACAAGGTTGTACACATAATACAAACCTCAAACCAGAAGCCCCACCTAATGAATGCAAAAGCCCTCCTGATTTTTTTTAAAAGGAAAGAGCAAAAGAAGGTGATGTTTCACCAACGTTTTGCTTTCATGTATTTATGTATGATTCTATGTTCGATGGCACCACCAAAGCAAGGAAAGTTTAGGTCTGCTTCCTCTACAACAAACTACTTAGTGCAAGAGAGAGAGAGAAAAAAAAAAAGAACTGAATACCTTGACAGAAAAGCCAGGTTGCTGCGACGTCTCCACTCGTCCATGATACCATAGGCAAGGTTGAATAGATCTTCCTGTCTTTCATGTCATACACACCGCAAGATGTAGTTGTTTTCGACCAAACTGAGCTAATATAGTCATCTATAAAGAAAATGGAATCGCGAGATAGATCATAAGGAGACACACAGACAGCTCTCGAGCACCCTTGCCCCACGAACAATGCTTGGTCATCTCCCAAACTCCTCAGCTCGGTCCACAGCCTACGCCCGAAGTCTGCCTCGAAAACTTCGAACTCGCTCCTGCCTGCCACAAGAATGGAACTTTTTTCTCCCCGACCATACACTATCTCTTCTTTCCAGTAGACTTTCCTGCGGATCATCAACAGTCTGCCACGAGATTCGACAAGGTAGGAACATTGGGGTGCTAAGGGAACTCCAAAGAATACGCGCTCAATTCGAGACACCCTTGGCACATCATTGCCATTCTCATCCACAATGTCAATGGCAAGAAGATCCTGCCACCCATTGTCGTTGTTAATAGCGTAGAGCTTCCCCCTGAAGAAGACTATGTCTGAGAGCCACCTGTAGCATTCAGTTGTTCTCACAGACCATGCACCATGCCCTGGTCGGCACAATGCTAGTGTACCCATACGTCCAACAGCTGCGCCCATAGTACAAACTGTCACAGCGATGAGGCGTTTTGAGCATACCACTAGACTAGAAACAAATATCTTAGATATGTCCTTGAGGTTAGTCCACATCCTCTCAAAGTTCCTATGCTCACCGATGGTTTCCGAGGAGTCAGAGTAGGTGATGTAAGAACACAGACTAGGAAGTACCATTGTGGCCTTGGTGAAGGGGTTCATCAGAAAGCAGCAGCCAGGGCCATCATCCCACGACAAGAGAAGCCACTCGCCACAAGAGTTGTGGTAACGAACGCCATCCGGCAGGTGGAAAGTCTCGCTGCCACAGGGGAAGCGGGTGGCGCTACCGTCAGGAAGTAGGAGCCATGGCATTGGCGACGGCGGTCGTAGACGGCACTGCTGCACCGTTGTGCGCCATGCGCGGCAGACAGCAGTAAAGAAGACGCGATCTGCACGACTAGGGAGGCAGAGGAACACCATGCCGAGGAGCTCTGGAGTGAGGTCGGACCATGGTGGTGATCTTGGGTTCTTCTCCGACATCCTGCGCGAATGAGAGGATCTAAATACGTACACCATCAGGTGGAGATCAAAACAGGAAAACGTGTGCCCGCATATAAATAAACACTTGGTGGGCATGTGTAGAAAATATCGAACCTTTCCGATCTATCTTCGCGGAGTGGATGTCCGCGAGACGACGACAGCGATCAAGAAACTTTGGTGCGGTGTGAGTCGGCCGTGCCCGTGGCCCTGCGTCCCTAATCACAGGAGACCAGCCGCACGCCGATCCGCAAGGCGCTAGGATTTGAGGAGAACGGGAGAGAAAAGAGTGCGCCCAAGTTGTTAACGCCTCGTGCGGTGCGGTCGTGTTTATACTCTGCTCGGAGAAGAGTTGGACGCAGGGCCGGCCCCGGCCTTGTTGAGCCGTCGGGTGGGTTCAGGAGAAAAAGCAGTGTAAAGTTTGGTCTGAATTCTTGACCGTATAAAGTTTTTTTTAATTACACCATACAACGCAGACGCTACACATACGCACATTAACACCTATGAACACACGTAGCAAACCTTAACCCTATGAGCACCGGAAGTACTTACTTGAGCGGCACATCTTGAAATTCACAAAGTCATCACAGGCGCCTTTGTCAGCGGGGGACGTCGCCTACTACTTAATGCGTAGCGCCCGGAAATCCTAGAATAAATTTAGGAAATGCAATCACCAAGTATCAAGTCGAGGACTTAAACCCTGGTTGGCAGGTTCCACCACAAGAAACCAGCTGACCTTGGTTTCCCATAGTAATTTTCTTGGCTTAGGCCTTCTTTGGTTAGGTAGCATTAGGATTTTTTAATCCTACTAACTTTTAGAAAAAAAACTCTCAAGAGGAGCTTCTAGGGACTTTTAGTAAAAATTCTACAAAAATCTCTCCTGTTTGTTTTTATAGAAACTAAAAGAGACTTTTTTTAGTCTCAACTTCAGAAAGTCACTTTAACCAAACAGAGTCTTACTTTGCCCTTTTTTTATGGCAAAAACTGTGGGATGGGTCTTCGCCCTTTTTTCGGAACTTATCTTTACTAGAAATCATGCTTTCTCTAAGCTGATTGCCCAAATAATAAGGCTTAGAGCAAGCTTCCCTGATAACCGCATCCAGTCCATTCGGATGGATAATGCTGGTGAGTTCAGGTCAAAAGCTTTTGATGATTATTGCTTAGCCATGGGCATCAAGGTAGAGCACTCAGTACCACATGTCCACACACAAAATGGTCTAGATGAATCCTTGATCAAGAGAATCAAGTGGATTGCCAGACCGATGTTGCAGAATTGTAAGCTGTCAACCAGTTGTTGGGGCCATGCAGTGTTGCATGCTGCAGCACTAATCCAACTCAGGCCAACTGCATATCATGACACATCCCCCATACAGCTGGTGCGTGGGAAGGAACCAAGTATTTCCCATCTGCGTGTATTTGGCTGTGCGGTATACGTGCCCTTACCACCACCTCAGCGTACCTCAATGGGGCCCCACCGGAAGTTGAGGATATATGTTGGTTATGAAACTCCGTCCATAATCAAATATTTGGAGCCTATGATGGGGATCTTCATACGGCTCGGATGCGCTGATTGTGTCTTCGATGAAGACCATTTCCCAAAGATTAGGGGAGATCGACATCGAGAAGAATGCCGGAAATTGAATGGAATGCAAGCGGGTTGCAATCTTTGGACCCACGCACAAGTAAAACCGAACCGAAGTTCGGAGGATCATACATTTGCAAAGTCTTGCAAATGAGCTGCGAATGCCTTCATCGATCATAAAGAGTGACAAGGTCGCATATACTGCGATAAATGCGCCGGGAGAGTTCAGGAGTACCCCGAAGGATACCAACTCTACGGTCTCCACCAATCCTAGGAAAAGGGGAGACCTCCGGGTGCTTTCAGGACAAGGCCCCGCGGAGACGCCCGCAAAGGCGAGTCAGCGAGCCACTGTCTCTTAAAGTATCAAATGAAGAAGCTCAACTGAAGTTGAGGACACCCCTGAAGCGGTGGCTCGACCTGAAGTCGAGTTGGTCCCTGAAGGACGAAGTCGAGTTGGTCCCTGAAGGACCCCATCCTGAAGATGGAAACCACCATGCGGCGCGCGCTCAATATCGCATTGGTGGATCGGAACGGCCTAGCTCAATCGTTATGGGAAATCACGATGAGCTAGATGATGAGATTGCAACTAATTATGTGGAAACGGAGAATCATATCATAGAAAGACCACTGTTGTCGACATATATTTTGCCTCAAAAATTGCTGATTCTTTGGATCCGGATCCTGAACCAAAGTCGTTGGCAGAGTGCCGGAAGCGCTCTGATTGGGATAAATGGAAAGCATCAATTGAGGCAGAGTTGCACTCGCTTTACAAAAGAGAGGTTTTTGGGCCTGCAGTCCTAACACCTCCAAAGGTCATCCCTGTAGGATGCAAGTGGGTCTTCCTCCGGAAGAGGAATGAACATGGCCAGGTGGTAAGGTATAAAGCGAGGTTGGTGGCACAAGGGTTCACGTAGAGACCCGGCATTGATTATGATGAAACTTACTCTCCCGTCATGAGTGGCATAACGTTCCGATATCTAATATCCATGGCAGCTAACTTGAATTTAAAAATGCAGTTGATGGATGTTGTGACCGCATACCTGTATGGGTCACTTGATTCGGAAATTTATATGAGAGTCCCTAAGGACTCAAGATCCCTGGACCGAATCAAAACCGCAACATGTTCGGTCCGTTGCAGCGGTCGTTATACGGTTTGAAACAATCCGGAAGGATGTGGTTCAACCGGTTGAGTAACTTCCTCCTGAAGAGGGGTTACACAAACAATGATGATTGTCCCCGTGTGTTAATCAAGAAATCCCTGAAGGGTTTTACGCATCATCTCGGTTTATGTTGATGATTTGAATATCATCGAACCACGAGGAGGACATTGAGGAAGCAATGGCTTACCTCAAGGCGGAGTTCGAGATGAAAGACTTGGGTAGAACCATGTTTTGTTTGGGCCTGCAGCTCGAACCAATGTACTCTTTTCTCCTACCCTTTTTTCCCACTGGATTTTTGGGGGGAGTTTTTAACGAGGCATGGACACATGCGCGATTCACCCAAGGGGGAGTGTTGTGAAACCATGTGTGTGTGGGTGAATCTCAAAGCAAGGGGAAAAATATCTAGCACTCTAGGGAGCATGGGAAGAGTCTAGAGTATGGTGGACTCTAGTGTATGAGAGAAGGCTCTAGAGTGTAGTGGACATATCTATGGAGGAAATATCTAGAGGAGATATTTGGAGAGTGCTACCCATGGCCTCTCCCTATAAATAGGGGATAGCTCCCATTGTAAAGGCATCCATGAAAGTGACTCAATAATAGAGAACTCCTCATTCCTCCCAACATCCTCTTGTGTGCTCATATTGTGTGCTCGGTGGTTTCGGTTCTACGGCGGATTCTTAACACGCCCCACCCCACAACGATCACATCACAGCCATGCCCGCGGCTTCTATTTCCTCTTGGTCCCGTCATTACGTTTGCTGGAAGTAGGAAGCAATCGTTGCAAGGAAATTTCAAAACAAAAAAAGTGCACACACGTGAAGGCTGGTGGAACAAAATAATTTTCAAAAAAGTGGGCTGGCACCACTTTTTTTTCTTCTTTTCCTTAGCTCTTGATATGGACCAGCAATCCTCCTACACACTACTCATGGGCCGAGACAAAGTTTTTTACGTTTTCACTCGGTTGCACTCGCAATTTGCCGCACGGCAGCCAAGCCGAGCAGTAGGAATCGTATACGGGTACAGAAGGCAGATAGGAACACGTGGAGGGTGAAAGGAAAAGGGTGAATTTTCTTTTATGAAATTTCCTTGCTTTATTTGGAAGCTTGTTGTTTTTTTAAAAAAGCAAGGCCACGGCTTGGCCCAATTCACCGATGCAGAATGCCAATGAGACATATTCTAGCCCAATAGGTGGCCTAACTTGGGTTGGATTTTTAAATCAGGAATCTTCAAGTTTCTCAAATTCAATATATATCCTTTCACCTTTTCTTTCTCTCAAGCACTTTTGCACTTGGAACCCTAAGTTCTCTTCTATTTCTTTTTTTTTCACCCCTTTCCAAAACCGCCAGGAGTAGATTGGTGCACCGGTAATCCGGTATTAGTATCGTACACGGAGGGAAGGACGGGAGAAAAAAAGTGACGGAAAAAATTTTTTGGCAGAAATTCTCTCTTTATTAGTAGGTAGGTATAGATCTAGTTGGTCCCAAAGCTATGCCCTTCCATTAGTTTTAGGACATAATGGTGTTCAGTCAAGAGTGAAATGACGATTTTGCCTCTATGTGCAAATGAATTAGTTTGTCTGTGTTTAATTTTAAGAATATTTCACATGATTTAAGCTTGTGAAAAATCATTTGAAATAAAGAATATATCAATTTTATGTAATTGTAACAACCTTAAAACCATTTGAATTATTTGTCAAAATTAAATACTGACAAATTGAACTGTACATAGATTGAGTTTTTGTCAGGTGAAAATCGTCATTTCACACTTGACTTAACACTGTTAAGTCTCAAAACAAACAACTGTTAAGTCTCAAAAACAAACAAAAGGGCCGCATAAGGAAATAAAGATAGTTTTCAAGAAAAAAAATGGTAAGTTCAAAAATAAAAGTGCCAAGAAAGTAAGCCAAAAGTTTTTTCAGGGTAAGAAAACAAAATTCTCTCTATGGTTTGACTAATCCTTGTCCGTCCTAAGGACATAAATGGAATTTTCCCATAGGATCACAATCCTCGAAAATAATTGTGGCCCCGTTTTGGTCCTTGGAATTGAAATCCATATTAAATCACAATTTAGGCACATGTCAATTAAAGTTCATATGGCTGCATGCAGAATATTACTTGTATGTTGTTGTTGGCCATATAGAGGAAATACTTATATTCTCACTTGCTGCAAGTGATTGAGCCAAAGAGAGTTTAGAAATTGCAGAACATAAACATAGAATGGGGATAGTGGAATCTATTTTTATCTCTCACCCCCATAAATTTAAGACTAATTTAAGACAGGCTTATATCTAAACTTTGAAAAGTCCCGAAGTGCCAAAATCCAAGTACAAATTACACCATTAGTTTTATGCAATAAAGACTAGCAAAAGAAGCAACAGGTACTAGTAGTGATATTGTATCCAAGTGCATCTGAGCGAGGTGAATGTGATGAGCTGATCATGATAAGCCTTTTTTTTTTTGTGTGTTGGAACACATAAGCCAATGAACTCCCTTAAGTATTAAACCGTAGTCTTTATTAGTTCTTCTATTTTCAGCACAAAGTTGTGGAAGCAGCAGATGAACCAGCAGCCCCGCCAGGAAGAAACTTCCCAGGATCCTCTTTGTCAGTCTCCACAGGCTCCTGCTGCAGGTGCTCCCCACTTAGTGGGGCCCATTTTTCATGCTCTCTGCATTATTAAAAAACAAATGATTTAAGTGTAGTGGGTTACATAAGAGTTTCTTTTTTTTTTATTTCATTTAATTAGAAAAACACAATTCCTTCTGTTGCATTGTTGTTTCCAAATTTCATTGTTTACAAAGACTATGTATCAAATAATTTTCCAGATTGAATCTTAATTAAGTGTAGTGGGTTACATGAGAGTTTTTTTTTTTTTTATTTCATTTAGAAAAACACAATTCCTTCTGTTGCATTGTTGTTTCCAAATTTCATTGTTTACAAAGACTTTTTATCAAATAATTTTCCAGATTGAATCTTAAATCCATCCTCTCCTCCAAGGTGTGAAAGTGTGAAACATGTCTCTATGAAATAAGAACACACACTTGGCACCCCCAGAATAATCAAATGTTAGGTCTGTTTCATCTACAGCAGACTATTTTCGTGCAGAAAAAAAAGAAGCATGAACTCAATACCTTGACAGAAAAGCCAGGTTGCTGGGACGTCACCATTCATCCATGATACCATAGGCAATGTTGAATAGACCTTCCGTTGTTCATGTCATACACACCACAAGATGTAGTTGTTTTCTTCCAACCTGAGCCAGGGTAATCATCCACAAATAAAATGGAATCATGTGATAGATCATATGGAGAGACACAGACAGCTCTCGAGCACCCTTGCCCTACGAACAATGCTAGGTCATCTCCCAAACTCCTCACCACAGTCCACAACCTACGCCCAAAAGTCTGCCTCACGCACTTCAAACTTGTTGCTGCCTGCCACGAGAACAAAACTATTTCGTCCCTGATGGCACACAGTCTCTTGTCTGCAGTTGATTTTCCTGAGGACCATTAGCAGTCTGCCACGCGATTCAACAAGGTAGCAACGGTTGAATGTTGTGGAGACTCCATAGAATATGCGCTCAATTCGAGACACCCTCGGCTCATCGTTGCCATTCTCATCCACAATTTTTTTTGAGTTTAAATCTCATCCACAATTTCAATGGCACAAAGATCATGCTGCCCAATGTTGAAGCCCCCAATAGCGTAGAGCTTCCCCTGAAGAAGATTATGTCTGAGAGACACCGGCAAAGTTTGTTTATTGCTCCCACGGACCATGTAGCATCTCCTGGTCGGCACAATGCTAGTGTACCACTACCGCCAATGCCCGTAGTACTAACTATCACAGCGATCAGGCGTTTTGAGCATAACACTAGACTCAAAACAAATATCTTAGATATGTCCTTGAGGTTAGTTCTCCACACCCTCTCAAAGTTCCTATGGTCACGGATGGTCTCCGAAGAGTCAAAGTAGGTGGTGTAAGAACACAGACTAGGAAGTACCATTGTAGCCTTAGTGAAGGGGTTCATCAGGGAAGCAGCTGCCATCATCCCGCGACAATAGAAGCCACTCGCCACAAGAGTTGTGGTAGCGAACGCCATGCGGCAGGTGGAAGGTCTCGCCGCCGCAAGGAAAGCGGGTGGCGCTGCCATCGGGAAGTACAAGCCACGGCACTGGTGTCGGTTGCTGCACGCGGCGCTGCTGCACCGCGGTGCGCCATGCGCGGCAGACAGCAGTAAAGATGACACGATCTGCACGCCTTGGGAGGCGGAGGAACACCATGTCAAGGAGATCTGGAATGAGGTCGGACCTTGCGCGGTGCGCCATGCGCGGTGGCTTTTGGTTCTTCTCCGTCATACTGCACGAATGAGAGGATCGAAATACACCATATATCAGGTGGCGATTAGAATAGGTAAAAACGTGTGCCCGGATATAAACAAACACTTAAATATCGAACCTTGCCGATTATTTATCTTCGCGGAGTGGATGTCCGCGAGACGAGGACAGCGATCAAGAAACTTTGCTGCGGTGTGATGCCGTCGTGCACAGGAGTCCAGCCGCACAGCGCACGCCGGTCCGCTGGCACCAGTCCCCGCGGTGTCTCGCGCTGACGCTCCCTCACCGGCTCGCTGGAGTTCACCGTCCCTCCAACAGGCCGCAAGGCGCTAGGGTTTGGAGAGCACGGGAGAGAGAAGGAGCGCGCCGTGCGCCCGTCGTGCGGTCGTGTGCCAGCTCTACATCTACTGGGAGAAAAGTTGGGCCATCACCACACCCCTCACCACACCACACCAGGCTGCTGGGCCACACCACCATCCTGGATAACGTAGTTCTGGCCTACATTCGTGACATGGTATTTATTTATTTATTTAGAAAAGGACATGGTATTTATTTTGGTTTCCCATAGTAAATTCAAAGGAATTTCTAGGGTTTATTTAATCCCAGGATCATAATCCTCCAAAATTTCAGCCCACGTTTGCATCTTTGGAATTGAAACTCATTTCAATAATCACAATATATAAGCACATTATAAAAATTGCATAGCTGCTGGGTGATGCGCCCGAAGGCCCACGGTCGGCCCGGGCCACACGTTGTCGACGACGGCGGCGGACGACGGGCAAGCGGGCCCGAGGACAACACCGCCGCATCCCCAACCGCCACCATCCCGACCGCTGCTTTTTGCTGTGCGAGGGTGAGGGGCCTCAAGTCTAGGTTGACCCAATGCTTGATGGCTGGCTGCCTCCCTCGTCGCGTGCTGTCTTCTCCAATTTTGCTACCCCCCGGACCCGGCCGGCGCTATCGGAACCGGCTGTCACCATCACGGATGACCGGCTCTGCTTCAAGGATGGGGGAGGGGTCCGGGGGGGCTACGAGTGTAAGGATGGGAGCGGATCGGTTTGGGCGGGTAATCCACGGGTTTCGGGTCCCAGCGGGTTCGGGTTCGGTCACGATATTTCACCCATATTTTTCGGGTTTTGGTTCGGGTTTGGTTTCGGGTTTAGTATTCCACCCGGGGATATCCAATGGATATCGGAAATAAATCATTTGGAATTAAAAATTATGTTTTATAATATGTTCATAATAATTTGTTCACTTAAATTATTAAATTTATTCAAAGTTGACTTATGAAAATATTTATTATTTGTTGTCTCTTGTTTATACATGTGAATATGTGTATATATTTCCGTGGGTAATCCGCGGGTTTGGGTATCCCTTCGGGTTTGGGTATCCGTTCGGGTTTCAGTACCCGCGGGTTTGGGTTTGGTGATGGATTTCCACCGAATCGGTTTTGGGTTCGGGTTCGGGTTTTGATTTCGGGTTTCAGGTTTGGGTGCACGGAGACTCCACCCGATCCGAACTTCGACCCGTTGCCATCCTTAGTCGAGTGCTCCCCACGGCCGGCCGTCTCCGCTGGCGGCTTATTTGGAGAAGGATGTCGGGGAAGCGGCGGCACCACGCTCGACCCTGCTGCTCCCACCCGCCCATAACACCCGCTTTTGCAGCGGTTGGTGAGGCTACCGTCGGTGGCGTGCGGACAATAACCTCGGTGGCGCGCGCCGTCGACTCCTTCATGCTGCCATTGGAGGAACCTCGATCAAGGATCCCGCCGCCGCGAAGGCGAAGGTTATCGCGATGGCCCCGGATCCCACGTCGCGGCGATCGGTTGGCCGCCAAATATGTCTTCCACGATCCTAAGCGGGAGGCAGGCACGGCGTGCCTTACTAAACAAGTGGGTTGGGCGACCCGAGTACAGGGCGTCTAATACCCCGGACCGCTCAATCGCCGTCATGTTCAACAAAGCTTTCCGTGATGCAGTCCCATCCTCCAGGCGAGAGAAGGTGCGCAAGGTCCTACCCTTGCTCAACGTCCGCTTTGCCCTTGCGAAGGGGGACGTGGAGGGCTTGCACGAGCCTTACGCGACTTTGCGGGTTGCTTTAGTCGCACATTAGTTACCTTACCTAGTACAAACCCATAAGCTCCACCATCTAGCCGGTGATCTTTGTATGTGTTCCCTACCTTGAGCAGGCAACTTCGCCATGTTCAAGGCCGTGTCTTTGTACTCTATTTGGATTTGGATTTTTATCCCACTTCTCTTAATGCAGCACGAGCTAAGCTCAGTTTCGAAAAAAAACATTGCCTAGCAAATCACTTGGCCAATCATTATCAGAGGACAGTCTTCATCAACTTCAGAAAGGAACATCCAGTGTGACTGTGAAGTGCACCATTACAGCATCTATTTTGTGCAGCCAGCACAATAATTGAACAGAAGGTTTGGCAAAACATACTAGCAAAAAAGGTCCAAGCAGTGATATTGTAACCAAGCACATCTGAGCGAGGTGAATGCGCTGAACTGATGATAGACCTTTTTGCCTAGGAAAGAACACATCAGCCAATGAAGAATCTTCTTAACCCTATTTATTAGTTCTTCTGTGCTCAGCACGTAGTTGTGGAAGCAGCAGATAAACCAGCTGCTCCACCAGGAAGAAACCTCCGTCGATCCTCTTTGTCACTCTCCAAAGGCTCCTGCAGGTGCTCCCCAGTTAACTGCAACAACCCATTTGTTATGCTCTCTGCATTATAGAAAATGGAAAAATGGTAATGAGTTGTGGATCCAATGTAAGTTTCATTTTAATTTCAGTTTTTTTTTTTTTAAAAAAAATCACAGTTCCTTCTGTCCCGTGTTGTCTCCTAATTTCATTGTTTACAAATATTTTCCCAAATGGTGTTCCTGATTGAATCTAAGATCCATTTCTCCTCCAAGGTGTGAAATATATCTCTAAGAAATAAAAACACAAAGTTGGCTTCGTAGATGAAATCGAACACATCCATCTTGATAAAACTTCTTCCATTTCACAAGGTTAAGACAACGCTCAAACCAGAAGCTAGCCCTACTTAACAAATATCTACACCCTGCTGAAGTTTTTTTTTTTTTTAAAAGAGCAAAAGGATGTGATGTTTCACCAACGTTTTTCTTTCATGTATTTGTGTGCAGGTCCTATGTTTGATGGCACCCCCAAAATAAGGAAATGTTAGTAGGTCCGTTTTGTCTACAGCAGACTATTTTAGCGCAAAAAAAAAAAAAAGCACGAACTCAATACCTTCACAGAAAAGCCAGGTTGCAGGGACATCTCCACTCGTCCATGACACCATAGGCAAGGTTGAATAGACCTTCCTGTCGTTCATGTCATACACACCACAAGATGTAGTTGTTTTCATCCAACCTGGGCTAGTGTAATCATCCACAAAGAAAATGGAATCACGTGATAGATCATATGGAGAGACATAAACAGCTCTCGAACACCCTCGCCCCACGAACAATGCCAGGTCATCTCCCAAACTCCTCAACTCGGTCCACGACATGCGCCCAAAGTCTGCCTCAAACACTTCAAACTTGCTGCTGTGCGCCACAGCAACGGTACCGGTACTATTTCTTCGCCAACTGCAGTTGATTTTCCTGCGGATCATGAGAAGTCTGCCACGCGATTCAACAAGGTAGCAATAGTGGGATGTTGTGGGGACTCCAATGAATATGCGCTCGATTCGAGACACCCTCAACTCATTGTTGCCATTCTCATCCACAATTTCAATTGCAAGAAGATTATGCCGTCCACTGCTGTTGTCGCCAATAGCGTAGAGCTTCCCTCTGAAGAAGACTATGTCTGAGAGCCACCAGCCTTCGTTTGTTATTATGACAGACCATGCACCATCCCTGGTCGGCACAGTGCTAGTGCACCCACAGTTACACCATACATCTTTTTAGTAACTATCGCAGCAGTGATGCATTTCGAGCACACCACCAGACTCAAAACAGATGCCTCAGATAGGTCATGAATGATTTCCCAAGGATCAGGGTAGGTGGTGTAAGAACACAGATTAGGAAGCAGCATGGTGGCCTTGGTGAAGGGATTCGTAAGGAAACACCTGCCATCATCCTGCAACAAGAGAAGCCACTGTCCAAAAGAGTTGAGGTAGCGAACTAAAACAAAGTTTTATGGAGAAATGACTAAAACAAAAGTTATAGATCTCGATGAGCTCCATAATTTTGTGGTTTGAAGTAATTTTAGAATTCCAAAATTGTTTATTATGCTAGAATAGATACACCTCACACTTCGTTGAGACTACGAGAGATAATTGTATTTGTGAAGGAAGTATAGTGCCACTTTATTAAATTTGCTTTGAATTTTTTATGAAATGCTTATGAACCAAAATATTTTGTTATGTCCATTTGAAAATTTTTTCTATCCAAATTTAATTACTATTGAAATTATTTGTTGAACTACCATAAAATAAATATAATATAATAGCGTAGTATTGCACATTGTTCACAATGCACACATCTCTGTCATAGTTGTATGGCTAGATCTTTATAAGTTATACATTTTCTTTAAAATGAACTCAAAGAAATAAGCAAAATGTTTTATACGTTGATGATTTATATAGAATTATTATAGTTGACAATTTTTTTCATTTGAAATATTTTATTCCCTCCAATTTTTGTTTGAATTTGTCATATTTTGAAAATGGAATTTCAAAATTTTTAAACTATGTCAAATCAAGAAATGTAGTCCCACTTTCTTGTATATGTTTTTTAATATTTATGAAATGATCATAGACCAACATTTTAATATAAGCATGTAGAAATTTCAAATATGTACTTTCATTTGGAACTTAATTAATATAATAGACATGTAGAAATTTCTTTAACTATAGAAAACAGTAAATGATTTCAAAATTTTGTGCACTTTTACGCAATAGCATATATGCCGTATATTTCCTGTAAAAATATGTTAGTTACAAGTATATACTATGTTAATTAGAATATTCACCGATGTGTCTTATAATTAGTTAAATAAAAATAACTAATAAAGATGAACCTTTCACGTGTGGCCTCCAAGCCCACAGTCGGCCCACCTATCCCTCCCACCCAAACCCTATGTCACACAACACACACGGACACAAAATCGAGCCGTCAAAGCCGCCGCTCCCTCCACAGCCCCTCATCTTCTCTCTCTCTCTCTTGCTCCCTCTCCACAGCTCCTCCCACCGGGTGCTCTCTTCCGCTCTCTTCCTCATGGTCATGGAGGAGCTCGATTCTGCAAGGAAGAGCTCGATCCGGTGAGGAGGGTCCCGGATCCGGCGCGGGTCCAAGGGGCGGCCACGGGCAGGCTTGGGATGCCAAGCCGTGGGTTCGAGATGCATCAGCACCGCGGATTCAAGCGAAGGCAGCCGGCGTAGGTCTGGGACGTGGCGGCTGCAGTTTCCACGAGGGCCAAGGAAACAGCGGCGTCGCTCGGGAGGCGCGCAGCCACAGGATGCGGCCGCGGGGCCGTCCGGGATCTGGCAGCGGTGCCAGTTCGAAATGCGACAGCGGCGCGGGATGTGGCGGCGCTAGCCCATCAGGCGGCACGCAGAAAGGAGCTGGTGGTTAGAGATCTGAGGGCAGCGAGGCCACGGCGGCGGCAGCCACCACTACCCACGGCGACGCGTGCTCCCAACGTCACTACAATGTGAGACAACCCTCCATCTCCCCTTGTAATTTATATATGATTGTGTTGATGCAATTATGGTTTGATTTCGTCATCTCGTGTGTGTTTATGGCTGGCTACTAAGTCTGAACTCGAGATCTGATAAATTAATCTTTGATGTATGTACTACTGCTACCTGTTTTCTCATCATCTGTAGAACATGATTTTGAACTAAATGCAGGACAAAAAATTGGTCTCAGATATGAATTAGTTTTCTCAGTAAACTTAAACAGTGCCAAAGAGAGGTTAATTTTGCCATCAGGAACTAGTTACTTGCTTGTCAGGCACGTTATGTAGTAATTCTTATTGTTATTTTTTTTCCCTTCAATCCATGAAGTGACTAGACCGGCATCATTTTTTTTTTTTCTGAAAGGCGCCTTATATAGTAATTTACTAATTTTTATTTTTTATTCTATGGACAAGCTGTGTGCTGAATGGTTGGGATTTTGTATATGGCAGTAGCAGCTCAGTGTCTGTGATCATCCCTATGGTCTGTGTTGGGAAAATTTCATGCCCATATTTTTTTGGTTAGTACCTATGCTTAGTTGTAGGTGAATTTTTCACTGGTTAGTACCTCAGCCTTTCAGTTGTTTGCGATTGCAGTCCAGGCTGTTTGTTTATTCAAATTTGACAAACATGAGCTTTAAGTATTGTGTTCACTCTATCTGTTTTTGAGTTGTAGCTACTATTTATTTATTTAATCTCTCTTGAACTAAGCTTTGTAGGCTGTATGTATGTCGATAGCATGATCAGTTCAGCGGAGCCTTGTGTGACAGCTGCTTGACAATTACTGCTTAGACAACTCAAATCTGCATAACTTCTCTATTAGTCATGTTTTTGACTTGTTTTTAGAAGGGGACCTTTTTCGTGTCCTGATACTGCATCCTCTCCTTACATGAATATGACTTCTAGCTAGAGATTCCACTCATAATATAGAGGAATAGTGAGTAACATTTAGTTTTGATCCTCAGTTACTTATGTCGTCTGTGACTGAATTGGTTCAACATGTCTTTTTCCCTACGAGTGCATGCTTCATATAAAGCTTTTCTATGAGCGCTAATTGAGTTAATGACTTAATAATAATGATGTGAGTTTCCTTTCTTTGTTTCAGCACTAAAATAAAAGCAGTTCTCACAGGATAGGCTGGATTGCTACCCAAGCCACCATACCCTTTGTCCGACGCCCAAGTTCACTGTCGGATCTCCTTTTCTCTCCTTCCTTACTCCACTTCTTTTCTTAACATTATTGTTTGTTTGCATCTGTACAATTGTAGCTAGCCTTCAGAAAAAAATAGCCATACTCCCTTGGGCTGGTATTAGAAGTCGTTTTGGACAAGGTTTGAGTCAAACGTTGGGAACATAAATCATCAATAACTTTAAATTTGTTGAGTTTGTAAATGTGAAACTTATATGAATAGATTTGTCTTTAAAAATACTTTGATAAAAGTATACATATATCACATTTCCATAAATATTTTTATAATAACAAGAGGTCAAAGTTGTGTTTAGGAGACCGTGTCGCTGTCCTAAACGACTTCTAATACCAGCGGAGGGAGTATGTAGTATTTTAGTTATTAGGCATCCAACAACTAGCATTTCAATGATCATAGCTGTAATGACATGGGTTGATACTCTAAGAAAAGAATACCACATTCAACTCTGTGATTAGGGGTCTTTTTCTTTTTTTTTACTCTGACATAACTACACTTTACATAGTTCTGTAATGCTGTTTTACATATCTATGCTGTCCTAAAGTTTCATGATTTTAGCCAACCAGATTTGGGAGTTATTATTGTTTGAAGTTCCCAATTAGCTTGCTTGTTTCGTTGTGAATTTTAGCTGCTGTGGCTAGTACTATATCATTTGCACATCTTTTACAATTTGTATAATGTGTAATTTTCATTTGCAGCCTGATACTTGGCTTGTAGCACTTTTCCTTTTTTTTCTGTAGCAAACAAATTGCCTGTTTTCTATTTCTATAATCCAAGGTATGAACATACAACATTATCTTAAAAAGACAACTAGATGTAATTTGCATGTGCCTGTATTGCAGCATTAGATTAAGTATCACAAGTGTTAATTGACTAGTTAGCGTTTTAAGATGGGATACCGGTGGGATGTCTTCCCCAGGTCCTGGTTAAGATGGGAGAGGCCCCGATTCTGGTAGTGCATCTCTTCTCATCAGCCAATCTTGCAGATGGGAGGCAAAGCTATGCAACGATCTGTAGGTAAAAAGAATATCAGATATTGCGGGGTATCTGATCATGCTGGTCGTCCCTCCGCCCCGTCGACGAGAGCCTTTGTGGCGGCAACGACATGAAGCTAGGGTTAATAAGGGTGCTCTGTTGCGCTCGAGTGCGTCATTGGAGATTGATTACTAATTAATTGCTGGATCCGTGAAGGTCAAGAAGCTAGCTAATTATTAATTAACAGTGCAGTGCAGCTATAAATAGTATATATATATATATGCATGATGTATGCTACGTTGATATAAAACCCGTCAGTATAGTAACAGAGAGTTTGTTTACCCTACGTACAGTAGGAATTGAATAGCTAACCCGGGCCCAGGTAGAAGTGCTTTTAGTACTCGTTGATTACTGTACGAAGGTGTAATTAGCTCAGTTTTGTTTAGTAATATCGCAGAAAAGATGGATGCAATGGAAAGAAGCATCGATCATCTCTTTCCGCTGGAAAGGAAGATGAAAGATTGAGGCCAGGCCTGGCCAGCAGCTGGTCGACGAGGAAAATAAACAAATGTGTAGAGCATGTGACCATGTAAGGCCGTATTCGTTGCGCACTCCCCTAGCAGCTCGTTTTTCTTCTTTTTGACTGGCTGTGAGCGCCAGAGATATATGACTAAAAACTGCCGGGTTGGAAGTACGTACGTACGAACGGGGCCGGGTCGTGCTGATGAATTTCCGGCTAACCGCGTAATGCCCTGCTGGCTCCGAGGCCACACGCTCGCTCACAGGCAGTCACACGGCACACCGCACACTAGAGTACGTAGTCTTCTGTCCATAATCAGCGATCGATAACAACGACCTATGTTGCTCGGATATGATACGGTACACATCACTATTCTCTAAAAAAACAGTGACATGGGGATACGTCTAAGATATATTTTTTATATTCATAACTGCACATGATTAATATAAAATAACAAAATTTTAGTAAATAAATGATTTTTACTAAATTTTTACTATTATCCACGGAGTGTCGGATACGGATCCGCCTGAAAGTATCTGCGCATCATAGACGACGACGACGCAATTATTACTACATCCATCACGCACATAAAGCGCTCGTCGGTATCTGTTAAGTGGCTGTGTACGCTAGCGATCATGCAATTAATTAGGTGCTTATGTGCAAGACATAAAGCGCGATGGAGCAGGTGAAGGAAAGGTGGCCGGTCGCCGGTTTGCCCTGCAGCTGCTTTTGAAAAGGTTTCGTTCAGGCGCTGCGCTGCGCTAGCTTGTGTTTGACCCATGACCACACATGCGATGCGTATGCATGGATGGAGTTGGTAGGCGGTCGATGCCGCCGGTCGGTCTGCGTGCCGCGTGGGAGACCTGCTTAATTGCCTGCCGCGCAGCAGCGGCAGCGGCCAGGTCAGTCACGCGGAAGCGAGCGCGCGTCATGACGGTCCATTTCCACAAGAAAAGCTGTGGCCGGATCCGCGGCTTGCGGAAGGAGGAAAAGAAATCAGGGTTTAGGCTGTGCTGGTAAGCCTGTCATATAGATATATCATGATAAAAGATGTGTTCATGTGATGCCTGCGCTCGATTATATATGATCAAGTGGGAAGCCTTCTTCTTTCTTTCAATAGATTTGTTAAACAAGTGTTGCCTGACTCTCTACCTTTATTTTCTTCTTTCTTAATGCAAGTAGATATGTTAAACAAGTGTTGCCTGACTCTCTACCTTTATTTTCTTCTTTCCGGAGGAGAAGGCTACATTATTAAGGCTGCAGAGGGAGGCTCTAAAAAAGTGGGTAAAAGAAAGTGTATAAAAGTTGGACCCTTTTGTTTGCCTGCGCGCGTTCATTAATTTTGCCGAGATTTTTCTTCCTTTTTTTAAAAAAAATTTGTGCTTGAAAGCGCGCGGCTGTCTTTGCATTAAGTTGAAGTTTGAGAGTTGCAACAAATTTACATTGACACTCAGTTACTACGGGGTCTCAGTATTTAACCGGAGAAAATAAAACACGAAAGAGAAAGAATATATAGCATCATGCAGTTTTCAATGCCGGCGCGCATACGCCGGTGGGTTTGCGATTTGTAATCGAGACTCACTCATACGCTCCGAGGTCTGTCCAATCATACATGCATGGCAGACACTCTTGCACTAATTTATTATTTGTCTTGTACATATGCATGCACAGCACGCATCGCCTATAGTCCAAGGTCATGTGTGGGACCACCCTTTGTTTACTAGGAGTATGATGAGACAAAGCCACACATCACCCTTTGATTCTCTCTCTCCTGACTTTCCGACTTAATTTCTTGCTTGCATGGCTGTGGGTACGGTAGTCCCTGAGTACCTCTTGGGGACAGTACGTATATGGAGTATACTCCGTATATGACTGGACATGGTACACGTCCGGCCTGTAGGCTATGGAGCCAATAATGTTCGTACATAATTAGCTCCTTGACGTACGTACAGTGCCCGCACGCATTACATATACGATGATGATCATGCCACCTGCCTGCATTGCTCAGATTGTCCAGAGCATGCATGGATCGGAGCAACGTAGCACCATCTGCTTTCAGCAGCAGGTGCTCAGTAGTACCAAATTTAGCAGCGCGCGTAACGACGACTAGGCGTCGCCAATGTGATATGTAATGTACGAGAACGAGAGATACGCTGTGCTGAGCTTGAATGCAAACACAACAAGGTGCCACACTACGCATATCACATGCTGCATATATCTATCGTCCAGCGTCGCATTATAATTATATCGAACTTTGATCTCTGGGCAATGCACATACGTGTTGCTCCTCGTCACCCAAATACCGCCGCACGCACTCCAGATCTCTCCCCCGTCGCTCCATCCCAAATACCACGTCCGTTGTCTCCGGCGGTCTGCTTCGTCACACGGGCATGGGGGCCTGCCCGGCGCACGCAAAAGCAAGGCGCGGCGCTGGGGGACTCGCCTCGCATGCCCGCACATGGCGTCCATATCAACACCGGCTGTACCCCTCCCAAAGCCCCAGTTCGATCCCGTCCTTCTTTCACGCCTTGTCTTTTGCTTCTCCGTCCCGTCCTCGCAACCAAGCTTGCTAATTCCTCTGCCAGTTGCGCCTCTGCTGTAGCGACGCCGCCGGCGCTGGCCAGTGAGCAGGCACAGGCAGGGGCTTCTCCGATCCTTCAGTTCCAACACAGGGAATAATCGTTGGCCGACTGGAGAGGCCGGCAGACCTCCGTCCCCTGGGCTGCTGATCGAAGCTGCAGGTGAGGTGATGCGTCGTAACTGAACCTAGCTAGTATATATACTAGCAGCTTTAATCTCTTGTTGGTCGCTGTAGTTTATGTTTTTTCTTATAATATGCATATGGGAGATCGTCGCAGTAGTCTTTCTCGTGCCATGTAGCTTTCTGGCAGGTGTTGGTTTAACTATGCTGCAGGTGAGGTGATTAATTAGCTTGTGTTAGATCGAGCAGTATATAGTCTTTCTTTCTGGCTTTGGATTCTGACATGAATTAATGGTTAAACTAAAACCTTCTCCGCCATGTAGCTTAATTGGATCGGAGGTCTCAATGCGAGTGATCAATCCATTATTTCCCCCTCTTCTCCAAATCCATGCATAAGGGCTACTTAATTTGGCAACATGCATGCATTATTGCCGTGCCATTTTGAAGCTCAATTTAATACGTGATCGATAGGGTTTTGCGGCCAGCCCAATTTCCTTCACTCCTTTCCAGCTGGCGACCACGCATCCGCTTCTCATCACGATGGCATGTCGTTGTCGTGGATCGATGGACGGGACAGGATCCCGCACAGAGCAGCGGCCGCCTCGTCGTCTTCGCCGAGCTCCAGCCCGGCCGGGAGCGGCGAACGGCGCCTGGTCGCGCCTGATCCCGGCCCCTGGTGACTAAGCTCCCGGCAACGCGACCGCCGCCGACAACGACCATGACAACCGCGTGGCTAGCGGCGCACCGGTCGAGTTGCCGCGCGCAGGTGCCCCCGACCGGAAGACGGCGACCACATGCTGTTTCGCGGGCGTTCGAGGCGGTGCGGCGCCAAACTGTCCCGTCCGGCTGGCGTGTGGTGGATCGATGGGACGGGACAGGATCGGCCGCCCGCCACGGCTCCCAGCTCAGCTACTACTACGCGCCTTCGCCCGTCGTCTAACTTCTGCGCATAGTCACTGCGCGCTGCCTAAAGCGGCCGCCCGTCGCGCCCGGCCCCGGCACCCGCCGCGAGCAGTGGCGCCGTCGTCACGCCCGAGCTCCGGCCCGCCCGGCTGCGGCCGGGCGAACGGCGCCGTGCCACCCATCCACCACCTGAGCCGCCACGCCTGGTCGCGCCTGCTCCGCAACGCGACCGCCCGATCGGCGACCACGACCCACGACTACAGCGTGGCTGTGGCGCACCGGATGGAGTTCCCAGCGGCGTGCAGGTGCCCGACTAGGGCGGCGACCACTGCTGTTTCTTGCGGGCGTTCGAGAACAAGGCGGTCGGCGCCAAACTAGCCCTAATGGAAGGGAACACATCTCATAGCGTCTCCCCTCGATCTTCTCGATCGGGTTAAACCCGACCCGGCCTGTTGTTTAGTTAAAACCCATCTTCTCAATCGGGTGATTTCGGTGCCTCTTCACTTGCCTTTTGTTTTCCCTATATAAAGATGCGGTTACTTATTTCCATCTGGTTTTGGATCCTGATCTACCTAGTGGTGTTTTGCATGACCAGCGGGTTAACATCATGAATCGTGTGGTTGCTACACTCAAGGGAGTTGCTACGCGATGGGGAGAGGCTAATTTGGGAACTCAGATTCGCTTCCATGTGCTCCGACGGCGACAAACAAATTCCATGACCGAAATGTCATTGAACCGGAGGGTTTGGGAAGGTTTATCGGGAGTCTTGAATGGGACCAAAGGTGGTTGTGAAACGAAGGGACAAGAATTCTCAACAAGGAGTGAAAGAGTTCAGGTCGAGATGGAGCTATTGTCGGGGTTTTTTGAACCACCCCAATCTGGTTTCTCGATTGGGTACTTGCAATGAAAAGGATGAAATGATCTTGGTTTACGAGTACATGGAACAAGGGAGTCTCAAGAGCCATCTCTATGGCTCGGTAAACCTTCACTCACTGGAAGCGGCGGTTGGAGATTTGTGTGGGAGCAAAGCAAAGGGACTGCACTATCTCCATACCAGTTCTCCAAATGGCACCATCCACCGTGATGTCAAGACCGACAACATCTTGCTTGATGAGAACACGTGCGCCAAGATTGGTGACTTGGGGCTATCAAGGACTGGTCCTGAGCTGAACGAAACTCATGTCATCACTCAAGTGAGGGGCACCCCTGGGTATCTTGATCCTGAATATTTTGATATTAACCAGCTGACCCAGAAGTCTGATGTATACTCTTTCGGTGTTGTCTTGCTGGAGGTACTATGCGGCAGACGAGTGAATGACTACAGCCTTTCAGCAGAGAAGGTGCACTTGGTACTCTGGGGAAAGAAGATGCTGGAGGAAGAACATGTGACAGAAATCGTCGATAAGAAAATTTTAGGCACGATCCACCCACACTATCTGACCATGTTCGGCAGCATTGTGTTGAACTGTCTGGCAAAAGAGAGTGCGGAGCGGCCAACGATGGAAGAGGTACTCAGGGACCTGGAGTGTGAGCTGGATCATTGTGTTAGTGCTGAAGAAGAGGTAGCTGCTGGAGACTCGGATGATGATGAGTCTGGTCATGCCATCTCTTCTCATCAGCCAATCTTGCAGATGGGAGGCAAAGCTTTGCAACGATCTGTAGGTAAGAAGAATATCAGATATTCAGGGATATCTGATAATGCTGGTCCCTCCGCACCGTCGACGAGCCTGGGCTGGGCGGCAACCCCATGAAGGGGTAATAACTAATAAGGATGCCCGCTGTCGCGCTCGAGTGCATCATTGAAGATAAAATATATCAGCTCATGATTCTGAATCAGACTCGTCGTAGGTGTGTAAAGCATTGACATGCTCTAGAGCAAGGATCCACGATAAGTGTTTTTTTTTTTTTTTTTTTTTGCTCCTCCTCCTCCTCCTCCTTCTACCTTAATTTTGGACTCATCAATAATTCTACTCAACTATATATGTACGTCGCCGTTGTCAGACTGCTAGCTATACTTATTACAAATATATATATGTATGCAGTAGATTAAGGAAAAAAATATGTATGCAGTATGCTTGCTTCAATCTGTTGTCTGGCTGTGGCTGGCTAATTTTAATTAATTAATGGATCTGTGAAGGCGAAGAAGCTAATTATTAGTAATAACGCAGTGCAACTATACATATGTATGCTACGTGAATAGCAAATCCATTTGACATCTATATTATGGATCCGTGAAACCGAGCATAGTAACAGAGAATTTGTTTACCCTACGAAGTGATGAATAGCTAACCCATTTGACATCTATATATTATTTATGATATAGTGTAGCAAGGCGACAAGCTTCATGTCAATACCGTGAGCTGGGATTGGTGTGCTTTTTTGCTTGGGTCCCACGTGCATGCATGACACATACTGTACTCCTTTTCGCGAACTGGACCATCCTCAACATTCTTAGTGTCCACACGTCCCAGATTTGAGTACGAGTAGATTCCCTCCTTTCGTGGTGGGGGTGGTGACGACGATGGCAAGGTGATAGCAGTGGATACTCTGATCGCGTCGGTGGCGTGGGAGCTATGGACGGAGCGAAATGCGAGATGCTTCCGAACTAACCGGCGTTGGCCAAGTACTCTACACTATCAAACGAGTCAACGATCAGTGGATCTTATAAACTCGGTTGTCTAATACGTGAGTAGTCACGGTAGTCACCTGTGAAACGAGGAAGTGGGGAGGCTACGCCTTATTGTCACATTTACGAACTCCCTCGCGAGCGCTTTTGCGTATCTTAAAAAAATACCTCTTTTTAAATACAAAGATGCAAAACCTTTTTGTGTACAAAGAGGAAAAACTAGAAAACACACACATATCACAACTAGAATTTAGCCTATGGAGAACCTTCTCTCCGCTCCGCTTGGGCTTCACCACTCCTGTCACGTCACGTCCGTCGGGGATACTGGCCGTGTGCCCGTGTCCTTGGCGCACCCGCCCTTGGACGGGTTCAGCCGGCTCGACGTTCGGGACAACGACCCCAAGAAGCTCGGCCCGCTCCCCTTGCTGTGCTGCTGCATCCCGGACAGGTACGCCCGCGTTCCCGCTCGAACTTGGAGATGGGCAGCGACGACTCCACCGCCACTTCATCCACCGTCTTAACCACCTTCTCCAACGCGCCTTCTGCTGGTTCTCTTGCCAGCGACGCCCGCCACCCTTCCTGCGTCTGCCGCTGCTGCTGGCGCTCGACGAACCCGGTGACGAAGTGGCGCACGGTGACCGCGTTTCCGGACGCGCTCCCCGGCGCGACGTCCAGCAGGTCCTCCGCGGTGGCCTGGTCCAGCACGGCCGCCACGCGACGCTCCATGTCGCGGCACGTCTTGGCGGACGCCACGGCGGTCATCGGGACGTGGAGGAGGTGGCAGAGGAGTGCTGCGGGGAGGGGGCGCGAAGGCGACCGGAGGCAGCGCGCTGGTCCGCATCGTCCTCCAGGACGACGTCACGGCGGTCGGGCGCCGCGGGCGCGAGGACGCCAGCCAGGACGCGCTCCGTGTACATGACAGCCGAAGCGGTGGCCACCTCTGGTCCCGCTCAGCAGCACCGCAGCGCCGTGACCACCCTCCGGAACGACGCCCTCGACGCGGAGCTCCTCGGTGGCTGGGAGGATCGCGTCGCACTCGCAGAACCGCAGCACGGCGGCGGCGCCGGGCAGCGACCAGAGCACGGCCGGCGCTAGGAAGTCCTCGGCGCGGCGTGCCTGGTCGGGAGCGTCGAGGAACGCCGCGGCGCAGCGGAGCGGCGCTGCGTCGTGCGCCGTGATCTCCAGGCTGCCCCGTGGCAGTAGCGCGCCAACTGGAAGCACCGAGAGGTCCGGCTCCAGGGCGCCGGCCACTGGGCCTGTGGCTGGCTCGCCGCCGCCGCCGCCACGGGCCGGCGGATGTAGCCGCACTTGGGCGCCATCACCGCCTGCTCGTTGACCAGAAAGTGAATCAATCAGCACCGCTGTGCTGAGGAACGTTCTTTGTGATTGATTGATGAAACAAAAATGATGTTTGAACACCACACACGGCCGCCGTACCTTGTGGAGAGGAAAGACGGAGTACCCGTTCTTATGTTTTGGCTGACAGTACCTTGAAGACTGAACACTGGGGCCGGAGGACACCAGTTCTTATGTTTTGGCAGATGAAACAGACATGTTGGGCTGTAAACGAGCTGCAGAAGCCCAGACACTTTTATCAAGATGGAGCCCGATGATAATCAATGGGCTGCAGGCCCAACAAATAATACTTTTGTCCACAGGCACTTGGATCACTTTTAGCAGCCGGAGTATTTCAAGCTGCAAACTCTCTCTTCTTCAGTTCTTCAGAGCCCATCTGTACAAACTGTGCAGAGTCCAAGACATGATATATGGTCAAATGGACTGAATTTAACGTACATTGTTGAAACTTAGGAAATACTTTAAACAAGATGATCATATACTATATATTATAGAGGAGGATGAAACAAGCTCTCCCAGAGTATGAAACACACCACATATTAACATCAGGAATCTGATGCAGAAACAGAGGGACGACAGTGGGCATAAGCATTGCCTAACAAATCACTTGGCTAATCATTAACAGAGATCGATCCTCATTAACCTTTAGGAAGGAACACCCAATGGGAAGAACACCATTACAACATCTGTTTAATGTAGCCAACACAATTGGGCAACACAGACTACCAAAACAAGCAATTAATAGGTCCTAGTACTGATATGCAATAGGTCCTAGTACTGATATGTATACAGTATCCAAGTGCATCTGGGCTAGGTGATTGTGATGGACTGATGATTGGCCTTTTTGTGGGAGGAACAACACATCAGTCAATGAAGAATCTTCTTAACCCTATCTATTAGATCTTCTATGCTCCACCCGTAGTTGTGGAAGCACCAGATGAATCAGTTGTCCCGCCAGGAAGAAGCATCCCACGATCCTCTTTGCTAGTCTCCGCAAGCTCCTGCAAGTGCTCCCCAGTTAATTGTAACCTATTTGTCGTGCTCTCTGCATTATAGAAACACCAAAAATGATCATGAGTGTACATCCAATGAGAGTTTTATTTTCATTTTTTTTAAAAAATAAAAGTCACAGATCCTTCTGTCCCATGCTCCTAATTTCATTGTTTACAAATATTTTACCAAATGGTTTTTCAGGTTGAATCTAAGATCCATCCTCTCCTCCAAGGTGTGAAACATGTCAGGAAATAAGAATACACACTTGGCTTCGTATATGAAATCACAAGAACACATCCATCTTGATAAAAAAACTTCTTCCAATGCTGTACACATAATACAAACCTCAAACCAAAACGCCTACTTAATAGATACCTGCACCCTAATGAAGTTTTTTAGAAAAAAATGAAAAGAGAAAATGGATGTGATGTTTGTCATGACCCAAATGGGCCACGCCGGTGCAAGCCCAAAGGGGCTGGGCGCGGCGCCTGGCTGGCCAGCCGCCGCCCGCGCCACCGTCGTCATCCTTCGCTTCGTCATTAAGTAATAATTATTTAGGGAAATAAATAAATTACTTTGTCAAGAGGTATTCCGATCTATAAGGAAACCTCCTAGATATTTCTTAGGATGCAAGTCTCCCCAGATTATAAATACAAGGGGCCTGTAATCAGTTGAATCTTAATCGAGAAAAATTAAAGGGGTAACACCCAAAACTATCCAGCTCTCCAGCTCTCAATCTCTCTCCCTCACCGCGTCGCGCATTCGTCGCCACCACCGCCGCACGCCGCCAGGCCGCCTCCACGCAGCGCCACCCGCGCCCGGCGCGCACAGTGCCGCCGCCGCCCGCCGTCGTCGCGCTGCCCCACGCCGCTACCTCCATCATCGCCATCTCCTTCCCTTATTCTTCCCTAAATCAGCCCCAACGCCAATTGCGCCGTCTACATCTTCATCGCCACCGTCAAGCTCGCCGTCGGCGTGCGAAGATCGCCGGAATCGAACCGATCTCTGACAATGTTTCACAAATGTTTTGCTTTTTATGCTTTTTATGTGCAATTCCTGTGTCTGATGGCACCCCAAAATAAGCAAACGTTAGGTTTATTTCATCTACAACATACTATTTTTGTGCAAGAAAAAAGAAGCATGAACTCAATACCTTGACTGAAAAGCCAGGTTGCTGGGACGTCGACTCCACTCATCCATGATACCATAGGCAAGGTCGGATAGACCTTCCCATCTTTCATGTCATACACACCGCAAGATGTAGTTGTTTTCTTCCAACCCACGCCAGGGTAATCATCCACAAAGAAAATGGAATCACGTGATAGATCATATGGAGAGACACAGACAGCTCTCGTGCACCCTCGCCCCACGAACAATGCTAGGTCATCTCCCAAACTCCTCACCTCGGTCCACGACCTGCACCCAATGTTTGCCTCAAACACTTCAAACTTGCTGCTGCTGCCTTCCCAAGTAATTAAATCATCTGTTTGCCACCAGTTGATTTTCCTGAGGATCACTAGCAGTCTGCCACGCGATTCAAAAAGGTAGGAACGGTTCCATGATATGGAGACTCCAATCAATATGCACTCAATTCGAGACACCCTCAGCTCATCATTGCCATTCTCATCTGCAATTTCAATGGCATGAAGATCATGCTGCCCAATGTTGAAGCCCCCAATAGCATAGAGCTTCCCCTTAAAGAAGACCAAGTCTGAGAGATACCGGCAGAGTTCGTTTGTTCCAATGGACCATGCAGCATCTCCTGGTCGGCACAATGCTAGTGTACCCACATGTCCACCAATGCCCTTAGTACTAACTGACACAGCGATGAGCCGGCGTTTTGAGCATACGACTAGACTTAAAACAAATATCTCAGATATGTCCTTGAGGTTAGTCCACATGCTCTCAAACTCCGTATGGTCACTGAAGATGGTTTCCGAAGAGTCAGAGTAGGTGATGTAAGAACACAGACTAGGAAGTACCATTGTGGCCTTGCTGAAGGGGTTCATCAGGAAGCAGCTGTCGTCATCCCGCGACAATAGAAGCCACTCACCACAAGAGATGTGGTAGCGAACGCCATCCGGCAGGTGGAAAGTCTCGCTGCCACAGGGGAAGCGGGTGGCGCTGCCTTCAGGAAGTAGGAGCCAGGGCACCGGCGATGGCGGCTGTAGGCGGCACTGCTGCACCGCAGTGCGCCATGCGCGGCAGACGGCAGTAAAGAAGACGCGATCTGCACGCCTAGGGAGACAGAGGAACACCATGGCGAGGAGCTCTGGAATGAGGTCGGACCATGGCGGTGATCTTTGGTTCTTCTGCGACATCCTGCACGGATGAGAGGATCGAAATACATCATCAGGTGGCGATCAGAGATTCAGAATAGGTAAAAACGTGTGCCCGGATATAAACAAACGCTTAAAATATCCAACCTTTCCGATTATTTATCTTCGCGGAGTGGATGTCCGCGAGACGAGGACAGCGATCAAGAAACTTTGCTGCGGTGTGATGTGATGCCGTCGTGCCCGTGGCCCCGCGTCCCTAAGCACAGGAGACCAGCCGCACAGCGCACGCCGGTCCGCCGGCACCAGTCCCCGTGGTGTCTCGCGCTGACGCTCCCTCACCGGCTCGCCGGAGTTCACCGTCCCTCCAACAGGACGCAAGGCGCTAGGGTTTGGAGAGCACGGGAGAGAGAAGGAGCGCGCCGTGCACCCGTCGTGCGGTCACGTGCCAGCTCTACATCTACTGGGAGAAAAGTTGGGCCACCACCACACCACCATCCTGGATAACGTAGTTCTGGCCTACATTCGTGACATGGTATTTATTTTGGTTTCCCATAGTAAATTCAAAGGAAGGAATTTCTAAGGTTTATTTAATCCTAGGATCACAATCCTCCAAAATTTCAGCCCACGTTTGAATCTTTTTTTTTTTTTTTGAAAGATCCGGCAGACCGGCTTTGATTAATAATAAGATAGGTAAGCAAAACATCCCGAGTTTACATGCGAGAGGCCCCCCACACACCCTAGGCTATATGGGGGTTTATTAACCTAGCCTGACTACTCGCTAATAGAGCGTGCAACAATTAGCGGCCTAAACGCCACACATTCGCCTGCTCCCAAGCAAACCATGAACCCAACACTGACATGGCACTTTGGACCTAACATTGATTGAAACCACAAAGACAACAAGGAGACCGAGAGTAGGAGTCGCACTCTAGGTCTCCATCTCCACTGGGCCTTGGTCAACTTTATATAAGCCCACGTTTGAATCTTAATTTCGAATTGAAACTCATTTCAATAATCACAATATATAAGCACATTATATAAATTGCATAGCTGAAATATAAAATGTGGATGGATGGAATCTATTTCGACCTCTCATCCGACAAGTTCAAGACAGACTTGTCTCTGAACTTTGAAAAGTTGAATACCAAAATAAATATATATTCTATTTCCTACAAAATAAAGGGATCAAACGCGCAATACGTGTTTTCTCGTTGTTCTAAAGAAGGCTAATAATAAAGTATGTTTGACACATAAATTGCAAATTCCCTTTTCCTAAAGCATACAACCACACATCATATACAACACACGATAAGCTTCATCAGAGGTCGGTCCTCATCAACTTCAGAAAGGAACACCCAGTGTGACTGTGAAGTGTACATCATCTATTTTGTGCGGCCAGCACAATAATTGAACAGAAGGTTGGGCAAAAGATACAGCAAAAAAAAAAAAAAAAAAAAAAAAAAAAAAAGGCAACAGGTCCAAGTAGTGATATTGTAACCAAGCACATCTGAGCGAGGTGAATGCGCTGAACTGATGATAGACATTTTTGCCTAGGAAGAACACATCAGCCAATGAAGAATCTTCTTAACCCTATTTTTTAGTTCTTCTGTGCTCAGCACGTACTAGTTGTGGAAGCAGCAGATGAACCAGAAACCCCCGTCGATCCTCTTTGTCACTCTCCAAAGGCTCATGCAGGTGGTCCCCAGTTAACTGCAATTTGCCATGCTCTCTGCATCATAAGAATAAAAAATCACCGTTCCTTCTGTCCCATGCTGTCTCGTAATATGAATATGAGTTGTGGATCCAATGGAAGTTTCATTTCAATTTCATTTTTTAAAATATAAAAAATCACCGTTCCTTCTGTCCCATGCTGTCTCGTAATTTCATTGTTCCCAAATGGTGTTCCTGATTTAATCTAAGATCCATTTTCTCCTTCAAGGTGTGAAACATGTCTCTAATCTGTACAACATAAAAAGAACGACTCTTTTTGGTGCGACATAGTTTTTAGTACTTCCATTTGGCTTCCCGTGCGAAACCATCCACCCGCTTCCCTCTCTCCCCAGTGTCCCCACCCTGCCGCAAAAAAGAAAAAGGAAACCACGTGCAACGTGAGGAGGAAAAAAAAAAGGAAGGCCATCTCACCTTTCCCTAGCATGCAACAACATGATTCTAAAAAAGGAAAGATTACAAGACAACTTAAAAAAAAAAACCTTCCTCGCACACCCACCAATCGCGCTCCGTAAAAAAAAGTCCATCCGTTCCCCTCCCAATCGATCCCCTTCCATGCTCGCTTCCCGATCACTCTCCTCCCACCAAATTCGCCGGCGCGGGACGAGCGTGGTCACCGACGCCGCCCTAACTGCAACGTCCCGGTGGAACCACCGCTCAAACGACGAGTGCCAGGTCTGCCCCGACTCCACGGAACTGTCGCCCCGACTCAACGCCCACCACCAAATTCACCAGCGTGGGATGAGTGCGGTCGCTGACGCCGCCCCGTCCGCCCTGACCGCGACGTATCCGCAGAACCGCCGACGTCGCCCCGTCCACTCCGACGATGAGCGCCAGGTATGCCCCGTCGCCGGGCGCGGTTGCTCACGGTCATAGTCCGTAACGTCTCCGCGGAACCGCTGCCCCCATGCCGCTCCGTCCGTTCCGACAACAAGCGCCACTTCCGGCCCATCGCTGAGCGTGGTCGTTGACGCCGCCCCTAACCCTGCTCTTGATCTGGCCATCGTAAGCCTCCCTCCCCTTCTAATCAGTCGAGTTTGATGTTTGCTGGTAGGCTTCGTAAGCGAGTGATGAGAGCTATCAAGAATGTTGTGGTAATGTAATGCTGTCAATAGTGTTCCAATAGTGGGCATCTTCATGTTTGAACATTTCCACTGTAGCAATTTATCTTCCCTAGCTTCACCTATACAGGTTTAATCTCAAGGGATCTTATGTGTCCTTTCAATAGTTAATACATCCTGCAGATGACACTTTACTCCAATGAAACAAGAGATCTAAATTCACTTCAACTGGCTATATTCTCTTAATAGTGTTTAGTCTATAATTTGGTCTTCTTCCACATATGCAGGGCCTTCAGAATTTAGATTAGTATCCAGCTCTCCATTGCCTTTAATCTATCTTATTGTGCCTTGCATGTATATTTATCTACACAAGGAGCAGAGCAGTGATCCTAAAGTACGTGCAAGCTACTACTTATGATATCTTTGCCATTTATGTTTTTTCATGCTACTTTGCTTCAATTGACAATCTGGTAATATAGAGTAATAGGGTTTTTAATTTAAAACTTCCTAGAATGTTGCATGTATATAGCCAGTGGAGACTATCATACAGTGCACAAGGCTGTATGTATGGTTGTTTAGAAGTCGCCAAAATTAGGCTTGCTCAACCGGTATGGGTGACTTATTTAGCCTCCTGAAATGTAATACCAGAGAATTTCTTCGTATATAAATTGAGGACTGGCATATATAGAGAGTTTCTAACACCATATTACATTCAGATTGTAAATATCTCCCTTCCTTTATGGTACCTTTAGCTAGAGAAAATGTTTATGTTATTATAAAATCATTTGCTATTAAGTGTAGGCTCTAGCAGTCCACCTGACACAACAAGAAGGGGAATTAATTTATGAGATGGCTGAAGTAAAAAAATTGGTAGAATTCCTTAAGCAGGTATTATGTATTTTTGTTATAATCCAGTTAGCCTTGTAGACTTTTTAATGTGTTACCGCAGAAGGTGAGGTGAATCCTCAAAGAAGACTGCCTTCTTAAACATGGTAGCACGGTTAGGTACCATGCACACGTTATCCATATTGTCAGGTGGGACAACTAGCCACTCGCGTTTCAAGTTACCTCTCAATGCTAAAGATGTTGATGGATGCACAATCACAAAACAGAATGGTACTTCCAAGTTGCTACGGCAAGCAACTCTCATAATATGGGACGAGACATCTATGATAAGGAGACAAAACGTGGAAGCACTAGACAAGAGCCTACGAGATAGAATGGGCCGGTCAGACCTTCTATTTGGTGGGAAGACAATTGTCTTTGGTGGGGATTTTAGACAGGTCCTCCATGTTGTGCGAAAAGGATCCAGGGCTAAAATAGTCGGAGATTCTCTACGAAGCTCTCATCTTTGGGAATCCATGCTCCACCTAAAGCTCGTCTGCAACATGAGGGCTCAGAGGGACCTGTGGTTTGTAGATTATTTGTTGCGCATTGGTAATGGAACGTAGAAGAGGTTAATGGAGATTGTGATGTACGAATCTAGACGAGATCTGTGTCCCGTACTCTGGTGATGCTGAGAAGGATCTCCGTACATTGATCGACATCATCCTTCCATACCTAAACGCAAACATGGCGGACAAAGACTACATCACCACCGGAGCAATTTTATCTACACGTAATGATTGGGTGGACATGATCAATATGAAAATGATTGATGTGTTCCAAGGTGGCGAGATGTTGTATCACAGTTTTGACTCTCTGTAGATGATCCACATAACTACTATCCGGTAGAGTTCCTTAACAGTCTGAACCCTAACGGCTTGCCTCCACACATCTTGAACCTCAAGCTTGGGTGTCCTGTCATCTAGCTTCGGAATATTGATCCTGCCAATAGGCTGTGCAACGGTACAAGGCTGTTGGTGCGGGGGTTCTCAAGAAATACAATTGACGTAGAAATCATGGTGGGGCAGCATGTTGGGAAGCAAGTATTCCTTCCTTGAATACCCCCGCGTGCCTATCGATGAGATGTTCTCGTTTGAGTTTAAGAGGAAGCAATTTCCTATCAGGCTGATCTTCGCCATGACGGTCAACAAGTCACAAGGCCAAACTATCCCGAACATGGGTGTGTATCTGCCCGCACCGGTGTTCTCTCATGGTCAGTTATATGTTGCGATGTCTAGAGCCACCGTCGAGCGAATATCAAGATCCTCACCCTCCCGCGCGGACGGGACGGGAGGAGGAGGGCTAGAAAGATGGAGAAGAAAAATACTAGAAGGAACGGAGTTGAAAAAAAATAAAAATAATTCACCAAGTAAAAAGGTAAGGATAAAAGACACCAGCAGTTGATGGAATTTTCACGAAGAATATTGTATGGAAGAAGTTTTAACGCAATAGGCGAGGTAACAGAAGATTACTAACGCTTACAATATATTTTTAGTTCAGTTTATATTGTACAAATATTATTTAACTAATGTTATATTTGTTGATATTCTTAGGTACTTCTAAATAGTTTAACAGACTTCTAAACGAGTTTAGGAGACTGCGATATCGATGATTGATTGTGTTACTTTCACAATACTTGTTTGGATTAAATGTTAATTTAATATCATTGTTTAATTTCATAGTATTGTTATCTTATCATGTGATCATACATTTGTATATAAAATTTAGTTATCTCGTAGCAACGAAGCGATCACGCTACTAGTAAAGTAGTAGATTCTAGGCATGCGTAGTAGAAGTATAATGGCACCTGCCACAAAAAAAAAGTGTAATGACACGGTTCAAAATAAGTGAATAGCAACGATGTAACTCTCAATCCGCGTGGCACCTATCCAAAGAATACTTTCCTAAAACAAGCTTAAATATATATCTACTACTTCTATAAGAACAAACCCCACTACTTGTATAGGAACAATCCACTACTTCTGAAAGAAAGAATAAGTTTCGCTGGCATCGATCGATCATGTAAAAATACATCCGATCCATTTGATCCTTAATTAGTCGTCCATGCCGCGCGCAGGTGGTATAGCGAGGATCCAATAATCTCCCGAGACGAAATGGGTGCCAAGAAACGGTGCGGCCTCAGCATACTTGAGTTGTATTGCACTAGGACTAACACCACCGTAGTTCATGAATGCTATATGGAAGTAGGGCGTCAACTCCGTGTTGTAGAGCTCAAACTTGTCCCCATCGACGATGAGAGGAAAAAGTCGTTTTGCACGTCGGTGTAGGAGTAGACGATAGGCCAGCCCACCCTTCCCAGGTAGACAAAACTTTCCCCGAGATGTTGCACGTCTTGAAAGAGAAGCCGCCACCACCGTCAGCCGCCAGCGGTGGCAACTTGCT
This sequence comes from Hyparrhenia diplandra, assembly GCA_015847255.1. Classification (NCBI taxonomy): domain Eukaryota; kingdom Viridiplantae; phylum Streptophyta; class Magnoliopsida; order Poales; family Poaceae; genus Hyparrhenia; species Hyparrhenia diplandra. The sequence continues at coordinate 289,300 of JADLZK010003904.1, forward strand.
CAACGGCGGCTTTGCCTCGGGGAGGCCGCGGAGGCCATCGCCGAAGGTGGAGACAAGGTTGCAGTCCTCGTAAAAGGACCTAGCATTGCCGAATATAAAGTCAATGGTGCCGTTAATTGTGCACGACTTGTAGTAGTGCAGTCCCTTGTGGTCATACAGGGCGCCCTGCCCGCCCTCGACGGCGCATTTGTAGAAGGTGGCCTTGGATCCCACCACCCGCAGCCCGGCGCCATGTTGCCTGCACTCAGCGCGATGATCTTCCCAGCTCCTTTATGCTCCCGCTTCTCCTCGGGCGGCGGCGCATCATTCCTGAACACGACACCGGTGGCAATGAAATAGTCGGATTCGATGGTGACGCTGCTGCTTCCTTGCGCTCCCAAGGGCTTGCCGTCCTTGCCTAGGGTGGCGGCGGTGTCGTTCCAGGCGATGACGACAGGGATCGTGGGGTCGACGGAGGCCAAGGTGACGAACGGCTTGGTCCTGCCCAGGAACACCTTCTCGCGGTACACGGTGCCGAACTGGAGAATGATGATGTGCCGTTTGGTGTTGCCGTCGGGGATCTTGGCGATGGCCTCGCCGATGGTTTTGACGTAGGCAGAAGCATCTGTGATGCTGGTGTCGACTGCAGGATCCACCTGGAGGATCACCCTGTTAGCCTCGGCAGCCAAGAGTGCAGCGTCCTTCTTGCCGCACGTGCACCGGCCTCCCGCCGGTTGCTTCTTCACCCACTCGTGCAACATGGTATACTGCTGCAGCTTTTCCTGCCGCAGCTCCTGCTCTTGCGCGCATGATGACATCACCAGCACGAGGAGGAGGAGCAAGCTTAGCCGTCTCCTCACAATCACACCCATGGCTTCCAATCTATGGCTATGGCTTGGCTTTTTAATTCCTCCATCGATCGATAGCGTGCATGCTCCAAGAGTGTGTGTGTGGCTCACATCCATCCATCCAGCGAGACCAATGCATGCAACGGAATTCAGGGAACGTCGATCGTATGCACCGTGTGGCTGACATATAACCTACCTAGCTAATTCAGGTCAGGGTTTGTCCCAGCTAGGTGACACTACTAGAAATCTGTACATCAACGACGATTGTGTTATGACGCTAGTTCTATGACGAGAAAACATAGAAGATATCTGAAACGCGAAACCATGGTCCCAAATACTGCACCGGCCTGCTTTCAGCTGGGCCGCGTCTGTTCGCTGTGGCGCTGGGTCGCATCTGCGGTCTGGTCCGAGCCGGGCCCGAGCGCCCGTTTTCCATTTTGGCGTTTTTATTCATTTCATTCAAACAAGAAATATGTCAACTTGTAAAAAAATCGTAGATGGATCTAAAAATATAAAATATAAAATCCTGTAAACTTGTTGTGAGCAGGTATACACAATAAAAATGTTCACTAGCCTTCAAATTACCATTTTGTTATGCGATAATTAAAAGAGTCCAAGTTAACGATGGTAAATTTTGTTCATGTACATCACATGTGTAGATAATATGTGGATGTGCATGCATTGTTATTCAGTTTTTTTAAAAAAAATTATCCAAATCCATAGAAAAGAGCCGTGATATTTATGACACCAAATTAGTGTCACCAGATAACTATAGTTTCATAAGGGCACTCACAATGTACTACCACGATAGAGTCCACGATAGAGTCCGAGATTATTTATTACCTCGAATATCGTGGACTCCAAGTCTAAATAAGACTTGGAGTCTTGATTTTTCTATTTCTCTCTTCCATAAATATCTTGTCACATCGGCGTTACATCAACAAATTACAATAAATATGAGCGTAATAAATACGCTTAGACTCTATGATAGAGTGCGCATTGTGAGTGTCAAGAAACTATCATACTTTCTATAGTCTTGGACATTGTGTCAAGAAACTACTCTATCTTCCACAATGCAATTTTCTATCATGATGTTACATGGTCCACTTGTCACTCTCACAGATTATCTTAGTTTGTGTGAAGACTTGGTTTCTTAATTACTCCCTCCGTCCCAAAATAAGTGCGTTTTTCTCCCGAGAAACATCTGCCGACAATTATATATTAAAATATACTCCCTCCAAGAAAGTTGTTTTGGAAAAAGGTTTGAGTCAAACATTGGAAACATAAATCATGAATAACTTTTAAGTCGTTAAGTTTAGAAATGTGAAAATCATATCAATAGATTTGTCTTGAAAAATACTTTCATAAAAGTATTCATATATAATTTTTCAATAAATATTTTTATAAAAAAGAGAAGTCAAATTTATGCTTTGGAGACCGTGTCATTTGTCCTAAACGTCTTTCTTTTCAACTATGGAGGGAGTATAAATATTTATGCTAAGTAATTAGTATCATCGGAAAGATCTTTAAGTCTAGTTTTTAATAAATTTATTTAGAAATATAAATATTGCACGTATTTTATACAAACCGAGTCAAACTTGTGACACGAAAAACCCAAAACATCATTTATTTTGTGACGGAGGGAGTAGACTCGGTTTCTTGTTTTTCTTCTCTCTCTTCAATAAATACAACGTCACATCAGCAAAAAGCAATAAATAAAGATATAATAAATGAGGATATAAATTATGATAGAGTCTGCATGGGACTGCTCTCACATGCTTTGGTATCACAAATATTTTTATGTTCTATAAATTCAATCAAACATAAATGGCTTTGCTCAGGATAGAACTCTAGAAATTTTTTTTTTTTTTTTTTTTTTTGGGACAGGGAGAGTTCAGTTTCAACATCTATCTATTTTTTTCTAGTAACTAGTGATGGCGTATATAAAATTGATAATGTTTCAGCTTTTCCTCTATTATAGGGAAAATTAAAGTACGTGGTCAAGCGCTTAAAGCTCAATTATTAGGGCCCAATTATTACGCCAACCACCGCCACTCCTGCGCAGCAAAATGGGAACACAAAGGGATGGCTAGAACTAATGAGATAGGGCCAGCTGTGGAGTTCTTGGCGTTTTGGAGCTGCACCTGTTTGGATTCGTTTGATGTGTTTAGAAAAATCATTGAGCTGTACGGCGCCAATGGGGCCTTGGTTTGTGCAGCATTATTCTTGCCAACTGAATTCTTTTTGGATCCCACCTAGCTGGGTCCAAAGATATAAAGATGCTTCGGATTCAAAGATCAAAAAACATATTTAATAATCTCTCTCAACCCTAGTACTACTGTATCGATGGGCAATGCTACAATACACCTTTTACTTGATAAGAGGTAATATCTCAAACAAATCTAAGCTCTTGATTTCTTTTACTTGATAAGAGGTAATATCTCAAACAAATCTCAGCCCTTGATTTTTTTTCTATTGATGGAAACAGAAGCCAGCGCATGCCCCTGCATGTGCGGTACGTACCTTCCTTTTCAATATAGTCATGAAAAAAATATAAAATATACTTGTGCATGTATAAATCAAGTGGATATTTATTGTCTTCAAAATTAAGTTGATCTAAATATAATCCAAATTCAAACTATCCAATTTGTATTCACCTATGATATTTGCGATACTTCCATCAAAATATCAATAATTAAATATAATTTTTATCAGTATTAGATACAATAATTTTAGTAAATAGATACACGTACATGCAAGTTTGGTACATGTAATTAAAAAGGGTCGCGTACATGGTCAGCACGTACAGCAACACCTACTCACAAGTGGTCACATTTACAAATTACTATATCGCATACAAATTCAAGTGTGATGATCACGCATTATACTAGTCAGACTAAATAAAAACTAAATGGTAATTAAAAATATATCGAGTCCAAAGTTGTGCAACAATAAAAAAAATACTTACCATATCGAGCAGATCACGCATGTATCAAATATAAAGAAAACATTTCTGTAAATTAAAAAAAATAAAAATATATTCCATATATTACCTCCTAGGAGGTAATAGATAATTGCAACCGTTCGATCGAAATAAATGAACGGCTCATAGACATTGAGTGTACCGTGTACCGTAGCAAAACATATCGATATATGTGCCTCTAGAGAGAGCACGGCTTATATCTTGGGAGATGAATAAAAATAGTTACACCTTATATCTTCGGATGGAGGAGTACCTAAAACACACTACCTAAATCTCTATTTAGGTAGCCAACTATTTCTATACTACTCATTTTTTTGCCTTCAACTCCAACAACACTACTCATTCCTAGCTCTCAAACTCAATTTAGCCAATAACAAGTGGAGCCCACATGTCCTCACCTTCCTCTCTGTTGCCATTAACAACTTGGCCAATGCCCACACTATCGTCCCCCGTGCTTCCATGGCATGTGAGTCCTCTCCATCGAGGCGTGGCAAGGGCTATCTGCCTATGGGGAGTGCTCGCGATGGAGATGGCCGCCATCCGCGTTATTCACAGCAGAGCCTCCGTGGTGAATAGGACGGGAAGGGCTGCCACGCCTGCGCCGGGGAGGGGTGCCCCGAGCGTGACGAGGAGGGCCACCACCGGGCGGGAAGGGCGTGCCACCGGTGTGTGAGGGTTGCCGCTTGTGGAGTAGGTGTGGCCGTAGTGAGGGCCGCCAAGCGGGAGGAGCTCCACCGGCGTCGGGAGGTGCGTCGCCCCGGCAAGGGAAGCCCGTAGGAGAGAGGAGTCGCCGGCAGGGAGGAGGCGGCGCGTGCATGCGAGCGAAGGAGAGGGAGAGGCGTGTGGGTGCGTGAGAGAGAGAATAGCTGCTAGGATTTGTTGGCCCAACATTTTTTTGACCGAAGTCAGGAAGGGAAACCCCCACCCTTATATTTTTGGTTTTTTTTAATAATGCCCCAGCCTGAAATTCGCTCTCACTGAATTCAAACTCAGGACCTGAGGGGTTAAATTTGGGATAGGTAGTCCTTTAGGTAACCTGATGGAGATACTCCTAGTCAAGAGGTGCAACTTGTAGTCACTTTGGCCAATCATTCTTTGATTATAAGGGACTAAAAGGGGCCTTTTCTTTTAATCACCCAAACAAAACATTCCGAGACTAAAATTTAGCTAGTCATCTAAACTATAATATACTAAAGTTTAGGTGGGGATAGCTGGGGGGTGGGGGGAACCAAACCCGGTATGTGCGCCCGCCCACAGATTCTTGGACACATTCACCATGGTGTGGGTAACAAAATGTACTGCACTGTACTACGTACTACTACTAGAGGCTTAGAGCAGATAGGACAAAGGCCTCAACATCACTGCTTGAAGAGGAGGACAGCTGTCGACAAGACTGTCCCATGCGCTAGGCACGTCCGGCCGTATTCGTTACGCACACCTTTTGTTGACGCTGAGCACCAGATGGCTTTTTGATTCATTCATCTGAAGAAAGCGTCGTCCCTGAAATCCCTCTCCCGGTGGATGGCACAAGTTAAACTTAAGAGTACGTACTTCTTGTACTATCACCAACGCATTCACAGTGCACGACGCGAGGCACGACACGCTCGATGAAGCACTGTGCCGGTGTGCGGAGGCGGCGCGGGAAGAGACAACGGCGATGCGCGACGCGACGAACCACCCCCAAACGACGAGTCGCGTGGAGCACTACAGTTGCTGTTGTCGGAACTCAGAAGATGGCGGCGTCCGTCTCGCGCACGGCACGAGCCGCGGTGGCGTGTCCGCGTGGGGGAGGCACGCACGCGAATGCTGAAACAATCGACGCGTGTCTTCGGATTTTTTCCCCTCAAAAAGTATAGCAACAAAGCAACTGTACTGCACTGTCACATCTAGACTATAGTCACATCTGGCTCAGTTCATTCCCGGAGGACGAGCAGGCGGAATGTGGGTGTTGGGCCCAACGTATCGGTGTGTCCTACGTCACCCATGTGAGAAGGATCAACGGTCCAAAAAGTGGTATGCCAAGCAGTCCCATGATATCGTTATATAACCGATCGACCTGATGGCGTGTTTGACCGGTGTTGGATTTTCTATATTTTGTGAATCCCTTTCCAAACATCTTATAAGAAATGGGCGTTGCAATATTACAGTCACTTGAAATTTTGGTTTCTATCGGGCAATGGTATCTGCCGTTGGGTCCGTAAATGGATGGTCCAGTGCCCTATTCAACTTCTTCCTCTAATCCTCCAGCAGCTCCACCCGCCATAGACAGGTTCTACGTGATAAAAAAATTTGTTTATTTCTAGATATGACGGTTTTAGTCGCGCCATTATTGTTCTCTCCCCGTTGCACACCTTGACCTTCCGGTCAGAAGATGGCGGCGTCACATTCCTCCCTAGAGGTTTTTTTTTTTTTTTTTGGAAGCTTGTGCTCGGTCATTCGGGCGGCGACGACAGACGTTGTGGTAAGGAGGTTAGAGGCTTAGCTAAGGATTCAGTTTTTGCGGTGTCCACGGTGGAGAAAGATATAAACATGTGAGTTGATCATTTGATGATGGAAAGGTTAATTTTTTAAACACGTTGATCATTTGATGATGGAAAGAAAGATATAAACATATGAGTTATTTAATGAGAATTTCCAACACATGTGAGTTGATCATTTGATGATGGAAAGATATAAACACGTTGCATTTGGAATTTAAGGATAGTTTTTTTAGTGATCATTTGATGATGGAAAGAAAGATATAAACATGTGAGTTGATTATTTGATGGTGGAAAGAAAGATATAAACATGTGAGTTGATCATTTGATGATGGAAAGAAAGATATAAACATATGAGTTATTTAATAAGAATTTCCAAACACGTAAAACCTTAAGGTCTCAAGGATCAAAAAGCAATACCTCATGCATTGCCACAAAAATTATTGATGGTTTGGAATAAAATTATTTATATAAAGGCATAAACCATTATAAGTTAATGTTAGTGGATGACGTGGCATAATGCTAGCGGACGATGTGTTGCATGTAGATTATAATTACAAATGCTAGTTGACCATAAATGCGATTGTTAGTGGAATGATGAGGTAAATAACTTGCATGTTGAAAGAATTAGCTAGTGGGGGTGTCGGTGGAATGATGAGGTGGCTAGCTTGCATGTTGAGAGAATTAGCCATTGGGGTTTGTCTAGTAGATGTAGTAGATGTAGTTCATCAATTTGTAATATTGTAAATCATTTGTTAGTCGCCGCAATGGGTGATGAAGCAATTTGGTAGGCAGCGAGCTTCCCTAGCACACCCCAGCACGAACCAAGAATGGAACCAGTAGTTTAACAACTCATTATATATGTTTCAAGTACTACAAAAGCCTACTATGGGAACGCCTCCCTTTTTGATTAGGGGCGGTTCATGTTTTGAGCCGCCCCCTACAAAGTGAAGCAAATCCTTCTATCCGACTAACCGCCCCTACGGTGACCCTTTGTAGGGCGGTTTTTTATTCAGCCGCCCCTACAATTGGTCCTTTGTAAGGGGCGCTTTTTTTCGGCCGCCCCAACTAATAGCGAGGGCGGTTCAATATCCAGCCGCCCCTATTGTGGTCCACGGTCCCTACAAGTGGGTTCCGAATTTAAATACGAGGCACCAAAAATTAAATTTTCATAAACGACCTCGGATGAAAGAACTTCCTATATATGAAATGTAGATCTCGAAAAGTTATGAAACTTTGTAGTTGACTACTTTTTAGTTTGAAATCATCTAGTCATGCAAAAAGCTGTGTTCAAATGTCTCAAATTTGAAATTCAAAATTTTTAAATGACCTCGGACGAAAAAAAACTTCCTATATATGAAATGTAGATCTCAAAAAGTTATGAAACTTTTAAGTTGACCACTTTTTAGTTTGAAATCATCTAGTTATGTAAAAGTCGTGTTTAAATGTCTCAAATTTGAAATTCAAATTTAAGTAAACGACCTCGGACGAAAAAACTTCCTACATATGAAATATAGATCTCTCAAAGTTATGAAACTTTGTAGTTGACCACTTTTTAGTTTGAATCCGTTTAGGGCCTCAAATAGTCAATTTACACTCGGATTTGTATAATATGTGGGGGACGGAATGGGATATGAACACATACAAGTGTGTAGCGCAGTGTAGGGGAGGGATCGCGTGCAAGCGGAAGGTTGTGGGTTCGAATCCCGGTCGCCACAACATTTGCAAACACTCTGAGAAAATCACAATAGCAAGGGATGGTTGGTAGTTGGCCGGTGCCCTTCCCCAATTAAAAAAATGTTTTTACTATTTTTTCGAATTTTGAAAATGCGATTTCTAAAAACCACAATAGGGGCGGTTGATAACACGAGCCGCCCCTGCAGTGGTCACAGTAGGAGCGGTTGGATAACCGCCTCCACAGTGAGACCACAGTAGCAACGAAGAGTTAGGGGCGATTACGAAAACCGCCCCTACAGTGTATCCTCAACCGCCTCTATAGAAGGCCATTGTAGTAATTTGTCACAGTTTGTGAAATTTAACTTTAGGGCACTTCTGCAGGGTCACGAGGAAGAAAAGGTTCACTGGCAACGATTCCGAGACATGGATGATGTTTTCATTTGTGTGGGAAACGTTAACGTGAATACGTTGGTGTGGATCATCTGTGATGCGCGACGGCCACTGCTATTGTTTAGGGCTATCGCGCCAGACGGCAGACTAGCGTGGCAAGATGAATTAAGCCATCAAAACTCTAAACGATATCTGCTGCCTGGTGTTGGCTTTCTGCTGGGTGTTTGGAGTGGACAGAGATTAGCTTTATTTTGACGTGTGTTTAGTTTACATACATAAACTGTACGTTTATACCCTTTGAATTTAATTTCAAATAAGTTCCAGAAATAATTTAACCACAAGAAAATCCAAGATAACCAAAATGTAGGTCCAGCTCAGTACCTTTTTTGTTCTTTTACTAAGATCAATCTTAAGGTTGGATCTCCAGAGGCAGACCACTCCGTATGTCCAAAGCATGGTAGCCCCTCGTCAAGGAGCATGCATCAACACCGGTAGAGGCCCCGCCACTGAAACACCGTTACCTTTGTCGGTGTACTAACCGCATGTATCGTGTCTCATTATCACTGGCCTTTAGCACTAGCGGTTTGGTTGTACGCCACTGAATATGTGTCTGGACCCACTAGTAATAAAGGTCTCTGCACTAGCGGTGGCTTGCGTGGCGCTTCGATCGCCTCGGCCCCTCACCAAACAAGATCCTCTTCTTTATGCGAAGGGTTGAGGTCGTCGCCGAATATGCTCTCGTAAAAATAATGAAATGATCTCATTTCTCGTACTAGTACTAATCATTAGTCTGTAAGGATTAAGGTACAGATAAATCAACTCTTTCTATTTCATGGACCAAACGAAAAGCTAGATTAAAATAACGTCCTATAAACCAAACACTCCATAAAATTACTGTCTGTCCTGTTGTTACGTACTCCCTCCGGTTTGGTATTAGAAGTCGTTTTTAGACAAGGTTTGGGTCAAACATCGGGAATATAAATAATGAATAACTTTTAAGTTTTTGAGTTTATATATGTAAAAAAATTATATGAGTAGATTTGTCTTAAAAAATACTTTGATAAATGTATAGATATATTACATCTCCATAAATATTTTTATAATAATAAGAGGTCAAGGTTGTGTTTTGGAGACCATGCCGCTGTCCTAAATGACTTCTAATACCATCCCGGAGGGAGGACTTGCATATGCTTGCGGTTGTGAGCTGCAAGTGCAACAAACTTTCCGAGATCTTAACTCTGACATATGACAAGGGTTTTTGGTTCCAACCAAGAGACGGCAAGGGTTTTTGGTTTTGTCAAACATCGATGAAATAAATGTGAAAGGTTGATAAGTTTCTTTGGCCACCGAAATTTTCAAGAAAATAGCTGGTGTGCTATTTTTCAAGATAGCAAAACTATTAGAGTTTAATTTTTGTAGTTGAAATTCTAAAACTAACCAACACAACAAGATAGAGCTATCATGGGTGCCTTAAGGGCATGTACAACAGGTCTTTTCGTCTCGTCTCTAAGAGCAAGTATAATGAGGAGAGCTTAGTCGGCGAAATGACCGAACACGTCAGCATTTATCCGACGTGGGAGAGAGATAAAGCTAGTGAGAGAGGAGAGCGAGCGACTGGGCAAACGCCAGCAAAAAGCTGGTGAAATGCCCTGCCACCACATCTCCGCCGGCTTCCATTGGTTCAAATGTCATTTCAAAACAGCACCGAGCATTAAATGGGATGAGGCTTGCCACTACCGGCCTGCAGCTTGGATGACCTGGCACTCCTTGCAGCCGGCAACCGGCGACTCTATTAATCTTGCCCTAAGTTGTTGTTTGTTCATAAAACCCAATGCCATTGTTTAGGGCAATAGTCTCGTCTCTTCGTGAAAGGACGACTGGCTCGTGCTCCAATGTTTTGCTCCAATGTTTAGAGACGACTTCGTCTTGCGTTGTATAAGAGTTGTCAACTCGAAGCGTCTTCCCCACTAATTCAGTGTGCATGTGCATTAAATACACTACTACAGATTCGCTCATCACTACCGCCGGCATCACCTGCCGAATTTAATCCACCGGCGGTGTTGAACCTCGCCCCGGCGGTGATGAACCGTTCAGGCGTGGGAAACTCGGAAACTCCACGGATTCGACCAATTCCGGCGGTGAAGACTCAGATCACCACCGGGTTGAATCGTCCCCGGCAGTGGTCTTGATGGACCTGAATCACTCGCGGGTTTGAATTAGAACCGAAAAGCGATTTGAAGATTGACACAACCGGGTTGAATTAGAACCGATAGCGATTTGGGATGGGAAGCAAAAGGAACCGATAGCTCGCGGGGTTGAATGAAGAAGGAACAAGAAAAACAAACGATAGAAACAGAGAACGGAGATGAATTAAAAACGACTTGAGAGTCATTATATATTACTAGATAATATATTTACAAAACGAAAAAATAAAAGCGGCGGCCGCCATCGCCTCCGCCGCCGCTTGGCGGCGCCGCCATCGCCTCCTCCGCCGCCCGGCCGCCTAGGGCCGCTATCATCCCTGCCGGCCTCGTCCCCGCCCCGGCCGCGTTCCCACGGCCGGCCGCTCGGAGCTCCGCCCGGCCTCGCCTGGTATCCCCCTAGCGAGGATGTCGGCGATGGCCTCGACCTTGAAGGCGTAGAAGTTCGCCTTCTCCACCAACGGCCAAGGCACCGTTGGCAGGCCGAGTTCTTCGGCCAGGTGGGTGAGCTTCTGGAGGGCGCCGTGGAGGCGCGCCACGGTGAACAAAAGCTCCTCGTTGGTGTAGACGCGGCCATTGTCGATGAAGAAGAAGCTAGCGCACGGGGTTTATGGAAAGAAAGAGGCTAATTAGCGATGGAGATGGTACCAAATCGAGCGTTCTTATATAGTAGCAAGCCATGGAATGCATGCAGTCCATTGTCATTCCCAAGACGCGCGGCGCCATGAAAAAGTCATCGGCTAAGACGACCGGCTCATCCAATGGCCGTCGCGATCGGCCCGTCTCCCCACGAAAGGCCGGCCGGCTACGCAGCGTTCTTTGTAGCGTTTCCAATGGCCGCTTCCTCGTTGACGCGGCGTTTCCCAACACCCAATCCCGAAATCCCCGGTTCGATCCCCAACAAGCCAGTTTTTGACCATTTTTTCAAGAACGATGATCGAGTTTAGCATTGTTATTTTGAAACAAGGAAAAGGAATGCATGCTTCACATTGTTTACCATTGCTACAAGATCAACCACACGTACCTTCGATGCCGATTGCGGCGGGGGTGAGGGAGGAGGGAGGGAGGGAGGGAGGGAGACGAGAGACTTCGCTGGCTGGAGCACGAAAATGACACACTCAACTAAGCTATAGCACGTCCACAACAACTGCTTAGGGCTATTTATAGAATAAAACTTTGTACCGCCCAACGGATAGCCATCCTTGTTTTTTCTTTTTTACCACAATATCGTAGTCGCCACGTTAAGCGTGTTCCACGGTGGCTTTGTCTTTGCATGCATGCCGCTTCGCTTGGAGAACCGCGTTGCCCGGTAGCATTCACCGCCGGTTAGGAAACCAACGGTGTCTCGGAATCGATGAGAAAAGCATGTGGCACCCAGTGCGGCGTCGGCCGGGTTAAATCAATGTCGGTTAAAAACACTGCCGGGTGTAGTTTCACACCCGGCGGTGATGATGTAGATCACTTTGCGGTGCGGATCTTTACGCGGTGGTATTCCACATCACCTAGGGTGAAAACTTAGGCCCGGCGGTGATTTCAAAAAAAAATTCAACGGCCGCACGGTTCTCAACTCGGACCGGGTGACCCTTTGCACCAATCTTTGGCGGGCGCGCCCGCCCCTCCGTACAACGGCGGTCGACTCAACCACGCCATCTCGCCTATTTAAACGGCGGGGGACGCTATGTTTTGCACCCGGTTTCTCCCTCTGTTCTTGCATTCTTAGTTCGTCCAGTAGTTCCTAACCCTCTCCTCAAAATCTGAGAGAACTTAGTTTTGAATTTTAGTGTCATGGGTTTTGGATCTAGAAAATCTTTTTCTTCTTATTTTCCTTGTTCTTCGTCCTCGATCTTCTTTGCTAGTAATACTTTCCAGTTCCACATACATATGGCCTTTCTTTAGGGAGAAAGCCCTCCACATCTGAGATATGCCTAGTCCAAGAAAATGGTTTACGAAAAAGGTGCTAGAAGAGTCTTACCGATGAAGGAGAGTCTCCGGGGCATGCAGCTTCTGTGGGTGCCATGATTCAAGATCGAACTCTAGACTCATATTAAGAGTCAGGAGTCCTTGTGCTTTGGGGTGCTAGTGTTCAGCCAATATCCCAGGCACATGGGCATATAGTATCCGAATCATCCATGGAAAAACAATGACCATTGGACCTAGTTACCGTGATTTCATCCTCGGTCCAATGGTCAAGTTTGGGCTGATGAAGCTCCCGGTGAATCTCATCCTCCAACCTCCTCAATGAGTGCACGTAGCAGCCTCGCCACTTCTTCGATCCCAGGAGATGCTACAAGAGACTTGCGAGGTGGTTAAATTTTAATGTGTTTGTACACTTTGATTGTAGCATTGACCTATTCGTGAATTGGTCTTTGTTACCATATATTTAGTTCTATGTAAGGTCTTTCTTTGTGGAAATATATGTAATGTAAGGTCTTTGTTATGGAAATATATGCAATCAAATTTCTTATCTGTTGTATTTCTGTTTGATATGAATCTTGATTGTCTCTTCGATACCTTTGAGTTCCCATTTTTTTACCCTTCATCGAACATAATAAAGACGGTTGCAATAAAGACGGTTGCGTCAATGAAATATGCCGCATATTGTGAGGAAAATTCAACAAGATATATCCAAATCTAATGTGAATGAAATAAAGTTATATATGTAACAAAAACAAAGAACAGATAATGAATTTTATTCACATCCATATCCCCTTAAGAACAGAGATAACCAAAACCCCGGCTTTGCGTGAAGCATCTACTCAGTACATATGCAAAGAAGATCGCAACAATGCATGCATGCAAACCGAGTGAAGTGACAACCTTTGTGAATTCTTTGCCGGATACATACAAACAACCGGTAGTGATATTGTATTCACCGCCGGCTCCATTCAAATAACCGGTAGTCATGTTGTTATCACTACCGGTTATATCTTAATACCCGCGGTGATGTACCGCAGACCGATCAACTGCTATAAATCAAGGCGTCCGGCCGCATCCACACACATACCGTTGATATTTCTTACACGATCCCAATTAGGAAGGCGAAAAGAAATATATATGGGATATCTATCTAATCATGTTAGCTTGGATATGGGATTAACCTCATGATCCAATAAAGCGGAGTTAGGCGGTGTTAGTAGTGGGATGTAACATAGTATCACTATCCATAGTGAAGTTAATATCACCAGGATATGTACTCAAGGTATACCAATCATTTCTAGGCATTACCTATACACTAGTCTGTCACCCTAGCAATAACGCTCAAAGAAATGCAGGGCATGGTACTCTTGATTGGCCTTGATAAAAGAATGAACATGATATCTGCAAGCGCACAGATAGAAATACCAATTGTAGCACTTCAGGGAGTAATCCAAGTATCGTATTTATATTTTACCACGGGGAAGGGAGTCTATGGAAGGTAGAGAGAAAAGGATGTCTAATGATTTATATTGTGATTTATTTATGAGATCCGCTTTACAGTTGTGTAATGCAGAGTTGCCATATATATCTAACATTACTCAACAGGATAAGTCACAGGATAAAGATAATTATATAATTGATAAATACCCAAGTCTAAGATCATCATATGCCACTAGTATCATACGAGCTATTAACATGTTATAGAAAGAATAGAATGAATATTCCTAAGATACTCCTAATCATATATGTCAATGAATACTACAATTAGTGCAATACATCTAGCTATCATGGCAAGGTTGGATTACTTCTACACATGGCAAGCATTACCAATAACAACCAAGGATCTAAACTTGATCATTACCGTGGATTCCAAAGGACTCAACAGGACTGTCACTCCCGCGATCTACCACACGGCCCGGAATGTAGGGTGCAATTAAATTGCAGATAAACGTTGTATAAACACTACGTTTACACATTGCTTATCACCCACATAGTGATCATCTATATGGATGCTATACAATTCCATGCATAAAATATAAAGCAATCTTACTAAACTAAACATATAATCATAGCAAGCATAAACACATATCAATAAGAATATAATAATTATAAAGATCAAAGCCATAACAATTGTATTCTAAATATAATAGTACTTACAGATTGAATACAAGAGAGAAGTCTCAAGAACGATGATCCTTGCTACTTCTTGACTATCGGGAACTCAAGATGAACTTGATCTTCAACTAGAACTAGCTATGTAGCTAACTACTTCTAGTATGAACTAGGGCTTAGGTCTAGACTTGGCCGGACTAGATGGGTATGAGTTGATGAATGAGTATGATAATGAAATTGTTATCGACCACGGGGTCGCCTAGTCTTCTTATATAGTACTTGGTGATGAACGTCAACCCTTGGATCAAACCGACCTTCAACAACGGTGTAGATACAACCTCAAGGTCGGTGGTAAACCGACAAAAAAATGTGAGGCTGACTCGCCGACCCCACCTGGCGGGCGGCCTACTTGGCACTTGGCGGCGCCCGGTGGAGTGCCACCTCGGTTTCCGTCTTTTTCGGTGTCCTCTCGGTATATTCTAGAATGTTTTAGTCCACTTTTTCGGGTTGAGTTACTTCACGGTTAAGTCTTGTCTTCATATGTCTTGTATATTCCGGAACTTTCTCCATTCTTCTCTCTGCAATTATCTATCAAGTCCCCGGAAAGTCACGAGAATACCAAAACTTGTGGAATTATGTTAGTTAGACCCCTAGACTTATGTTTGGTCTTTGACTTGAGCCCTTAATTCATGTTATTTATCTTATAAAATTATGCTATAACAGGTGTCAACAAGCTCCCTCAAGCTTACCTCTTGCTAGTCTCTTAGCAAGACACATGATATTATATTAACTACTTACTTGGATCGGGAGTTCCGCGACATTTGTCACACCTTAAAAGTACACATGCTTTCAAACAAAATTTCTCTCCAGATAGGAATAAACTTTTCAAAACTTCAACTTACCCAATTACCTTTTACCTTTTGGGGCTTATATCTCTTTCTTCAATCTTGGGTAATTGAAAGATAGAACAGTCAAGTCGAACACTATATCTCAAACTCTTTTGATCAACTGTCCTTCTGGAGTTTTTGCATATTTTTAAATAAAACTCAAAGTTCCTCAATATGACTCTCTCTAATCTCTCATTTGTGGTATTTGTGGATCCTCTCTAAGGCAATAAGATAGTGGTTGCCCTTCTCTCATAGTATGTAGTATTTTTGGCTAAGGCAGTAGCACACTATGCCTTCTTCTCTCTCACCCTATATCTAAGGCTTATATGTGGAGTTCATAGGTGGGAGAAAACTAACTTTACTTACTAAGCATATATTGTAAATTCAAGCAATGGATCCAAAGTTACAAGTCACACTAATCAAGTGGTGCATGTGTATGGTGGATAGAGTATAAATGATATGGAATATAGTAGAGTATGTAGTGAAGTGAATAGAATAGATGAGGGAAAATCTTACTTTTGCTCCTTGAGGAAATCTTTCGTCTTTTGTAAACTTTGTAGAGAACCCGGGTTGTATCTTTTTTTCTTTATTTATTTATTTTAGAGAGGTGGGTTCTACTCACCCTCGGACTTGTGTCCATTATTTCCTCTCTTTAAAGATGTGGGTTCTACTCACCCCGGACACTTGTCCATTTTTCATCTTTATTATTTTTTAGAGATGTGGGCCCTACTCACCCTCGAACACTTGTTCATTTTTCATCTCTTCTCTTTAGGGAGGTAGGCTCTACTCGCCCATAGGACTTTTGTCCATTTTTCATCTCCCCCTTTTTTAAAAAAAAATCTACAACCCGGATCTCTTTTGCAATAACTTTTTGAGATGTAAAATATAATGGAGCTTTTGTAAGATATTAGCTAGCAATGAATGAGTGGATGGGTATAGTGAATATTTTTGGTTGCTCTCTCCTAGGATAGGAGTAAAACATTTTTGCTGGCTAGAGTGGATGATAGTGGTATATATGGTGGATGCGTGCTTCTAGGATGGAAATAGCATATGTGTATAGAGTCGAAAGTGGAGTGGAATATAGTGGAGTGGAATGAGTGGAGTGTACATGATCATCATGACAAGTTTCTAAGGGTCGACAAAGATTGAATGAACTCAATGCAAAGCAAGCGACCTATATATATTTCAAAGGTTTTCCTAATCTAGGGAGCATGTATATATGGTCGTGGTAGGAGGTTCACACTCTTGTCACGCAGGGAACTTATCATGTGCATTTTCAATTTTCGAAATATAAATCTCCTAAATCTAGTGTCACTAGGAGTAAGATCAAATAGCAACTCACCTAGACTTTGGAGCAAGCATTTGCAACCCATAGGTTTTTAGAGTAAATATCAAAGTAACTTTGCAAATGGAGCTCAAGAGAAATTAAGCTTGAAAGCTAGGTACTTAAAAAGTATAACAACGGAGCAACTATTCATCATCTCCATGTTGGCAGATTTTAAGGTTCCTTTTAGTTGAGCAAAGTAAACTTTAGTGTGCACTCTCTCTTGATCCTTTTATTCACACTCTAACAAAAGACTTTTTAAACTATTAGACTCGTAAAACTAAACTTTAATAAACTAAACTTTCTAGCAAACAAAATATTTAGCTAATAATAATATAATATATATATATATATAGATAGATAGATAGATAGATAGTAAGATACTTATCTCGAATAATGGGGGTTGCACTCCCCAAGCTAGATTGGAGTGTAATCTTCAATGATGTAGAAGTTGAGGTAGTTGGCGACAAGAGTGGCGCCTAACATATCCCTTCTCCTTTTGAAACTGTTGATCTCAAATAGACAACAAAGCTAGTGGAATTTGATTAAGCATTAGAGGTTAGCCACATTGCTTTAGGTTGCCTGGGAAAATATTTTTAGATTTTTATTATTATTCAAATTTTTATTTTATTTTTTATGTAAGGAAAATAAAGTATAACTTGTGCATAAGTACTTTACCTTTATATATATTTTTATGCCACCACAACAAATAGCCTAGAGGTGTTAAGCCTCGGGGATATTAGCATGGGGCTTAAAGATTTTCACAAGACAAAATATTTTTGTTGTTTTCAAATGCGAGATATAAGATTCTGAAAAGATAAACATGATATGCAAAGAATAAATATGCAATGCAGGGATTTTATTGATAACTTACCGACTTACCTTTCGGTGAGGATTCAGCATTTAGAGTCCTCCGAACAAGACTTCAAGTTCAGCTCTTTACTCCCATGGTATATCGGTTGTCACAATCGGTGGTACTAATGATTCTATGGTCTCTTCGATGATGTTACGGGAGATGTCTTCTTCTTCCTCCATCTTTTTGGATGATGTACTCTTCTCTGGAGTAGTTGATTCTTCTTTCTCCGTGGATGTATTAGGTGTAAGAGCTTTAGCCTCTTCACTTACCTTATCTTCTTCTAGATTCTTGATCCATCTTCTATTATGGCGCGACGAGCCGCCCTCGCTTCTCCCCCGGGATTTTTGTATATTCATTATAACTATTAAAGTAAACACGTACCTTCTCCTTAGGAAATTGGAAATGAATCTCTCCCTGTATGGATGTAGATGATTGCACGAGTAGTGTTGAGAAATGGTCTCCCAAGCACTAGTGGAGGATCTTCTTCTTTCCCCATGTCCATGACTACAAAGTCGGTGAGAACATAGTGGTCCTTGATCTTGACTGGTACATTTTTGGCAATTCCTTCAGAATTTTGTAAGATTGGTGCGCCATCCGCTTTTTGCACATATGTTGGTTGCAACGGCAATTTTCTAATAATAATTTATATGTAACCTTTGCCATTAGATTAACACCGATCCGGTATCGCAATATGTATTATAAAAAGTTAAACATTGAATAGAACATGCGATGGTGGGGAGTACGGATCATCTTGTTGTCGAAGCATTGAGATTGAAGTAAATGGTCATTATAAGATGTTGTTTTATTTAATACCATTACCTTTGTAGTTTTGTGCCGTCTTGTTCTTGTTCCGATTCCGATTCCTCCTTCTGTTCTTGTTGTAATTTTCTATCTTCGGTTCGAACATAATGATTAGTATTTTGGGAATAAGTAAGAGAGGTGTGTACCTTGTTCTTGAAAGTGAATTTCTCCTTTTTCCCTTTGATATTGAAAACAATCTTCGTGACTGCTCGCATAGATGACGGCTTTAGCCGAGCATAAGAATGGTCTCATGTAGAATGTAACCTTCCAAATTACAGGGCCCACATGTACTAATTATCGGTTCAACAACCTTTAATAGTCACATATGTGCACCCATAACCCGAAAAGCACTATTAACTTTTCCAACCAGGATCCGTTATGAGGTCATTGCAGTATTACAACAAATTTCATACATAATCGAGTAAACAAATGAAGATTTATATTACAATACTTTTACAACCATTTATTTGAAACAAGTTTGGCAATATACAAAGTAGGAGTAGCGATAGGTTAATTATACAAAAGACACCACTAGACCCCCCGCCCACGGGTCTCACTTCTTACTCATCATCACTTTCTTCCTATCGAACCGTCATGCAACACGGTCCCGGTGCAGACATGACTCGTGTCCCGCAACATGGGTCAACAAACCCTGAGTACGGGAGTACTCAACAAGACTTACCCGACTAAAGAAAATAGGAGAAGACTCAGGAATGCTGGTCTAATAGGAATCAAGGTAAGGCTTTTAGCAAGAATCAAGGACTCTTTTAGCAGAAAAGCTTACTAATGATAAATCCTTACTTTCAACATTTTATTTTTCAAGTAAGTTTCTCACCTATTCTAGGTGATCTTACACTATAGCAAACACTTGTAGAAGTTCCTTCACTTATTCCATCTCTTTCTTGTTCCATAATTAATCTCGATGTAGTCGGGAAACCGAGTCTCCATATCCGAGAAGCACGGCGATTTTAAATCGATTAACCCGGTTGGGAGTTCTTTCCACACGACATATGTAGCACTTAAGCTTGCATATATCAACCCTTTCTTGGATACTCAAAACGGAACCGCGTCCCACGCCACCCGAGAGTACCGTACACCTCCAATCCGGGACTTTAACCCACGAGGGTAACATGTACTCCCGCCATCTCTCCACTCCCAAAGGCGCCGGTTTATGCGTTTCCGATTTGACACCCCCAAGATCGAGGCTTACCGGAGTATGCGTCCGAACTAGGGTCGACGTGTGATGGGGTAACACCCATGACAGACGTGCCTTTGGTCCAACGACCTCGGGCGCAAATTATGTTCCATAGTCTCGGTCCACATGACTTACACATTTCAGGTCCTTAATCGACAAGTCGGAAATACTACACCGAGACTCCATTCTCGATTGCAAATTACCCGACCGGTCTCAATTTCAAAACCATATCCCAAAGTATGGTTCCATCATATAACATCCTTGTTCATCAAAAGCCTCTTCGGGCTATCATAAGGGACTTGTCACATTTTGACTCAAAAGTCTAACTAATATAGCCAAGGCTAAGCGTTCTAGCATTTTAGCAAAAAAAAGGTTATCAAGGTAGATATTGCAATAAACAAGGAATGGTAATGCATCAATTAGGTTATCACTCAACTCCTATCACCTAATGCAAAGCATAAAGCAAAGGTGATATAAAGCTTTGAAAAACACAAGGAAATGTTTAAATGAACAGGGGCTTGCCTTGATCGGTGAAGTAACTTGACTCGAACGACGGATCGCGATAATCGGAACTCGAATCAACAAGATAACCTTCTTCCGAGGCCCGATCAACAACTTCACGATCTCCTTCGTTCACTATACGAAAGAACAGTTGATGCTTAACATGATGCCATGCATATAAACATGATGCGCGAGAGTGCATAAAACGATAAACGTTTGAGTACAACTTTCCTTCACGATAAAGTTGCAATCCAACAAAACCAACTTGTTGAACTACTCTACGAGATATCATCATCATTGCCTAAGGAGTTCTCAAGGACCACTTGATAAAGACATGGTTTAGGGTTCACAAAACAATCCAAAATTCACCCAAAACCCTAAGTTATAAAGCGCTAAACAATTTGTTTAACACATAAAATAATAGGGCAGGGAAAATAATAAAAATTTTAACTTTCTCAAAACAAGTTCAAAAATTTTGTACAAGTAGATCAGGTCATAAAACAGTACCAAAATAATTTTCATGATTTTTGGATAATTAAAATAATTATTAAAAATCAAGGAAGATGCATTTTTCAATTAAAATTTGTATTTTTAAATCATGCCAAAAGTATTCAAAATTCAAGTTTCAAATTTTTCATGGATAGACATACTCATGGGAAGGCTACACAAAAATTTTCAGAATTTTTGATCTAGTATTTGAATTTATATGAAATTTGGAAAATCGAGACACTATTCAAATAAATGAAATTGAATAAAACATTTGATAAATGAAAACGGGTTCTCGGGCTGAAATTGCCTGTTATCATGCAGGCGATTCCATCGTTCACAGCCCACAAAGGAACAAGAACGGACCGGCCCCGAAGGAACAGGGTTGGGTCGGCCCAAAGATGAAGCGGTCTTTCGGCCGGCATCGTTCATGTGCCGGTGCACGTGCTCATCGGCGGGGTGGGCGCGCCCCATCGGGCAGTGGCGGCGCTGGCCGTGTTCGCGCCGGCATGGGTCTAAATGGAAAAACCGATTGCATAAACGCGGCCAGAGCTCACCGGGGTTCTAGGACGGGGATTGGTCGGGCGGAGCGAGGTCGGAGATGGGTCGGCGACGGGAGGAAATGGGCGGCGACGACGGCGACGGCCGCTGTTCGCAAGTCGGGCTTCGGCTGGGAAAACCAACGAGCCGCTCATGACCACGATGTCCAGGCGACTCAAAAAAGAACCAGCTGGTTGGGTTAAACGCCACCGAAACGGGCCGGGCGACGGCGAGGTCGAGGGCGGCGGCGCCGCAACCGGGGCCGGAGAAGACGACGACTCGGGGCGATTCCGACGGCGAGGCGGGCTGTGGCTGGGCTCCAGAGGTACACAAGAAGGTTGCGAAGCTTGCTGGGCAATATGGTTTGGCAAGAAAGACGACGGCGGCGCGGCGGCGACGGCGGCGGAGGAGGACGAGTCCGGCGGGCGACGATTTTGGAAAAAGGAGAAAACGACAAATGACCATGGCCTATTTATAGGAGAGGAGGGCATGGGAAGGTAGCCGAGGAGTCACGAAGGCGTCCAGTGGTCGGCGCCGAGCGAGATCGACGGTGGACGGCGGCGCGATTCTTGGCGCCCGGCGGTGGCAACGGTGGGTTGGCCGAGGTAATTGTTCATCCCCCCAAATCCAACCCTAATCTGAACTTTTCAAATTACTCTCAAAATTTGAACTGAACTCAAAATTTTCCAAAAAGTAGCCCCCTTAATTTTTCAAGATCTACAACTTTCACAATTGGACCATTTTCAAATTCAGCCTCTAAGTTTGACTTTTGAAAAAACAGTTTCAAAATTTGAAATTTGAATTCAAAATTACTTTTAAAATCATGTAATAACTTGAAAAACTTTGTACATGACTTTTGTTCCTCTCAACAAGATCTACAAACTGGTTTTTGGAAGTTTTCTCAAATTTTGCATAAATTTTGAAATATTGAAAAGGGGGGCAATTATGGTTTGAATGAACTTCAAAATTGCTTCAAAATTTTGAACTAAACTTTGAAAACTCAAAATACCAACTTTGCTCTATTTTGAAAACTCTACCTTTTCACTTTTTTAGACCACCCTCAAATTCTTGATAAAATTTGAATAAAAGAAAAAGGGACAAACTAGGGTTTAGAAACTAGGGTTTCCGACAAGGGGGATAGTTTCAGGAATCTGATTTCTCTCGCGTCTTTTCGACCGACATTGCAACCAAACATAAAATAAACTTATTTTAGTTCAATGCAACACATGGTGGACTAAACATGGATGCTTTGCAATGATCATGATGACATGTCGTTTTAGTGGAAATAACACCGGGGGTGTTACATCTACCAAGTATGATTGTTGCTCTTTCATTTCTTCCGGTGTCTACAACTACGAAGTTTGCTGGCACATATGAGCCTCTGATTCCCACACACACGTCTTCAAGGATCCCCTCGGGATAACAGAATGATTGATCTGCAAGCTGCAAGCACATATTCATTTTCCAAAGCGGTTCACTATAAATCTTTTCATAAATTACCTTTGGTAGTATGTTGACGCTTGAGCCAAAGTCACAGAGAGCATTGTCGAATGTGTGTTGTCCAATCTTGATCGTAATGACTGGCCTCCCTGGATCTTCCTTTTCAGGTGGCATTGAGTCATCCAACCAATGACTTCCCGAGGTCTCTCTATAGTAACGACCGCATTATAAATATCGACAAGGTTTGTAGTTTTTAATTCTTCCGGCTACGCCCGGAATCTTTCCTGGTGTGGTTAGTGGAACCGAGAAATCTGAGATTCTATCATCTTGTTAAAGCTGTGCTGATTCTTTATAGCTAAAGAAAAACTTTCTAAACGAGTATTGATAAGTTCAAGAGCTTTATCATTGGTTGCTATCTTTCTTGACGTGATTCTCCATAGTTTTACCTTGGTTAACAACAAGATCTCTCAAAGAAGGTTGATAAGTATTAAAATTGTTACCTGGATTATTACCTTGGTAGTTTCCTTGATAGTTGCTTTGATAATTGGGCCTCTGTTGGTTCCAACCTTGATTCTGTTGAGGACGGAAATAATTGTTGTTATTGATGAAGTTGATGTCCTCCATAATCTCTGGGCAATTCCTGCCAGTGTGGCCTAAGTTTCCACATTCTTCACATGTCATGTGTGAGTCTTGAATTTGCATGACTGCCTTGAGTTGAGGATCTCTATCCTCTAGCTTCTTCATTATAAGATCCATTTTAGCAGATAGCATATCTACCTCTTTAAGCTGGTGCATTCCTCTCTTGCGAGATTGACGCTCTTCACTCCAACCTTGGTTGGAAGCCATCTTCTCCACAAGTTCTATGGCACAAGTTAATGTAAGTGATAAGAAAGCACCACCACTGCGGCATCCATAGTTTCACGAGCACTAGGAACAAGCCCATGATAGAAAGTCCGCATCAATGACCACTTCTCCATCCCATGGTGTGGACATTCTGAAATATATTCTTGGAAACGCTCCCATGCTTCCCGGGATCGATTCATCATCTTTGTTGTTGAAAATTTGATATCTTCCCCCTTAAGGCATTTGTCTTGCCTATAGGAAAGAACTTGGCAAGAAAGGCTGTGGAACAAATATCCCATGTTGTATTCTTATCTTTTGTAGCATAAAACCATTGCTTAGCCCTTCCCAATAGTGAGAATGGAAAGAGGCGGAGCAAGATTGCATCTTTGGATACGTCCTTCATAGTAAATGTACTGCAAATCTCCAAGAAGTGTTGGAGATGGGCATTAGCATCTTCATGTGCCTTTCCACAAAATTGACTAGCTTGCACCATATTGATGAGCCCTGGCTTAAGCTCAAAGCCTTTGTCTCCAACCTCTACCTTCGGCCCAACAAGAATGTTGTCTGTGGTAGGAGCCGAGAATTCACGAAGTGTCTTGGTTGCCATAGCTTCAAATTCAGGTGTTAAGTCTCTAGTAACTTGATTAACTTCCGATTCAAGTAGGTCTTGGTGTCTCGGATGATGATGATGATGATGATGATGTATGTGCTGGAGTTTGTCCGAGTTTTGCTCTTGCACGCCTCGATTAATTTTTCGGGATCTTCAATATATTTTTTCTGGAAGGTTCTAATTCATACATATATTTTTCCCCCGCATAAGAGCAAAACAAAATAGAAAAACAGGGTTGGACCTATTTGAGTATGTGATAATGGGTTCTCAATGCATTAGGTGGTGTAAGGGATCTCTCTGATTTCCTTATATGATGTGTTTAAAAGATTTTTGGCTACCACCCTTTCTAACTAGTAAAGTCAGAAACAATACTAACTTAATAGGAATAACACCGTCTAAGTTTTGACTAATACCCTTCCAAACTAGAGAAATTTCGGAAAGAAGCACTAGAAAAACTTTTGAAGTTTTGAAAACATCTTTTAGAAATTTTGTAAATGTATTTTTCTCGGATAGACTACGTGTTGACACCTCTTAAGCTCTATTTTTATGTGTCAACTAAACATATAATACGGTTATAAAATGAATAAAAACAAAGAATAGGTGTTTTACTAACACAGTTCCACGAAGTTTTGGTGATTTATATCTTTTCGGGGACTTAACAGTAAATGCTTGGGAAAAACTCGAGAGAAAACCCCGAATAATATGAAGATTTACAATTAAAGAATTTCGACCCGAAAAGTGAACTAAAGCATTCTAGAAGACACCAGAAGACACCAGGAGAAGACTGACACCCTGGGCCCACTGTGGCCTGGCGGCCGCCAGCAAGGATCAGGCCGGCCGCCAGGTGGGACCCACAGGTCAGCCTCATCTTCCTAGGTCGGTTCTAAACCGACTTTGAGGTTGTATCTACGCCGTTGTTGAAGGTCGGTTTGATCCAAGGGTCGGTATTCATCGGCCACGACTATATAAGGATGATCCTACCTCCGGCCTTAGGCATGAAAATCATTATTCATCATACTCGGCCTTTCGATCATAGCTAGAGCCATACCTCTCTAATTAGAAGAGCTAAGATCAAGTTGAGAGAGATTAGTAGAAAGTTGAGAGATAGATCAAAGAACTTGATTAGAGTTCTAGATCTGTTCTTGAGAGATGGAAAGTAGAGTTGAGGAGAAGTAAGGAGAAGTACCGGATGCATCGGGTGACTCTCACGCTTGTACCTACGGGATCAAAGGCTTCATTGCACTTGATCTTGAGACTTCTTTGGTGGATCAACCTTATATTTGAGTAAGTTCACTTATTTATATTTCTTTCGGTTTATGACTCATTAGAGTACTTTGATTCTTGTCGCTCTTGAATTGAAGTTGTTTTCCCTAGTGCAAACGCGTGGTGTTTGGACTAGATAACTCATAAATACACCCTACCTGCCGGAGCGTGGTAGATCGTGGTAGTGACAAGTACCATTGATTCCTTTGGACTCCACTTCCGTAGGATAGGACACGTGGGACATAGTTCTTTGGGGAATAGTAGGTTTTGCCCTTACTTTCCTTTGAGTACGTCCCCATTAAGAAATATCTCTAAGCCTTACAAGGATATAAACTAGACAACCATAGAAATCTTCTCACCTTTTATCGAACTCCTGATTTCCTTCCTACTATCTCGGGGATTAGTTTTGTCTCATTATTCTCACACCATTCTCCCCTGTGGATTCGATATTTAAAACCCTCTCCGGGTGAAGTGCTCATCGTTTTTACGTTCGCTTGCGGACTATACAAATTTATAAATAATTACGTAGGATAACTTTTACCAACAAGCAATTCTCGCGCCGTTGTCGGGGAGAAACGGTTTCTTTGATTACATGAGCTAAACTAAATCTTGTATCATATCATTAGTTTAGATTTTTTCTTTTTATCTTATCTTATCTTTTTCCAAATCATTATCCAAATGGATACTACCCCTCTTTACAAATACTTGGCACCCAACGGGCAAGCTTGTAAACCCTGTGTTATCATCCGAACCTATCAAATTTGGATCTTATGAGTTTCGCCCAAGGTTGATAGAGATGGTCCAAAATCATACTTTCTCAGGAGAATTAGACGAAAATCCTTTCCTTCATCTCTAAACTTTTGAAGAGACATGTAAATGCCTCCATATTGAAGGCATGTCTCCTAAAACTATCCGTTGGATGCTCTTTCCATTCTCTTTGAAAGGAAAAGCTCGCCCAAATGGTACAATAGAAATAAAGAAAGAATGGGTGGCAATTGGGAAACTTGTTTAAATGAATTTTGTGTAGATTTCTTTCCCATGTCCAAACTAGTTAACTTTAGGCTCTCTATCCTATCCTCTAAACAAAATAATAATAAATCCTTGAGTGCCTATTAGGAACGATATGGTCTTCTTTCCAAATCAGGACCTAATCTCGCCATACGCGGACCATGTTCTAATTCAACACTTCTATATTGGTCCGAATAGAAAATCTACAAAACATTTGAACACCTCTACAAATGGATCTTTCATTCACCTTTCAACCCCTGAATGCTTTGCTATCTTAAATAAAATAGTGGAAAATAAGGAGGATGATCCAACTGCAGGAAAAAGATTAAAAATAGAAGAAGAAAGATTAGTCGAACCCAATTCTATTTCAAATTCTTTACAAATCCCAGCTAATCCGTAACCTTTAGAAGAACCGAGGTCACTTCAATCTCGACTTCTTACTTGATATCGAGGATGATCTCTTTACGCAGTTATGGAAACACCTCGAGATATCGATTAGAATCTCGAAGGCTAGAACATCACAATCTTATCCTTTAGACCCTTCTCGATTTGACACATTTAAAAGGAACTACTGAGAAGAACTTGTCTCAATCATAAGTAGCGAATGGACAGAAGAATCAGAGCTTTCCTCTGATGTGATCCGTTTGGATTCACCTTCTATACCTATTCGTTGCCAAATTGATAAAGATCCTTTTGATGCTCTTTACAATCCTATAGTGGGAATAAACATCATGGCACTATCTTTTGCTCATGAACTTCTCAAAAACATGCCATTAAGTCCCACTACAAAATTGTTACTAAGCCCTTCAGGACAAATTATCCAAAGCTCAGGAATTCTTTATGTCTTACCAATCAAGGTTAATAACACCATGGTGCATCTTAGCTTTTATATCTTTGATATCATGGAATTTGACCTCGGCGATAGGACAACCGATAGAAAGGCTTACTTTTAAAGGACAACCCGGAGACTTAGATTTTCAGCTAGACAAAGATCTTCAATTTTCATTACCTATAGTCCAAGCTATTCATGCTAAATCCGAGTCTTGTCGTAACCGAGATCCTATGGAGGAAGTTAAAGAGGCCACTATAGAATATTTTGTGGAGTCTAATCAAGAGGGCGATTCATAATTCTTTATTGAAGAAGAGGATGAAAATCCTACTACTTCGTAACCTCTAGATGAATTTGAGAACCCACCTAGACCTCCTATTGAACTTAAACCTTTACCACGGGCCTCACTTATGCTTTCCTAAATCAAGATCCGAGTCTCCGGTGATTATAAATGATAAACTTACTCCGCAACGCAGACTCTCAGCCGATAATTGTCTTAGAAAAACATCGCTCGGCCTTAGGCTACGTACTCGATGACCTAAAAGGAATTAGTCCTGCTCTTTGCACTCATCGTATTTCTACGATCCAGATATACCCCCATCTATAGAACCTTAGAGAAGACTCAATAATGCGATGAGAGATGTAGTTAAGAAGGAAGTTCTTAAGTTGTTACATGCTGGGATTATATATCCTGTACCACATAGTGAGTGGGTAAGCCCCGTACAAGTTGTGCCTAAGAAAGGAGGCATGACAGTTATTAAAAATGATAAAAATGAATTAATTCCTCAAAGAACCGTTACAGGATGGAGAATGTGTATAGATTATAGAAAACTAAACAAAGTCACAAGGAAAGATCATTTTCCATTGCCTTTCATTGATGAGATGTTAGAACGATTGGCAAAACATTCTTACTTTTGTTTCCTTGATGGATATTCTGGGTATCACCAAATCCCAATCCATCCTAATGATCAAAGCAAAACCACTTTTACATGCTGAAAGGTCCCTTGTGGTTTTTGGTAATTGAGTGTCAACATTAGGTGAACTAATATGTGTGATTGAGATAATACACAGGAGATTAGTTCACTCATGATGACGCAATGAAGGAGCTTTATTGCATATGAAACATGACATGGAGTCATGTGACCAAGGTGGTGAAGATCAAGACAAGGCTTGGCTTGATGGACCGGTTGCAAGTGTGAAGGGCAAGTCGAGGCAGTGAAGCGATGGACCGCGAGGCGGTGAAGCTTGGGCAAGACTTGGCGCCGACGGACCGACGCAATGGTGAAGAGCAAGTGAGGTCAAGATCGATGGACCAACAGTGTCACGTGATGATATGAAGTGGATCATATCATTTGTTGATCGTGTTGGTGCATGTGTTGCATCGGCACTTGGAGATGGAGCGGAATGGAAATGCGCAAGGCAAAGGTATAACCTATAGGGCATTTCATTTCGCCGGTCATGAGGAGCTTAGAGAAGTTTATGACCGGGTTTAGGATAGATGGCCGTACTATCAAGAGGGGCAAACTTGTTTGCATATCGGTCATCTAGTGCCACTTGAGCGATCTAACTTTGCGATGTGTTAGGATCGAGTGGCGTGGTAAGAGCTAACCGGGCCTTTGAAATGATTGTGAAAATGCTAACACACATGCACATGGTGATGTACACTTGGTGGTGTTGGCACATTTGCAAAGGCGGCGGTGATTGCAGGATTGAGTTGGGTTTGGGAACCGCTCATCCTCCCGCCGAGCTTGCGAGGCGGATTCGGGCGCTTTCGAGAAAAATGAGATGCATATTTTCTATTGCGCCGGATGCATCGTGGTGGTGAAAACATGCTATTCCTCGTGCTCAAGTTTGGTATACTTGATGGGTAGCATGTCGAAGAGAAGGCGTCGGTGTTTCGGTGGAGTTTTCGCCGGAAATCGCCGACGGACGCCGACCGGACGCTTCGGTAGCGACGGACGCACCGACCGGACGCTCCGGCCAGTCGCGTCGCGCAGAAACCCCGCAGCGGTTTTGACCGGACGCAGGACCGGACGCTGCGACCGGACGCATCCGGTGCCGACCGGAAGCATGCACCGGACGCCAAGTAGCCGTTGGTCGTGGGCCAGTTGTTTGTCGCTTTGTGACCGACGCAGTTGACGGACTGGACCGACCCCGCTGTGCGTCCGGTCAAGCGTCCGGTCAGCGCAGAAGCCGGGATTTCCTCCCAACGGCTCTATTTGACTTGGGGGCTATATATGCACCACATACCCGACCTTGTTCGGGTGCCGAGCACACTTGGGCCTTGGTGGCTTGTGTTGTGGTGCTTGAGCCCTCCCACTCACTTGTGATTGATAGAGTTCATCCAAATCAAAGTGAGGAGTGATTCTAGTGCATTCGCGTTGAGAGATCGCATTCGTGGCACTAGGTGACCGTGTTGCAAGCCGGTGTGCTTGTTACTCTTGGAGGTTGCCACCTCCTAGACGGCTTGGTGGCAAGAGACTTCGTGAAGCACACAACGGAGATTGTGCGGTGCTCGAAGGAGGATTTGTGAGAGGTTCGAGCTCACCTCGGGGATCGTGAAGAGCATCACTACTAGAGCGTGTCGGTGAGTACCTCCCTTGTGTGTGTGGTGTCTTGCGGTGCCTTGAGAGGCTCACTTGAGAGTGGTGTCTTGCGGTGCCTTGCGGGGCGTGCCTTGAGGGGCAAGTGATCGGAGAATCACAATCGAAGAACCATCTAGGTGAAAAACACCAAAGGAACCACCCAAGGTGTTGGTCGACACAACGAGGAGTAGGGGAAGTTGGCAAGCTTCCCCGATACCTCGATAAAAAATCACCGGTGTCAACTTGTCTACTCTTCTCGGTGGTTTGCATTCTCCAAATCACAAGCTTCGTATTTACATTCATATATACCTTGTGCTTGTGCTTGCGGAGTAGCTCTTGCAATTACTAGCTTGTGTAGCTTGTTAGTTGCTTTGCTTAGTTTGTGTAGCTAAGTAATTTGAGCCTTTGGGTTAGGCGTGTGTCGCCTTGTCCATTGTGCATCTAGTGAGCTTAGGTTGGCTTAGTGCTTTTTGCTCATTAGAATTGTGTAGGAGCTCACCTTTGTTTGAAGTACTAGTGCATAGGTTTGTGTGACCTTGCAATAGAAATGGTTAGGAGCTCAAGCTAGGCTTATCACCTCATTTGCTTTGTGTAGGATCTTTTGTGAGGTGATTTAGAGTCATAGCTAGAGGGGTGAAGTCTTGGCTAAGTTTAATAGTTTTAATTCCGCATTATATTCGGTTAGCCATCGCAATTAGTTTTAGAAAGGACTATTCACCCCCTCTAGTCCCCATCTCGACCCTACACATGCCCATATGGAACTTATGCTTATAGAAGAATGTCTTTTGGGTTATGTAATGCACCCGCTTCTTTTCAAAGATGTATGATGTCTATATTTTCTGAAATGATTGAAGAGATTATGGAAGTTTTCATGGATGATTTTTCTGTTTATGGAAAAAACTTTTTGATGATTGTCTAGAAAACTTAGATAGAGTTTTGCAAAGATGTGAGGAAAAGCACTTAGTCCTTAATTGGGAAAAAATATCATTTTATGGTTAGAGAAGGAATAGTGCTTGGTCATCTTATTTGAGAAAGGGGAATAGAGGTTGATAAGGCAAAAAAATAGAAGTTATAGAACGCTTACCTCCCCTATGAATGTTAAAGGGATACGAAGTTTTCTAGACCATGCTGGTTTGTATCGTAGATTTATAAAAGATTTTTCACATATTTCTAGACCACTTACCACTGTTAGCCAAGGATGCTCCCTTTGTTTTTGATGATGCTTGTCTTAAAGCTTTTGAAACTTTGAAAAAGGCTCTTGTTTACGCACCAATTATCCAACCCCCCGATTGGTCTTTGCCTTTTGAAATTATGTGTGATGCCAGTGATTATCTTTGGGGGGCGTGTTAGGGCAAACTAAAGACAAGAAACATCATGCTATTGCTTATGCGAGTAAAACTTTGACTGGACCACAACTTAATTATGCTACCACTGAAAAAGAGTTGCTAGCAGTTGTTTATGCTATAGATAAGTTCAGATCTTACTTGGTAGGAGCTAAAGTAATTGTTTACACCGATCATGTTGCTTTGAAATATTTGCTCACTAAGAAAGATGCTAATCCACGTTTGATAAGATGGATTTTGTTACTCCAAGAGTTTGATTTAGAAATTAAAGATGAGAAAGGAGTAGAAAATTCTGTTGTCGATCATTTGTCTAGAATGCATTTTGAAAAAATCAAATGAATTGCCTATTATTGACTCACTCGAGGGACGATATGTTTTATCGGATAACCCATACCGATCCCCGGTATGCAGATCTTGTTAATTTTATGGTTGCAGGATATGTAGCACCAAGGGCGGATAAGAAGAAGCTTATGTATGAAAGTTGTCACCACTTATGGGATGATCCATACCTCTTCAGAGTATGCTCGATGGGCTACCGTAAGATGTGTGCCAACGTAGAAGAAGGATTGCAGATTATTGAAAGATGTCACTCATCACCATATGGAGGTCATTATGGGGCATTCAGAACACATGCAAAGATTTGGCAAGTAGGATTTTTCTGGCCAACCATGTATCAAGACACAAAAGATTTCATCCGAAGATGTGGAGCTTGTCAGAGGCACGGGAATATAAATGCAAGAGATGCTATGCCTCTAACAACCAATCTCCAGATAGAGCTCTTTGATGTCTGGGGAATTGATTACATGGGACCATTCCCAAAATCCGGAAACTATGAATATATCCTAGTAGCAGTGGACTATGTTTCAAAATGGGTAGAAGCTTTACCATGCAAATCAGCCAGATGGTAGAAGTTCAATCAAGATGTTTGAAGAAACTATATTCCCAAGATTTGGAGTACCTCGAATGGTAATTAGTGACGGAGGAAGCCACTTCATTGATAGAAGATTTTGACAGTATTTATTGAAACATGGAGTTCGTCACAACATTGCTACAGACTTACCACCCTTAAACAAGTGGACAAGCAGAGACTTCAAATAAGCAAATCAAGAACATCTTATAGAAAACAGTTGAAGAAATGAGAACTAAATGGAAGGATAGACTTCCAGAAGCACTATGGGCATACAAGACAAAGATATAAGACACCAATTGGGATGACACCTTATCAACTTGTTTATGGAGAGACCTGTCACTTGCCTCAGAGCTTGAGTTCAAGGCTCACTGGGCAATCAAGAGATGGAATATGAATCTTGATGCTGCAGGAGTCCGAGAGAAAGATGCAATTATCGAATTGAAGGAATGGAGAGAGAAAGCTTATCATAATGCTAAGATTTATAAAGAAAGAACCAAGAGATGGCATGAAAAGAAGATAAAGATAAAGACTTTCACTCCAGGAGATCAGGTATTACTCTTTAATTCCAGGGTAAAATTATTCGGGCATGGAAAACTTCGGAGCAAGTGGGAAGGACCTTTCAAGGTGGTAAATTCATCATCACATGGAGCAATCACTCTTCAGGACTCCGAAGGTAAGTTATTCAAGGTAAATGGCCAACGTCTTAAAATTTTCTATGAGCCCGATAAGCCCGATGATTTAAATAAATTAAATGAATTAGATGAGATAGGCTTTATGATTTATCCGACCCAAAGGAATTAATTTTCGTAGAACTTGTTTTTGTTGGCCAAAAATATAAGCATTACAACTAGAATAGAGATATTAGGCCGTAGGAAAAGGACAGAGCATAGTGCAACAAGGCACTCGGGCGGCCGGCTGAATAGGCCTGGCGGCCGCCCGGGCTTGTGCCTCCCTCTTTTCCATTTTTGTCCCAAGAATACTCTAGAACTTGCCCATTGTAATGACGAACATTCAGGAGTCATTTACGTAGGAAAGTACTGCGAGCCTTTCCATCCTATTCCATGCACCTCTGCCTATATAAACAAGCCTCTTCTGACCATTTAATCTTATCTTATTCATCCTCCATTAAGACCGACGACCAGCACCATAAATTTTCATCATGAAGAACACCGAGACCCGTATGGTGGTCTATGATCCGGTCAAGGCAGCAACCAATTTGTCCAACTCCATGGCTATAGTTCCCTATGAGCCAAAACCTTTAGCTGTTGTCAATCCACCACCTTCAAATCCAAAGCCTACACGTGGGCAATTGTATGCTCGTGAGTTTGTCGGGTCGCACGTTGTGACATTGCCATGAAGAAGAAGGTTCCGATCCCCGAAGGCACCAAGTTAAGCACTCGGAGACAGAATGAGAAGCTTACTAACGCCCCCAGTTTGACAAGTTCGGGAATATTAGAAAGAGCACTTACACTGATGCCCGTCTTGTCCTTAATGGGGTTCGTGCTACTCCAAACCAAGTTCGCTTTGTCCAGCCTAGAGAAGCCGCTGAACTGATGCCCAAGCCAGGAAGAATGACTATGGCGGAGCTCCGTGCAGAACACTTCCACATGAAGAACTTTATGAATACTGAGCATGAGACTTTGAGCTACACCACTAGACGTGTAGATGAGTTAGAAAAATCCAATGCAGCGTTAGTTACAAAGGTGGGAGTTCTCGAGCGCATCCTGAACAGGCTCACTAAGGATATGTAATACGCCGAGATTATAAGAGCACTCATTATATCGAGTCGGTTATCAAGTCGTTTATCGAGTCAATTTTGCTTTGAGTTAAATTAGAGTTTCGAGTCACTGCCGAGTCAAGTTTCTTGTGAGTTAATAATAAGTTTGGTTTTTATAAATAAAGAGTGCTCTTGCTTCAATAAATTATTGATCCATTATCTCAGATTTTATTTTCTATATTTTTTGTATATGTTTTTCTTATCTCCACCATGTTTTTGAATAAAGGATAATAAAGGATAGTGTGGGGGAGACAATTTACTGAACGTCAAGAACAACTAAAATCGAACCACGAAAAGCGAAGCAAAACAATAAATACGAACGAAGATCCAACACGACAAAAACTCGGGCCAAGGAGCGGCAGGCTCTCGGCGGCCGCCGAGAAATCCGGGCCGGCCGCTAGGCTGCCTTCTCGCGCCGATTCCTCGATTTCTTCGACCCTCGGTTTGATTTAGAACTTTGCTTTAGTTCATATTTTGGCTTCTCGTTCTCGGTTTGAATCTCTTGTTGATATGCTAAATAATAAAAGAAAATAAAAATATGTTGATATGCTTGCTAAAGATAAATTTACATAATACTTTTTTTTCATGATTAGATTAATTGCCGTTGAGAAGATAAAGATCCCAAGTTGCTTAAAGTGTTGTGAAATTTGAGATAGTAGATTGATGAGAACTTAATTCTTGATATCTTTTCTGCTGGACAATTTATTTCAAAAATATTAAAAATGATAGCTTTACTTCATCTCTGTGGCAAATGTTATATCCTACTAAAGCCATGCTATGAATATTAAAACCAAGCAATAGGCTATTTGCTTTGTGTTGAGCTTTGTCAAATTTTGTGACCCAAGTTGAGAGACTTGTCCTACTCTAAAGATCAAGATCACGTACACTTGTTTTTATTTTTATGCTCCAGCTTGTTGATCTCTCTAAATTCAATAAATAATTTTTGTACAGCAAGGCATGGGCTATGCAAAAGAATAGTATAAAAAAAAGAGAGAAAAAGGGAGATGAAAAATAGGACAAGTGTCCTACGGGCGAGTAGAGCCTACCTCCCTAAGAAAAAGAAAAAGGGAGATGAAAATGGACAAGTGTCCTACGGGCGAGTAGAGCCTTCCTCCCTAAGAAAAATAATAAAGATAAAAAATGAACAAGTGTCCGAGGGTCAAGAGAACCCACATCTTTAAAGAGAGGAAATAATAGACAAAAGTCTAGGGTGAGCAGAGCCCACCTCTAAAAAAAAAAATAAAAGATAGCCCATGATCTTGTTTGCAAAAATATTTATTTCAAAGAGAGAAGAAAATAAGAGCATAGTAGAATTAGCACACACATGCACATCTTGATCTAAGAGGAAGTCTTCCCTTAGATTCATCTTTGACATTGCAAATACATGCAAGGTAAGTATGCTACATTTATTGACAAACACGAAACCCCAGATATAGCTTTATTAGAAGTAGATATTTTAATTACATGTGCTTTGTGAGGATCAAAAAAAAAAAAATACTACAAATATATATATAATCATTGAGTGATTTGAGAGTACCACAGAAGAAAGAAGTAAGCTATGTTTCTTTTCAAAAATCATTGCAAAAACTCCAAATTTGAATTGGTTGAAAGAATAAGATACTCTATATCAACTGTCTTGTTTCTCAATTACTTAAAGTTCTTGGTAAGATTAATAAAATATAAGTATGACCATGAGATTGTTTTATGCTTTACTTGTCTTGCAGCTTTGTTATAACCATCCTTTTATCGAGACGAGTAAAAGTCTAAGTGTGGGGAGCTTGTTGGCACCTCTTAAGCTCTATTTTTATGTGTCAACTAAACATAT
The DNA here is from genome assembly GCA_015847255.1 of Hyparrhenia diplandra. Lineage (NCBI taxonomy): Eukaryota > Viridiplantae > Streptophyta > Magnoliopsida > Poales > Poaceae > Hyparrhenia > Hyparrhenia diplandra. Next base: position 324,907 of record JADLZK010003904.1, read on the forward strand.
AATAAGGTTATAAAATGAATAAAAACATAGAATAGGTGTTTTACTAACACAGTTCCACGAGTTTTGGTGATTTATATCTTTTCAGGGACTTAACAGGTAAATGCCGGAAAACTCAGAGAAAACCCCCGAATAATATGAAGATTTACAATTAAAGAATTTCGACCGAAAAGTGAACTAAAACATTCTAGAAGACACCAGAAGACACCAGAGAAGACCGACACCTCGGGGCCACCCATGGCTGGCGGCCGCCAAGAAGGATCAGGCCGGCGCTGGGGTGGGACCCACAGTCAGCCTCATCTTCCTAGGTCGGTTCTAAACCGACTTTGAGGTTGTATCTACGCCGTTGTTGAAGGTCGGTTTGATCCAAGGGTCAGTATTCATCGGCCACGACTATATAAGGATGATCCTACCTCTCCGGCCTTAGGCATGAAAATCATTATTCATCATACTCAGCTCGATCATAGCTAGAGCCATACCTCTCTAATTAGAAGAGCTAAGATCAAGTTGAGAGAGATTAGTAGAAAGTTGAGAGATAGATCAAAGAACTTGATTAGAGTTCTAGATCCATTCTTGAGAGATAGAAAGTAGAGTTGAGGAGAAGTAAGGAGAAGTACCGGATCATCGGTGACTCTCTACCATTGTACCTCTGGGATCAAAGGCTTCATTGCACTTGATCTTGAGACTTCTTTGGTGGATCAACCTTATATTTGAGTAAGTTCACTTATTTATATTTCTTTCGGGTTTATGACTCATTAGAGTATTTTTGATTCTTGTCGCTCTTGAATTGAAGTTGTTTTCCCTAGTGCAAACGTGGTGTTTGGACTAGATAACTCATAAATACACCCTACCCGCCGGAGCGTGGTAGATCGTGGTAGTGACAAGTACCATTGATTCCTTTGGACTCCACTTCCCGTAGGATAGGACACGTAGGACATAGTTGTTGGGGGAATAGTAGGTTTTGCCATTACTTTCCTTTGAGTACGTCCCCATTAAGGAATATCTCTAAGCCTTACAAGGATATAAACTAGACAACCATAGAATTCTTCTCACCTTTTATCGAACTCCTGTTCCTTCCTACTATCTCGGGGATTAGTTTTTGTCTCATTATTCTCACACCATTCTCCCCGTGGATTCGATATTTAAAACCCTCTCCCGGGTGAAGTGCTCATCGTTTACGTTCTCTTGCGGACTATACAAATTTATAAATAATTCTGTAGGATAACTTTTACCAACACTACGCCTTCCCCAGCAACGGCGCCAGAAATGCTTGTTGATATTTCTTACACGATCCCAATTAGGAAGGTGAAAGAAATATATATGGGATATCTATCTAATCATGTTAGCTTGGATATGGGATTAACCTCATGATCCAATAAAGCGGAGTTAGGCGGTGTTAGTAGTGGGATGTAACATAGTATCACTATCCATAGTGGAGTTAATCTCACCGGGATATGTACTCAAGGTATACCACTTATTTCTAGTCATTACCTATACACTAGTCTGTCACCCTAGCAATAACGCTCAAAGAAAAGCGGGGCATGGTACTCTTGATTGGCCTTGATAAAAGAATGAACATGATATCGCAAAGTTTACGAGATAGAAATACCAATTGTAGCACTTCACCGAGTAATCCGTATCGTATTTATATTTTACCACGGGGAAGGGAGTCTATGGAAGGTAGAGAAAAAGGATGTCTAATGATTTATATTGTGATTTATTTATGAGATCCACCTTACGCTTGTGTAATGCGTAGTTGCCATATATATCTAACATTACTCAACAGGGATAAGTCACAGGATAAAGATAATTATATAATTAATAAATGCCCAAGTCTAAGATCATCATATGCCACTAGTATCATACGAGCTATTAACATGTTATAGAAAGAATAGAATGAATATTCCTAAGATACTCCTAATCATATATGTCAATGAATACTACAATTAGTGCAATACATCTAGCTATCATGGCAAGGTTGGATTACTTCTACACATGGCAAGCATTACCAATAACAACCAAGGACCTAAACTTGATCATTACCGTAATTAACTCGACTAGTCCTAAATTCTGGGAGGGTGGATTCCAAAGGACTCAACAGACTGTCACTCCCGCGATCTACCGGACGCCCGGAATGTAGGGTGCAATTGCAGATAAACGTTGTATAAACACCATGTTTACACATTGCTTATCACCCACATAGTGATCATCTATATGGATGCTATACAATTCCATGCATAAAATATAAAGCAATCTTACTAAACTAAACATATAATCATAGCAAGCATAAACACATATCAATAAGAATATAATAATTATAAAGATCAAAGCCATAACAATTGTATTCTAAATATAAGAGTACTTACAGATTGAATACAAGAGAGAAGTCTCAAGAACGATGATCCTTGCTACTTCTTGACTATCAGGAACTCAAGATGAACTTGATCTTCAACTACAACTAGGTATGTAGCTAACTACTTCTAGTATGAACTAGGGCTTAGGTCTAGACTTGGCTGGACTAGATGGGTATGAGTTGATGAATGAGTATGATAATGAAATTGTTATCAGCCCTGGGGTCAGCTAGTCTTCTTATATAGTACTTGGTGATGAACGTCAACCCTTGGATCAAACCGACCTTCAACAACGGTGTAGATACAACCTCAAGGTCGGTGGTAAACCGACATAAAAATGTGAGGTCATGGCTCACCCCCACGGGCGGCGGCCGGCCTACTTTTAATGGCGGCGCCGGTGGAGTGCCACCCCGGCTTTTCCGTCTTTTACGGTGTCCTCGGTATCTTCTAGAATGTTTTAGTCCACTTTTCGGGTTGAGTTACTTCACGGTTAAGTCTTGTCTTCATATGTCTTGTATATTTGAACTTTCTCCATTCTTCTCTCGCAATTATCTATCAAGTCCCTAGAAAGTCACGTATCACCAAAACTTGTGGAATTATGTTAGTTAGACCCCTAGACTTATGTTTGGTCTTTGACTTGAGCCCTTAATTCATGTTATTTATCTTATAAAATTATGCTATAACGGTGTCAACAATACCCAAGCACGCACCCACGAGCCCGGTCACCCCCGCACGAAATCCACTCGGCTCTTTCACTCTCTCTCTCTCTTTCTAGGAGATTTGTTTATGGCTCCGAGGATATTACATTGGTAAGGATATTTTTTCTTGTCTAGAATTCCTATATATATGCATATAAACAATACATAGATATATACTACTATATATATTTATGAGCTTTGTCCTTTTTTTTTCCTTTTTATCGCTCATTTGGTGGTATGAACGGTCCTCCGCCTTTTGCCGCCACCACAAGAACCAGGTTTCCACGCCGGGCGGTGAGCCATTCGCCCTCGGTGTGGACACAAGGCCATTCCCATATCAAATCATCGTATGTAATTTTTTCTAACATTTTTTTATTTCTTATTTTACTATAAGAAATACATGGACAATTAGTTTAACTTAACGTCATTTTGTTGCATTTATATGTTTCACGGACTTTATCCCCAATACAATGGCTAGAAACAAAGACTTAGCCGGTTCTCTATCTCTCGGTTTTGTGGAGACCACGACATCTAGAGCATCGTCACCCGGTCATCAACTATATACGTGTGAAATAAGTTTTTACATCCCTTCGAGGATTCCAGACACAACAAACTACCTAATCCACGAGAGGGGAAACGAGAGAACGACCGTGCAAAACGCCGAGTACCATGCCGTTTCCTTGTGCTTAGATTCTCTTCGACGTGTTTGCTACATTGTGCCTGATTTCTCGCACTTCAAGATATTTGCCTTGTCTGCTGATAATATCCCCCCATGGCAATATAGCGAATATGTTGGGAGTTACAACCATGATGATGTGGTAATAAATTAAATTCATCATTTTGGCAATGCATATTAGATAGATTCACATCATCCTCATTCATTTTGATTCTCCCACTTGTAGATTTCCCGCTCCACGATCATACTTATGCAAAGATGTGGCTTGGCGGCCGTTCTCGACCAAGCTACGTAACCGACTTCGAATACGATTGGGACTTCTGGCACACCTTGGCTAGCAAACTACGGAAGGGCGACAATACCGTATAAGGTTTACTAACTTAGGCACCGGTCGCTCAAAGTTAGGTTATATCTATGGTCGAGCATTTTTACGTCCTTGCGAGGGACGAGAGAGTGCAATCATAAGGGCATTGACCTTCATCGACTCAAGCGGATACTTAATCCGTGACATCAATTACCCGATATTTCTACAATCCTACATTCGTGTGCATGGATCACAAGCTGGACCCAATAATGATCCCCGACGACGGACGATGATGATTAGTGTGTTTACTATGTTAATTATTTGTAAGGTTGTATGGTTACTTCCTAATTAATTTGTAATGTTCTTGTGGCCCATGTGGTCTCAAACTTTTTCTGAGCCTTTCACATGCAAATTGGGAAGCACCCACGAAGTTTGAGATTTTTCGGAGTTGGTTTGGTACTTTTCCCAGTTTATTTGAATTTCGCGGCGACGCCACCTTGTAATTATAGTTTGAACCGAGCGTATCTACCTAAAAGAGCCGGAATGCTTTGCTAGACTTTTCCACAGGGGTCTCATATGCCCTAGGAGGCAAATCACCGTGGAGGTCCAAGAAAAATTCTTGTGTTTCCATGGTTTAATTAGCCTTCTTGTCGCCCGCTTTAGCTAGAAGAAAATCATAGTAATTAAAATATTTATCAAAAAAACCTAAGAACTTGTGTGGGGTCATATTTTGGGTGTACATGGCTGGAAAAAAAAATTCAAGCCATTTCCACCAAGGAGGATTACACATCCTTCACAGAGGCACATGATCCCTACCATCGAACCAGGACTATACAGTGTAGTTCTTGTGCTCCATGTGGTTCATATGTTTGCCGGTGTTGTAGTGGTCTCAAACTTTTTCTGAGCCTTTCACATGCAAATTGGGAAGCACCCACGAAGTTTGAGATTTTTCGAATTGGTTTGGTACTTTTTCCGCTTTATTTGAATTTCGCGACGCCGCCTTGTAATTATAGTTTGAATCGAAGCGCATCTACCTAAAAGAGCCGGAATTTGCTAGACTTTTCCATAGGGTCTCATGTGCCCTAGGAGGCAAATCACCGTGGAGGTCCAAGAAAATTCTTGTGTTTCCATGGTTTAATTAGCCTTCTTGTCGCCAATTTAGCTAGAAGAAAATCATAGTAATTAAAATATTTATCGAAAAACCTAAGAACTTGTGTGGGGTCATATTTTTGGGTGTACATGGCTAGGAAAAAAAAAAAATTCAAGCCATTTCCACCAAGGAGGATTACACATCCTTCACAGAGGCACATGATCCCTACCATCGAACCGGGACATACAAGTGTAGTTCTTGTGCTCCATGTGGTTCATATGTTTGCGGTGTTGTAGTGGTCTTAAACTTTTTCTCGAGCCTTTCACATGCAAATTGGGAAGCACCCACGAAGTTTGAGATTTTTCGGAATTGGTTTGGTACTTTTCCCGGTTTATTTGAATTTCAAGGCGACGCCACCTTGTAATTATAGTTTGAACCGAGCGTACTACCTAAAAGAGCCGGAATGCTCGCTAGACTTTTCCGCTAGGGGTCTCATGTGCCCTAGGAGGCAAATCACCGTGGAGGTCCAAGAAAAATTCTTGTGTTTCCTTGGTTTAATTAGCCTTCTTGTCGCCATTTAGCTAGAAGAAAATCATAGTAATTAAAATATTTATCGAGAAAAACCTAAGAACTTGTGTGGGGTCATATTTTGGGTGTACATGTCTGGGAAAAAATTCAAGCCATTTCCACCATGGAGGATTACACATCCTTTCACGTAGGTACATGATCATCCATGAAGTGGCAAAGCATTTCTATTTCACCGCCGGTTGCGTGTAATAACCGGCAGCCGAATAGGATTGGGGTGAAATTTTCCAAATCTATCCGAACCTCCCGCCATTTCGTTTCCCCACCGCGCCCAAAACCAGCCATGCCTATATATATAGGTGAGTGGCTCGGAGCGAAATTTTGGCAAGCCATTTGAACACCGCGCCATTCTCGTTCCCCACATGTGTAAAGAGCACCAGATTCGCCGACGGAGCGCACCACCAACTCCAACATCGCCGCTCATCGTCCCCCACGCCGCCCGGGCCGTCCGTTCACAAGATCCCCGGTCGCCTCCGCTCCTGAATCGAGGCTTGACGGCGTTCTCCCACGCCGCACTCCTCTACTCCGACGTCCCCAACGCCACGCCGGCATCCTCGCCCTTCTCGGCCCCTTCCCACACGGTGAGAACTAATTATCCCTTTAGGTGTACGAAGTTTTTACCTATGAGAATGAGAACTAATTCGCCGCGGCCCTAGCCTCGCGTCGCCCGCTTGGTCTTCCTCCTCCGCCGACGGAGGACCGCCGCCACACCTCTCACGCCCGTCTTCCTCTTCACCGCCTCACGCCCGTCTTCCTCTTCACCGCCGACCCGCACCGTCCGCGACCTTGTCCTCCTCAAATCCTCCAAGACAAGATAGGAGCGCACGAGACGCAAGAAAGCTTGGTGAGTGCGTCTTGTCCACGCCCTTGAGGTGTTCGTTGAAATGCCCGTCTCGGTCACCGCAACCTATGCTCGAATTGTGATTGAAATTCATGAGTTAGTGTTGTTCAAATCCAGTTTGGATATTTTAAATATATGTATGCGCATCTTGTACAACTTTTTATGAATAACGAGCAATATCATCCTATTTTGGTGACATGTATAGGCTAGCATGGCGTGGTACGTAGTGTTTGTTGGTCGCGTGTCGGGGATCTATCTAACACGGAAAGATTGCTATGCTCAAGTCCAAGGCTACGCTAATAATTGTTGAAAAATACAACACCGAAGGTGAAGCCGTCGCCGCCTACAATGGTGCAAACTAGCCGCCCCTCGGAGATTGAAGAGAAGCCACCCCACATACTTATGAAGATTTGCGTAGAATTGCTACTTAATTGGTTTTGGAAATATGTCATGCTTTTATTTATGTCTATGACTCTATGGTCATTGGTCTTTTTATTTTAGAAGTTCATGTAGGCTTAGTTTCTAGAACATTAGGTGGATTTTGTTGTATGTAACCATTAAATCTGTAATGTTTTGACGATATTAATGTATGATGATTTTTCGGATTTAAAAGAGCTGAATTCCACCGAATAAATTCAAAAAATTTAAAACAAAAACGCCGGGTGGCACGGGCTCGACAGTGAATGAGCAACAAACCGTAGTGTAACTATACCAAACACTATCGGTTTGAATTACTAACCGTCATAGACGACGGAAACATCACCGCCGGGCCGCATAACCAACCGATAGTCTCCACTCTAATAACGCCGTCGGGTTGAGATCAGCCGACAGTGTTCACGTAAAGTTCAGCGACGGGTTCAAAGTAAGCCGCTATTGTTAGCTCTTTAATACACCATCGGCTCGGTCTAACCCGATAGTGTTATCCTCACCGATTCGTCGGTTCGTTAAAGCCCGGCCGAGTGCTCCCAATATCAACTCTGCCGGCCGACTTCGAACCTCGCATTGCTTGGATCAAAAATGCCGCCGGGTCGTGGAACACCCGGCGGTGTTCGGTGACGATGGCGTTGCCGGTTCGATATCAAACCGCAGTCTCTCCTCGCATCACCGCCGGTGTTTTGACCCGGTAGTGTTTCAAACCCCACATCACTACCGCTATGGTTCTGCCGGTTCGAGTTTTTCGGCGGGGTTGGAGCCCGGCGGTGATGGACAATTCTGTAGTAGTGATAGTTTGGAGGCAGCATCATATCTGTGGGTTATGACATGCCTTTATACATGCTTGTATGATAAAATTGATGCCCGTAGAGATGTACACCGTCTGTTAGTTATACGTGCCCTAACGCTGCTGTTGAGGTCGATCGTCGGCTCCAAATTAACTCCGGATGCTCATGTGAAAGCACCGGGGGTAGATCTATCTGGTATCTAGAATAAAGTGAGATCGATCGAAGTCTTTGCGGACGCTTAATTAGTGTCGTCGAAATTCTCTCTCCTTGTTCTCTACTGCTAGTGCATGCATCCGACGACCAAGATGACATGACAGCGCAATCATCAAATATAGTATAGGTCTATAGCAGCCTTGTTTAATCGATCCTAGTACTCCACCAGTCTCTGGGGTGGACCACTAGTCTCTTGGCCTGGTTTACTGGTTGTCATGCAACTCAAAAAATGCTACACTATTGGTAACATCAAATTTTTTAATACATACATGGAATATTAAATATAGGTTAATAAAAAATTAATTATTTGTTGATGAGATAAATCTTTGAAGCCTATATAATCAATGATGGGATAATAATTATCAAATACAAAATGCTACAGTAGAGCCAACCCAAAATACTTTGGGTTACATGACAACTAAACAAGACACAAATTTTAAGCAACACACATTCCGCCTCGATCTCTTGCTATCCTTGGTTGCATGCCTGGGGTGGGGGTTGTGTACGTATGTATCAGAGTTAGTTATTCGACGTGGCACCGTACGAGTCGGCCTGTACGTAGTAGATCGAACGTATGCATGCAAGGGTTCGCACTGCAATCAAATAATGTCCGTAGATGCATTCATGGTTCGGATTTGTTCAGTCCATGGATGTGATAATGTATGTACGAGAACGAGAGAGAGATCCGCTGATGAGCTGAGCATATGCAAAACAACAACGGATACAGTACGTGTGGTGGGTTGCGTGGCCTTCATATGTGTTAATCTATGGATCGATATGATCCTCCAGCATCGTGTGTGCGTGCGCGCGCGTTACATTGATTGAACTTGGGGATCTCTGTGAGAGATCCTGGTGCGTTACAGATTCGAGTGGCAGCAGGGGAATCTGGTGGTTTGGAGCGTAGCAGCAGCACATGCGCTGGGAGACTCGGCACATGGCATCCATACAGGCCGTTACCCCACCTCTCTTTCCCACCCACGGAGAACACACTGCTAATCCCACTCCTCGATCCGGCCTCTGGCCTGGTCCGCCTAGTACTACTTGTTGGTGCTATAAGTTAAGAACCAGCGCCGATCAGCCTCTCTTATTAACCTCCCTCTCCACCTAATAGTTAAGGTCACTCATCTACATCTCTCCAACCTTGCCTCGTTCCAAAACTCGGTTGCCTCGACTAGAGATCGATCGATCGATAAGCGAGGACCGTGCGTGTGCGTGCGCGAGCGCTGCTGCTGGCTGCAGCTGTAGGGTGAGTGAATTAAACCTACTAGCTTTCATTTCCTGGGCGGTTGTGGTTTAACTTTAATCTCTCTCTCTATATTGGAGCTGCTTAATTTTGTGTTTGGCGTGTTCATATATGGTCTTTGGATTTGATGCTCTGAATGCTGCTGCTGCTCTGTCTGAAACTACGTACTACTAGTACAACAATTCCCCCTCTCCCCTCCTCTCCAATCCATCAGTGCCACTTGTTAATTTGGCAACCGCGCCGGATTCTCTTGCTCGCCGCTTATTTCTCTTGCTAGATAGGGTTTTGCATGCGGCGCCAGCTTCTCTAGCTTGCTCGCCGCGCAGCGACAAGCTGCTCTGCTGCTGGAGCGCAGCAGCCGGCAGCGCCACAAGTCCCACGCTCCATATTCGGCCTCAGGCTCAGCCGCACCGCAGCCACTGGCGAAGCTGCCTCTGCCACCGCCAACTCCGGCGGGGGCTCAGCCGGTACGAGTCGCAGCACAAGCGCCGCGACTGGAACACGTACGTTCCTGCAGTACCTGCGGAACCACGAGCAGTACCAGCGGGGCTCTCTATATGACGCTGGCGCGATGCAGCGGCGCGCACGTCGTCGAGTTCCTCCGCTACCAGCTGGTCCAGTTCAGCAAGACCAAGGTCCACGCCGAGGGCTGCGCCATCGGCCAGCCCAACCGCCGGCGCCCTGCGAGCGCACGAGCGGGCGGCCCGATCAGCCACGTAGGCCGCCGAGGACGTGGATCGCATCCGTAGCGAGGATTTCGTCCACATGCTGGTGCTCCACGGGCGGCTGCTTATATCATCGATCGAGCTCCAGCCGACATGCGGCAAACGGCGCCGCGCCGTCACGCATCATCTCTGACAACGCGACTGACGACGACCGCCGCCCCGGCCGGCCGCAGTCATCTCGCGCTGCTCTCCCGCCGCCTCCGCAGCTAAAGGGGCCGCCGAACCATCCTGGACTTCGACGCGCGCCGGTCCGCGTGGATCGTGGCGCACCCGACCCGGATCGTAGCTACCCGCGCTTGCGTGTGCAGGTGCCCGCTCGATCGGTGCCCCGTCGTCGACCACCATCTGCTGCTGCGGGCGTCCAAGAACTACTGGCTCGTGCACGAGACGAGACATGAAATCGATCTCTCCCCAGGGACATAAATATATCCTTCCCTTCGTTTTAGCTACTTTCCAGTGTTACTAATCACCCTGTGGTTGCCAAAATAGCTAGCCCTAAGTATATATTGTAAGGGAAGGGAACATATATATATATTGGATCTCATCACAGCATCTCCCCTCTTCTCGATCGGGTTAAGCATGCATGATCGATACATATGTTATGTTTCGTCACAAAAAAAAATATTTTCTTAACAACTCCTATCTAATGATTATATAGTAACAAGAAGTTTAAAACCACATTAGTAATCGTGACATATAATTTATATAGGTTGTTGCTTTAGATATTTGACATATTAACTAAATATTTGACATGTCTATATTCATAGTATAATCATAATTGCACATTGAACTCTTTGACCACTGATGGCTGTATTTTTCTCAACCCTTTAAGATTATTTTAGAGTAAACCATCAATCATTATATAGCGCTAAGTGCCTAAGTATTAAAGTTTTAATGAGGTTAGCATCGCTACCCACATCTGAAATCTCACTTGAAGCTCCATCAATTATGACATGGTGAAGGTTTCAAATTATTACTTTAGCTATTTTAGTATTTACCAAAATCCATATTGTTTAAAAGTGCAAAAGGTAGTATTAACTAAAATAAAATAATCACAAGAGTTTTAGCTTGATGACATAAGAAACCTAACAAGAACAAAATTTGAAAAGGTAAATTGAGAATCATGAGTTAAAGATATATGATGCAGCAACGTACTATTGCCATAGTTAGAGGCTAGATCTCAAACTAATTAATATGTAAAATATAGAAAGATGCCATGTAATGTAAAATATGAATATGGATCAAGAAAAATCATATAAATCACTCTGATAAAAAGTAGTTAATATGTTTATGATAATTGACATTGACAATATGAAATATCTATTATGTCTATTTTGTAGAAATAAACAAAGATACAAACATTCAATTTAATATAAATAATTCTTTGTCAGTCAGATGTATTAAAAAAATATGTGTATAAAATTGTATCGCACGGGTTGATGGACTAGTATATATATTGTAATTGAAGGGAACAGATATTGGATCTCATCATAGCATCTCCTCACTTTTCGATCGGGTTAAACCCCTGGCCCTGGCGTCTTTGTTTATTGTTGTTTGGTTCATTAAAACCCTTCTCAGTAACTAAGTGGTTTCGATGCCTTCGATCAGTTGCTTTTGTTTTCCCTGAAATAAAAGATCCGGCCAGTTAGTTAATTCCATCTGGTTTCAATTCAATTCGGATCCTGATCTACCTAGTGGTGGTTTGCATGACCAGCAGGTTAACATCATGGATCGTGTCTTTGCTACACTCATGGGAGTTGCTACGCGGCAGCAACAGGCTTTGGGAATTCAGCAGCATTATTCCATTCGCTTCAGTGTGCTCCGACGAGCAACAAACAAATTTCATGCTCGAAATGTCATTGGAATTGGAGGGTTCGGGAAAGTTTATCACGGTATTTTGAATGGGACCAAGGTCGCTGTGAAACGTAGGGACAAGAACGCTCAACAAGGAGCGAAAGAGTTCCACGCCGAGATGGAGCTATTGTCAAGGCTGAACCACCCCAATCTGGTTTCTCTGATTGGGTACTGTGATGAAAAGGATGAATTGATCTTGGTCTACGAGTACATGGAAGAAGGGAGTCTCAAGAGCCATCTCTATGGCTCCGGTAAACCTTCACTCAGCTGGGAGCAGCGGTTGGAGGCTTGTGTGGGAGCAGCAAAGGGACTCCACTATCTTCATACCTGTGCTCCAACGGGCATCATCCACCGTGATGTCAAGTCTGATAACATCTTGCTTGATGGGAACCTGTGCGCTAAGATTGGTGACTTTGGGATATCAAGGACTGGTCCTGGACTGAACCAAACTCATGTCATCACTGGAGTGATGGGCACCATTGGGTATATGGATCCTCAGTATTACCAAACGGGGCAGCTGAACATGAAGTCTGATGTCTACTCTTTTGGTGTTGTCTTGCTGGAGCTATTATGTGGTAGACCAGTGATTGATCACCGACTTTCAGAAGAGCAAGTGAGCTTGGTGACCTGGGGACAGAAGATGCTGAAGGAAGGAAAAGTGGTCGAAATCGTCGACGAGAAAATTCTAGGCACAGTCCATCCACATAATCTGGCCATGTTTGGCGGCATTGTGTTGTGGTGCCTGGCAGAAGAGAGTGCAGAGCGGCCAACGATGGAAGAGGTACTCAGGGACCTGGAGTGTGAGTTGGACTACGTTCGTGCTGAAGAGGAGGTAGCTGCTGGAAACTCAGGTGACGGCGAGTCTGATCATCATGCTATCTCTTCTCAGCCAACCTTGCAGCCAACCTTGCAACGACATCAAGGTAAAAATTACGACAGATATTCAAGCGTATCTCATCATGCTGGTCCCTCTCCGCCCCTTCGTTTGACGAGCCTGCAGGGTGGGCGGCAACCCCGGCCTTGAAGGCCGGGTAATGGTTCTGTCGAGCTCAGGTGCATCGTCATTAAAGATGAAAACGAATCTTATGATTCTTAATTATGATTCTGAATCAGACTAGCTACTCTCGTCCTACGAGTGTAAATAAAGCATGACATATACTATGCTCCTCCACGTGTAAAGTAAAGAATACACGAGAGGTGGTTATTGTTTTTATTTTTGTATCCTTCTTTCCTCCTTTTGGTTATATGTGTGTGTGTGTGTGTGTGTGTGTGTGTGTGTGTGCCGCCATTGTGATGAGCCTGGTAGGTAGCTACTACAATTGTGTATATGCAGGATGACTGCTGCTGGCTAAGTGCTGGATCTGTGAAGGTGAAGCTTATAGCTTAATTATTAATGCAGTGCACTTTCGCAGATAAAATAATGCAGTGCAGCTACATATGTTCAAAACCGAGCATAGTCTAGCAAGACGACGAGCTTCATGTGTGTATCGCGAGCTGGGATTGGTTGCTTTTGGGTCCCACGTGCATGCATGAAAGTTTATCGTAGCATGGACCGAGCAGGCAGCAGCTCTTTATTGTTTGTTACAAATACTTTATTTATACCACTGTCTTTGTTAACATCATATACTAGTACTGTATTAGTAGCATGCTTTTATATTATCAGCAGACATAGAGTCACACGGGTGTGTTAGTGGTCACCCAATATCAACACAAAAACCCCCTTAAATTACTATTACCAGTACTCACTCCGTCTCAGAAACATGCAATTATTCTCACTCTCCGAGAAGTTAATCGATTTTAATTTTAACTATATTTATATAAAAGATTACTAATACTTATAATACAAAATTAGCATCAATAGATTTGTGACGGAATATATTAATAAATTTTAATTGAGATATAAATATTAATTATTATATACTTGGTCAAATTTTTAGTCAAATTGACCAGCAGACAATTCCCATAGTTGTATTTTTTTTGTGACAGGGAGTAAAAGTTAATTTGCTCTGTAGTGGATCTATGCGACAGCGGGGACGATACATACATCAGTAAGAGGAAAAAGAAGTGGATTAAAAAGAAATCCTATAGTACCTGCTAGTCGAGTACTTGTAGCCATAACTCACGCTTAACCAATTTGAGTTTGTAACTAGATACTTTCACTGCTCTCTAGCTCATTGAACCAATTTCAGTTCGGGAGCTGATGAACCCTGTTTTTTTTTTATAGATAGAAAAATGTTATCACTGCATTGGCAGGTCTCTTTTAGAACTGCAACATGACATTCTCTCTTCGAGCAGTACTCATAGGTTGCAACATGACATTGGAAGGCAGCATAAGGTGGGGGAGAGGCGGGTTGCAAGCATGCGCGCGCGAGTGTCACCGTGGGCGGGCATGGTGGCAAGAGGGCGAGCTCTGAGAGATCTGAGAGAGGGGAAGTCGCGAGGTAGAGGAAGTATGAGACGGGATGTCGGGATGTCACATGGAGGGGGGCAGTTGGGTTGGCGGGCGAGGGGAGTCGGGTGCGGGCGGGCGAGCGAGGGGAGTCGGGTGTGGACGATTGCTTTTGCTGTTTTTTAGTAGTAGATATGCCATTCCATTAGTTTTAGGAATTAATGGTGTTAAGTCAATCGTGAAATGAAGATTTTGCCTCTCCATGAAAAATGAATCAAAATGAATCAGTCCTCTACTAGAGCAATCATCCAAGGATGAACAACGAACCCGTAAACTTGTAAAGAGAATAGTAACTTGAATTTAAAGATAACAACTTAAAGGTAGAACACGAGCATCTTACTCAAAGTAGTATGACAATCGTAGAGGTACAGGTGTAGAGGCAGGAGCCGACAAATCCGGCACTCCGTCCACCCGATGTGCAAGAGCGAGGCTAATGTACATGATGTAGAGGGGGTCGCTACTCCGCTCTTCCTCTACACTCTTTCCCTCTCTCACTCCCTTCTAAATAGAATCTACTCTAAGGAAATGGCCCTACTCCTCTTCTCAATTGTGTATGTGAAATGGAATGAAGAATGAATCCTGTTTTGTGAAGAGCTTGAGCCATCCTTAAGTAGTAGTGGGAGGTCGGTTTGCTGCAGTATTTTTTGGAAAGCACCCCATGCAACCGCCTCTCCTCGAATTGAATGTACCACCACAAGAAGGGCGGTTGGATTTGGCGGTTTTGTGGGTCTGGCTAGACCCACCAGCCCGATCGACCTGCCTGCCCGCGCCTTTTCCGCTGCCTTTCGGTGGTGGGCTGATGGGTCGGCCTAGGTCGAGGATCCGGGGGGGCTTTGGTCCGTTTGAATTCTGAAGTGTCGGGCTTGTTCATGTTTGCTTGTTGCCTTTTGGAAAGCGTATTTTGGTGATTTTCAGGTTTGTCCCTACAAAACATGTAATATAACAAAACTTGTGTAAGTGTTAGTCCAAAAGCCCTATTCTAGAGTTTTAGTGAATATTTATCATGTTTTGTTCATATATAGTTGGCGGTAGAAAGGTAGTTCAGGATCGCCAACAAACTCCCCCACACTTAGTCTTTACTCGTCCTCGAGTGAAGTGTAGGACTAAGCAGGTTCATCTCCATTGATTTTAAGATCTCGCATACAAGTTATTCCAAGCTTGACCTGTACCTATGAACTTCAAATGTCTACTAGATTATCTTGGAGAAATTGGAAAATGGAATAGCTTGGATTCGACTCTTCTCACCCTTCTCAATACTCGAAACTTGGATTTTTTATAATTTTGTAAAAGAAGATAGCATGTGTTCCTTGAATGCTTCTCTCGAATCGCTCAAGTTTTTGTATATGTTTTTGTATCCTCACCAAGGCTTTTTGCACAATGCCTTCATTTTGATCATCCTATCTCTACAGGCTTGTAAGTGGAGCTTTTGGGTAGGAATGATCATGAGTGCAACACACTTACTTGTGTATGTTGTTGGATCAAAACCCGGATTACATGGGGATGCAAGGCATGAACTTTTATCGAGATGTGCAAGTTTGTGGAATAAATATTATTTTGTACTCCTTGTAATATGAATATCTCTTTGGATGATTGTCTTGAGATGTGCAAAGCGGAAGGGAGTGGATAGTCTGTTCGCGTTGGTGGCATGGGAGCTATGGAAGAAGCGAAATACGAGAAGCTTCTGAAGTACACCATCGAGCGTTGGCCAAGTACTCTCAGGCCCATCCCTAGGGGGTGGGCAGTCGGTGCGACGCCCATGGGCCCATGAGGTTGGGGCCCATGAGGTACCCATGTGTTATGTGTACGTATTGTAGTTAGTAGATGAGACTATTGAGTCGGCCGCTATAGTCGATCGTGAATCGTGACTCCCAAGCAACAACGGACTCAATCTCGGCTGAACACCGAACGGCCAGTGACGCCGATCGCGACTCCCAGGAAGAAACGCCAATCCCCTCAGACCTTATTCCGCTACGGCCTACGAATGACAAGCACGGCCTTCTTCACGGCAAAGTATGAATTTGATTGCAGTTCAGTACTAGTGTACAGATCAAAAAATCAATACCTTCTTAGTGCTTACGGGGAGGTTGGCTTTAGGGATTTAAATCAATTCAATATTTTTTTATAATATTATATGTTAGTATGTTACCAAAGAGACACCGGTGAAAAAGCACTATACTTTTATCTGAGGTAACCTGCCGTCAGGTACCGCCGCCAGTGGGCCCAACTATTCCAGGCTGTGCAAGGGCGACTCCACCTACTTGCCAAGCAAGAGGTCAAGCGGATCATCAATCAAAATATCAATCCCTCATTACCTTTTTTTTCCTTGTATTAGTTGGCGCTCACGTTTCTTCTTCTATCTCAACTCTTCCCTCTCTTCCCGTCAGCAACCCCAATCTGGATTACCGAATCTCACTAGCAACAATGTCTACGGTCCTCTAGTACCGGGTACAAGGGAAAAAAGAGGGAAGAGCTCGAGATAGAAGAAGAACAAGAATCGCCAACTAATACAAGGAAAGAGTAAAGGTAATGAGGATTGATATTTTGATTGATGATCCCTTGGACCTCTTGCTTGGCTTAAGTAGGTGGAGTCGCCCCTTGCACAGCCCTCGGGGATAGTTGGTCCCACCGGCAGCGGTACCCGACATTCCTCCCTCCTTAAATGGCGGCTTTCCCACAAGCCGCTACAGTGATCTTTGATGTTCTTGATGACGAGCAGGCTTGTCTTGCTAGAAGATATCATCCGGGGTCATGCGCACTTCCATGCCCTCCGTGACCTTCTCGAACGAGTTCCATGCTAACCATCGCATGCCGAACGCCGCTGGCAATCGGGTAGAAGGGACCGCCACCACACTTTCGCCGTGCAAGGTTGATGGCGTAGGAGCTGAACGCATGCTCATGGTGCTGGACTTCACCGATGAGGATGGAACGCCGATGCCGTGGGGCGAAGGGGGACGACGACGATGTAGCTGAAGTTCATGTGCAGCTCAGCCTTCGCGGCACGGCAGCAGCGTGGTGTAGGAGCCCTGCAGAGCACCCGCCGCGCCTTCACCATCGCTATGACACCAGCAGCCTTGAAGAAGTACTCAGCAGCGGCATGGGTGGTGCCTTGCATCGAACACTTGGTGGGCGCCCACTTGGTGGGGTAGTAGGTGCAGCGCCAGATGCCCTCGAGCCGCAGCCTTGACATCCACGGAAGTGTTCAGCAGAGGCCTCCAAATGTACGTGACGCAGCATGGTCTTCATCACACCGAGCTCCCGTGGGATCGCAACATCATCTCGGCAGCCACGGCGACGGTCGTGATAAAGCACGAGATGGGCTCAAACGAGAGGAACGTGCCCATCGTGAGTGCGCCCGAACGCGTGAACGCCCCACGGTGGACGCCGAACGCGCAGCCGGAGAGCATCGCATGCACGGGTCGTGGCCGAACGGGATGACGACGATGAGGGGCGCCGCGCTGGCGGTGGTTGTGGAGGAAGGAGCGCCGGGCGAGTCGCCTTGCGGGAGGGCGCCGCCGCCGGGTCCGGGGCGAGTGCGCGGCCCGCTGTTCTGATGCCTCGCGGCCGCCGCGGACACCTCCCGCGACGCATCGGAAAAGCCATGGGGGACGCCATACGTGACGCCAGAGCTTAACGCTCCGCCACGCAGTCTTCATGCATCAACACGACGCGCAGCGATTGACGAGCCCCGGATGGCGCGCCCACCTCCGCGATGCGTAACCCCCGCGGATCTCGGACTTGGAGCCGTGGTCGATCGGGTCGCCGGTGATGTCGTAGGGCGTTCTCTGAGGCGCCGGCAGATCCTTCCGCCCACGGCGGCTCGGGGCCGCTGCGCACTTCGAGCCGGTCCACGGTGGCGGCGCTCCCTCGTGGGCCGCACCGCCGCCTCCGAGGCAATCGCAAAGACGTCGTCGCAGACACGGAGGGCCCGCAGAGACGGTTTGCAGGTTCCCCGCTGGAGCTTGGGGAGGAACGCCGCGGTGGGGATGCCGTTGTCGGCAAGAGCGCCGCCGCAGCCGACCGGATCGCGGCCCGACGTGGTGGACGCCCCGAACTCCCGTGAGGATGCTCGCAACGGAACGGCGCCGGTGATGACGCAGCCGTGTTTTGTGGACGCTTGGCTTCCCGGTGTCGCGCGACGACGCCGCCGGGTCGCGGATGAGTGGTCGAGCACCTTGCGGGCGGGCGCTGGGGTAGCCGAGGCGGGCAGCCACGGCCATGGCTACGCCCCGCAGGCCGAGGCCGGGATGGGAGCTCTGGGAACGTGACTTGCTCTTCCTCAGGTCGCGCCGGGCGCTGCGCGGCGGCGCACACCGCCTTCTCGCGCTGCTGCGGCGCTGCGGCTCCCGTGACGAGACGAACCGCGCTACCGGATGGGGAAAATCAGGGCGGAAGGCGTTCCACCGCTTGACCTCCTCGGAGAGAGACGGATCCACGGCGGCGTGGAGGAACTCGCCACGGTAGACGGCCGAGGCCGGGCGCGATGGAGCTCGCCGCGGAATTCCCCACGCCGGCAGGTTCCCGGGCGGCGCGGAGGGACGCCGCGGTCGGCGAGGGACGAGGGAGCCCGCCACGCCGGCGGTCGCGTGGTGGGCGCGGAGTACGCCGCGGGCCGGCGAGGCCTCGTGGACGTGGAGGGAGATGCCGCGCGGCGACGCCGGGCGACCAAGGCGATCTCACCTGAACGCCACGACGGCCTTGTGCAACGCAAGTCGCTCTCCTCGACAACCTCAGCCAACTCCGCCCGCCGGAGCTGACGAGGCCACCGCTGATCTAAGGAACGGAGAGACTCTTCCTCCGCCGCAAAGAGTCGGAACGGCGACGCGGTAGGCGGCTCGAGCCCCCGGATCCGAGCGGTACTTCTCGTGGACGACGATGGGGGTGTACTTGTTGAGGCCGGGGCCGCTGACGAGGAGGACCACGGAATCGGGCAAAGATGGTGGTGCTCCCCGGAGGAAACGGCGGCTTGGAGCACCCGCCGCCGCCGGATGGGAGGACCTCCCGACCACCTCCATCACCTCCTCGCGCTCCGAGATCCGGAGCGGAACTCATGGGGCTCCATCTCCCCCGGTGACGAGGAGAAGTCGAATGCAGGGATGGGCTCAACGGGGCGCCGATGAAGAGACCGCCCCGCTTGTTCCGCAACCACGACGCCATCGACCGCTTGGGGCCGACGAAGTGGAGGTCGACGCCGGGCTCGATGGCAGCAGCGGGCCACCGCCCCCGAAAGCATCCCACCGGCCTCGATCTCGCCGAGCCCGCGGAGAGGATCCGGCAAAGCGAGCTCGAGGTAATCGATCCATGGCGAGGATCGACGAGCCGATACCACCGCCAAGAACCCCAACTGGATTACCGAATCTCACTAGCAACAATGTCTACGGCCCCTCTAGTACCGGGTACAAGGGGAAGAGAGGGAAGAGCTCGAGATAGAAGAAGAACAAAGAATCGCCAACTAATACAAGGAAAGAGTAAAGGTAATGAGGATTGATATTTTGATTGATGATCCGGCTTGACCTCTTGCTTGGCTTAAGTAGGTGGAGTCGCCCTTGCACAGCCTGGGATAGTTGGGCCCACCCGGGCGGTGTACCTAACACCGCCCATCATTTTTTTTGTTGTTGTTTTATTATCTTCTTTGATGTATTGTTACTTTTTCAAAGAAGAATTTAATATATACTACAAGTTATCTCTTGTCAATAATATTATATACTATAATCGCCATATTAAAATATTAGATTGCCGGGCCCTCAGTATGTTGCTGGCCCAAGGTCCCATAAAATTCGTGGGACGGGCTGAGTACTCTACACCATCAAACAAGTCGCCGATCACTGTACACAATTGTAAGCACACTAGACCACTATAATAAGAAGGAATGAAAAACAAAGGTAACATTGAAACTATATAAGTACCCACACCCTTGTTCTAATTACAGCAACAAATTATAAATCAAACACAAGAACATATTCATATTTATATATCACAATTCACAAATAAATAAACTTAGCCAATGGAGAACCTTCTCCTCTTGGGCTTGACAACATGCATGGCACTACTGTCACGTCCGTCGGCGATGCTGGCCGTGTCCTTGGCCCACCCGCCCTTGAACGGGTTCAGCCGGCTCAACGTCCGTGACACCGACCCCAAGAAGCTCGCCTTCTTCCCCGCCCCCCCGCCGGCACCACCGACGACGACGACCTCGACCCACTCCCCTTGCTGTGCTGCTGCATCCCCGACACGTACGCCCGCATCCTTGCCAGCTCCGACCTTAGCGCCTCGTTCTCCCTCGCCAGCGACGCGTCCGCCCGCGCCTGCGCACGAGCCTTCCCGGCGGCCGACTGCGTCTCCCACTGCCCTCCTCCCTCCGCGCCGCCGTCGCCACTACGGAGCTTGAGCTGGTCGTAGTAGAGCGCGCTGAGCACGGCCTGCAGCGGCAGCCGCTTGTTCTGCGACGCGTGCAGCCGTGCCTGGTAGGATAGCCGGAGCGGGTCCATGACGCTGCACACCTTCTCCCGCTCGATCTCGTCCAGCCCCGGGTGCGTCTTCAGGTACATGTCCACGGCACGGTACAGGCAGTCGTGCGACGGCCGCGCGTCCTTGGGCACCGCGCCCGCCACGCCGACGAACTTGGAGATCGGCAGCGACTCCTCCGCCGCCATCTCCGCCGCCACCTCGTCCACCGTCTTGGCCACCTTCTAGAGCACTGACCTCGGCTCCTGGTCCTCCGACAAGGGAAGGCCGCCGGCCCTCCCGCGTCTGCTTCTGCCGCTCGACGAACGCGGCGACGACGCGCCGCACGGTGTCCGCGTTCCGGACGCGCTCCCCGGCGCCGTCGAGCGCGACGCCCAGCAGGTCCGCCGCCGTGGCCTGGTCCAGCACGGCCGCCACACGGATCTCCATGTCACGGCACGTCTTGGCGGACGCCTCGACGGTCACAGCGGCGTGGAGGACGCGGCAGAGGAACGCGGCCGGGAGCGGCGCGTCTGCGGCAGGAGGCAGCGCGTCCACGACGGCCTCCAGCAGCGCGCGCTGGTCCGCGTCGTCGCCTCGGACGACGTCACGGCGGCCGGGCGCCCCAAGGACCCCAGCCAGGACACCCTCCGCGTACGCGACAGCCGCTGCGGCTACCACCTCCGGTCCCGCTCGGCGACACCGCAGCGCCGTGACCACCCTCCGGAACGACGCTGGCGACAGCGTGGCGAGCTCGGCCACCCACCACCCGGGTCCCGCCCGGGTCGCGTCGTCGGGAACAGCGCCTCGTTGCAGACAGCGAGCGCGACGGCGTCCTTTGTATGTATACATATGGAGTTCCTAAATCCTAAGTAACTTTTCCACGCGCGCAATTACCGGCCATCCAAAGCTCCAGCCCCGGTTGCTGTCGCCGTTCCCAGCCACCGCACTCACTCCACAACAGCTGCAGTGCAAACAACGAAAACACCAACCTCGCCGTAACCGCACGTACGCTGGCCAGGGCAACCGCCGCCGGCACCGGCAGCGCCGCTAAAACGCCGTCACAACAGCTGCTGCTGCCTCGTCTTTGTGGCCAGCAACGGCCACCGCTGTTCTCGCCTCCCTTCACCAGCACACCGTCGACGCCGAAGCCATCACTGGGTGTGCCGAGACGTGTCCTCTCGACTGCAAATGCCGCCGCCGGGGGCACCGCTAGGTGAGCCGCCCTGTCCCACCCGCCATTGCTCATGGCAACACTGCCACTATCCGCACCGGACCTCCACAAACCCGTTGCGCGGCCCGATGCCGCATCTTCCGCCGATGTGGCCCGCCACCGCGCGTGGACCCGCCTGCCCCGGCCACCTCCGGCCGTGAGATGGGTGCACACGGGTTCGTGCGGGACGCTTATGCTGCAGCGCCGCACTCCCTCCGACGAAGAAGCCGCGGCCGGCCGGATTCGGCCACCGGCCGTGTCCGCGTCGTTCTCCCCTGTTCTGGGATTGGGGCGAGGAAACGAGTCTGAAACGCGAAACAACGGTCCCCTATATAGTGGTTACGTCGCCTTTTGCGAAAAAACGGTCGGGCGCACTGCGAGCGGTTCCGCGTGGACCGGCCTGGTTTCAGCTGGGCCGCATCTGTTCGCTGTGGCGCTGGGTCGCATCTGCGCCTGCGGTCTGGTCCGAGCCGGGCCCGAGCGCCCCTTTTCGATTTTGGCGCTTTTATCCATTTCATTCAAAGAAAAATAAGTGAACTTGTAAAATAGGTATAGAGTCGTAGATGGATCCAAAATTTACAAATAAAATACTGTGAACCTTTCTATACACAATAATAATATTAACTACCCGTCAAAATACCATTTTGTTCATGCGACAAAAGAGTCAAAGTTAACCATCATATACATGACTTTAATTAATCTATAGAACTCCTGCCCTGTGCTCCCCCTCTCACAATTTCCCTGTAGATCTACAATGCAGCGCTTCCGACCGTCCACTCACTTCGCCTGCCCACCCACCGATCCACGCCACGACACCCTGGGTGCTCGAAGGCACCACAAACTCCTCGTTGTGTCCACTTCTCAACAAACTCCTGGCCCCACGCTCCCTCTCCGCCCCTGCCGGCTCCGTTGTTGTTCCGCACGGCCCCATCACGCTGCCGCACCACGCCCGCCTCCCTCACATCAATGCCTGTGTGCCTCCTCTACCTGGGCAGTACAACTGCTAGAGCCCGGTACATCCTCAAACTACTGCACCCCTTCTGTTCATAAAAAAAAAGTCGTTTTTTTTTTGACAATTTTTGTTTGCTTCACCATTCATCTTATCTAAATTTTTTATGCAAATAATAAAATAAATATATGATTATAAAATAAATCATAACAAAATAACTAAATTTTTAAAACTTTTTGAATAAAGACGAATGGTCAAACAAGCGATCGTAGAAGTCAAACACGGACTTTTTTATTTGTGGGCGGAGGGTGTACGTACGCTCGCCTGCCATAGCTTTCCAGTTGCTTTTATTCTTTTTTGTGGTTGCTAAAACGTTGAAATTTGAGGGAGTTACTATTTGCAGCTCTAATGCTTTCATTCAGGAAAAAAAAACATCATGCGAGAGGTTCAGAAACTCTATACCTGCTGTTTGGATTTTGTGATCAGCAGCCAATTTTGAAGGTGCGGTCCGTTAGGTTAATGTCGTTTTGGCCGTAACCCCGCTAGATTGGACCGGAACCGACATGTCGACGGGCGAGCTTTGACGGGCGGCGATGATGGTGTAGGCGGCGAGGAGGCGTTGGGGCTGATTTAGGGGAAGAATAAGAGGAAGGAGATGGCGGTGATGGTGGTGGTGTGGGGGGGCGGCGGCGTTGGAGGAGGAGGACGGGCAGCGTGACGACGACGGGGCGGCGGGGCGTTGCGCGCCGGCCGGGCAGCAGCGCGCGGAGACGGCCAGGCGGCGGCGGCGGGCGGCGGTGGACGGCGCGGCGGCGCTGAAGGGAGGGAGAGAGCCTAGAGCCGAGAGCCGTTGGGAGTTACCCCTTTAATTTATTTCTTCTTAATTGCAAACGACAAGCCTCTTGTATTTATAGTCCGAGGGAGACTTGCCGCTAAGAAAGATGTAGAGGTTTCCTTATAGATTTGAATACCCCTTTTTACAAGCAATCTTATTCCTTTCCTATTTTATTCCTCTCTTTTATTCCCTAAATATTCTATTACTTAATGACGAAGCAAATAACGTGGCAACTCACGGCGGATGACGGCGGCGGCCGGCCATGAGCCGCACAAGACGCACGGGCCTTGGCGCTTATGCGGCGCGTGGTCATGACAGTTTCCCTGATGCAATCTGTAGATTTCTTATCCATCCTGCTTTTCAGCCCACATATAAGGTATGAGGGTACGGCCAGTGCATTTTATTTTCGTATAACTTTTAGTATGTCTACATCCGAGCGAATTTAAACGATTTCGCATTATTAAAAAAAATAAAAAAGGCTGGGATTTCCCTTGTCGACTCGGTCAAAAAAAAAAATACATCAAGATGCTAATATTGATGTATGTATAATCTATACTTCATTTTCTTTTAGGCAAAAAAATTACCAACTAATTAAATTATGACATATATGTAATTATACTTCGATCTCATTTGTTTGCTACAGCTAGGTCTTTCTTTTCATATGGTTCTATAAATTAATTATATATGCGCATAAGAGCCTTACTATTATTACAAAACCAACACAATTGTTGCACATGCATTTTACTTCACCGAGTTATCCTAATCCTATTTTACATTTTCCTTTATATATGCAGTTCCCCATGCTTCGTCAACCAATCGCCACCGCCGGTTTGAAACTTGCTACATCACATACGGATATGATTAGCATAATCCATCGCCGATTTATACATAACAAACACTACTACAGATTCGCTCATCACTACCACCAGCATCACCGCCGGAATTTAATCCACGGCAAGGTGTTGAACCTCGCCCGGCGGTGATGAACCGTTCGAAGCTATGGGAAACTCGTAAACTCCACGGATTCGACCACTTCCCGGCAGTTGAAGACTCGGATCACCACCGGGTTGAATCGTTCCCCGGCAAAGTGGTCTTGATGGACACGAGATCACTTCGCTGGTTTGAATTAGAATCGAAAGCGATTTGAAGATTGACACAACCGGGTTGAATTAGAACCGATAGCGATTTGGGAGGGGAAGCAAAAGGAACCGATAGCTCGCGGGGTTGAATCAAGAAGGAACAAAGAAAAAACAAACGATAGAAAAGAGAACGGAGATGAATTAAAAACGACTTGAGAGTCATTATATATTACTAGATAATATATTTACAAAACGAAAAAATAAAAGAAAGCGGCCGTCGCTCATCGCCCTCCGCCGCCGCAAGCCGGCCGCCATCGCCTCCTCCCGCCCGGCCGCCTAGGCCTGCCGCCGCCGCCGCCGGCCCGTCCCCGCCGGCCGCCGCCCGCGTTCCGCCGCCGGCCGCCTGGGCTCGCCGGCCGCCGGTATCCCCCCTAGCGAGGATGTCGGCCATGGCCTCGACCTTGAAGGCGTAGAAGTTCGCCTTCTCCACCAACAACCAACCCATCGTTGGCGGGCCGACTTCTTCGGCCAAGTTGGTGAGCTTCCGAGGGCGTCGTGGAGGCGCCCACGGTGAAGACAAGCTCCTCGTTGGTGTAGACGCCGGCCATCTCGTCGATGAAGAAGAAGCTAGCTGCCGGGGTTTATGGAAAGAGAGAGGCTAATTAGCGATGGAGATGGTACCAAATCGGGCGTTGTTATATAGTAGCAAGCCATGCAATGCATGCGATCCATTGTCATTTCCCAAGACGCGGCGCCATGAAAACGATCAACGGCGACACGGCGGCTCATCCAATGGCCGCCGCGATCGGCCCGTCTCCCCACGAAAGGCCGACCGGCCACGCGCGTTTGCGTAGCGTTTCCAATGGCCGCACGGCCGACACGGCGTTCCCAACACCCAATCCCGAAATCCCCGGTTCGATCCCCAACAAGCCAGTTTTTGACCATTTTTTTCAAGAACGATGATCGAGTTTAGCATTGTTAAACAAGGAATGCATGCTTCACATTGTTTACCATTCCTACAAGATCAACCACACGCACCTTCGCCGATGCCGACGGGTGAGGGAGCAGGGAGGGAGAGAGGGAGACGAGAGACTTCTGGCCGGCCGAGCACGAAAAATGACACACTCAACTAAGTCGTGAAAGCACGTCCACAACACTTAGGACTATTTAAAGAATCAAACTTTGTACCGCCCAACGGATAGCCATCACCTTTTTTTTCTTTTTTACCACAATATCAGTAGTTGTCACGTTCACTTAGCGTGTTCATAGTGGCCTGTCTTTGCATGCATGCCGCCGCTTGGAGAACCGCGTTGGCGGTAGCATTCTTTGCCCGGTTAGGAAACCGGCAGTGTCTCCGGAATCGATGAGAAAGCCTCGCGGGCACCACCGCAGCGTCGACGGGTTAAATCAATGTCGATTAAAAACACCGCCGGTGTAGTTTCACACCCGGTGATGATGTAGATCATTGCCGGTCGCAGATCTTTACGCGGTGGTATTCGACATCACCGCCGGGTGAAAACTTAGACCCGGCGGTGATTTCAAAAATTCAACGGCCGCACAATTCTCAACTCGATCGGGTCGACCACTTCGCACCAATCTTTGGCACACTTGTTGCCCGCGTCCTCCGTTACAGCAACGGTCGACTCAACCACGCCATCTCGCCTATTTAAACGGCAAGGGGACGCCGTGTTTTGCACCCGATTTCCCCCTCTCTGTTGTTGCATTCTTGGTTCGTCTAAAGAGTTCTAACCCTCTCCTCAAAAATACAGAGGGCTTAGTTTTGAATTTTTAGTGTCATGGGTTTTGGATCTAGGAAATCTTTTTCTCCTTATTTTCCTTGTTCTTCGTCCTCGATCTTCTTTGCTAGCGGTACTTTCCAGTTCCACATATATATGGCCTTTCTTTGGGAGAAAGCCCTCCACATACGATATATGCCTAGTCCAAGAAAATGGTTTTACGTAAAAGGTGCTAGAAGAGTCTTCTCGATGAAGGAGAGACACAGGGGCTTGCGCCTACGTGGGTGCCATGATTCAAGATCAAACTCGGACTCATATTAAGAGTCCGAGTCCTTGTGCTTTTGGGGTGCTAGTGTTCACCAATATCCGGGCACATGGGCATATAGTATCCGAATCATATGGTGCATCCATGGAAAAACAATCCTCATTGGACCAAGTTCTTTGTGATTTCATCCTTGGTCCAATGGTCAAGTTTGGGCTTTCATCCTTGGTCCAATGGTCAAGTTTGGGTGAAGATGAAGCTCCCGGTGAATCTCAACCTCCAACCTCCTCAATGAGTGCACGCAGCAGCCTCGCCACTTTTTCGATCCGAGGAGATGCTACAAGAGACTTATTAAGGTGGTTAAATTTTAATGTGTTTGTACACTTTGATTGTAGCATTGACCTATCTCGTGAATTGGTCTTTGTTACCGTGATATATTTAGTTCTATGTAAGGTCTTTGCTATGGAAATATATGTAATGTAAGGTCTTTGTTATGGAAATATATGCAATCAAATTTCTTATCTATTGTATTTCTGTTTTGTTATGAATGTTGATTGTCTCTTCGATATCTTTGAGTTCCCATTTTCTACCCTTCATCGAACATAATAAAAAGACGTTACGCCAATGAAATATGCCGCATATTGTGAGGGAAAATTCAACAGATATATCCAAATCTAATGTGAATGAAATAAAGTTATATATGTAACAAAAAAACAAAGAACAGATAATAAATTTTATTCACATCCATATCCCCTTAAGAAACAGATAACCAAAACCCCGGCTAGCGTGAAGCATCTACTCAGTACATATGCAAAGCGGTGACAATTGCAACAATGCATGCATGCAACCGAGTGAAGTGACAACACCGTGAATTCACCGCCGGATACATACAAACAACCGGTAATTTTATTGGATAATATATATATTTATGAGCTTTGTCCTTTTTATATGCATATAAACAATACATATATATATACTATATATATTTATGAGCTTTTGTCCTTTTTATTCCTTTTTATCATTTCGGTGGTGGTATGAACGGTCCTCCGCCTTTGCCGCCACCACAAGAACTGTGTTTCCACTTTTTGGCGATGAGCCATTCGCCCCGGTGTGTGGACACAAGGCCATTCTCTTATCCAAATCATCGTATGTAACTTTTTCTAACATTTTTTATTTCTTATTTTACTATAACAAATACATGGACAATTAGTTTAACTTAACGTTATTTTGTTGCATTTATATGTGTCACGAGACTTTATCCCAAAGCACAATGGCTAGAAACAACACTTATTTGGTTCTCTATCTACGGTTTTGTGGAGACCACGACATCTAGAGCATCGTCTGCGCAGTCATCAACTATATACGTGTGAAATAAGTTTTTACATCCCTTCGAGAATTCCAGGACACAAATGACCACCTAATCCACGAGAGGGGGAAACGAGAGAACGGCCGTGCAAAACGCCGAGTACCATGCCGTTTCCTTGTGCTTAGATTCTCTTCGGCGTGTTTGCTACATTGTGCCCGATTTCTCGCACTTCAAGATATTTGCCTTGTCTGGCGATAATATCCCCCATGGCAATATAGCGAATATGTTGGGAGTTACAACCATGATGATGTGGTAATAAATTAAATTCATCATTTTGGCAATGCATATTAGATAGATTCACATCATCCTCATTCATTTTGATTCTCCCACTTGCGATTTTTGCTCCACGATCTTACTTATCTTCGCATGTGGCTTGGCGGCCGTTTCGACCAAGCTACGGACCGACTTCGGTACGATTGGGACTTACAGTGCACACCTCGCAAAGCAAACTACGGAAGGGCGACAATATCGCATAAGGTTTACTAACTTAGACACTGGTCGTTCAGTAGGTTATATCTATGGTCGAGCATTTTTACGTCCTTGCGAGGGACGAGAGAGTGCAATCATAAGGGCATTGACCTTCATCGACTCAAGCGGATACTTAATCCGTGACATCAATTACCCGATATTTCTACAATCCTACATTCGTGTGCATGGATCACAATTTGGACCCAATATTGATCCCGGCGGCGATGATGATGATTAGTGTGTTTACTATGTTAATTATTTGTAAGGTTGTATGGTTCCTTCCTAATTAATTTGTAATGTTCTTGTGGCCCATGTGGTCTCAAACTTTTTCTCGAGCCTTTCACATGCAAATGGGGAAGCACCCACTAAGTTTGAGATTTTTTGAGTTGGTTTGTTATTTTTCCGGTTTATTTGAATTTCTACGCGACGCCACCTTGTAATTATAGTTTGAACCGAGCGTACCCACTAAAAAGAGCCGGAATGTTGCTAGACTTTTCCACAGTGGTCTCATGTGCCCTAGGAGGCAAATCACCGTGGAGGTCCAAGAAAAATTCTTGTGTTTTCATGGTTTAATTAGCCTTCTTGTCGCCGGTTTAGCTCGAAGAAAATCATAGTAATTAAAATATTTATCAAAAAAATCTAAGAACTTGTGTGGGGTCATATTTTGGGTGTACATGGCTGGGAAAAAAATTCAAGTCATTTCCACCAAGGAGGATTACACATCCTTTCGAGGCACATGATCCCTACCATCGAACCGGGACTATACTGATTGTAGTTCTTGTGCTCCATGTGATTCATATGTTTGCGGTGTTGTAGTGGTCTCAAACTTTTTCTAAGCCTTTCACATGCAAATGGGGAAGCACCCACTAAGTTTGAGATTTTTTGAGTTGGTTTGGTACTTTTCGGTTTATTTGAATTTCTCAAGGCGGACGCCACCTTGTAATTATAGTTTGAACCGAGCCGCATCTACCGAAAAGAGCCGGAATCTTTGCTAGACTTTTCCACGGGGTCTCATGTGCCCTAGGAGACAAATCACCGTGGAGGTCCAAGACAAATTCTTGTGTTTCCATGGTTTAATTAGCCTTCTTGTCGCTAGTTTAGCTAGAAGAAAATCATAGTAATTAAAATATTTATCGAAAAACCTAAGAACTTGTGTGGGGTCATATTTTGGGTGTACATGATGAAAAAAAAAAATTCAAGCCATTTTCACCATGGAGGATTACACATCCTTCACAAAGGTACATGATCATCCATGAAGTGGCGGCATTTCTATTTCACTTTTCGGTTGCGTGTAATAACCAGCCGAATAGGATTGGGGTGAAATTTTCCAAATCTATCTGAACCTCCCGCCATTTTTCGTTCCCCTTGGCGCCCAAACCAGCCTTGCCTATATATATAGGTGAGTGGCTCGGAGTGAAATTTTGGCAAGCCATTTGAACACCGCGCCATTCTCGTTGCCCACCCACCTCACCGAATCGAAAGAGCACCCGGTCGCCGACGGGGGCGCACCACCAACTCAACGTCACCGTTTCGTCGTCCCCCACGCTGCGCGGGCCGTCCGTTCCGCATCCCGGTCGTTCGCTCCGGGAATCAAGGCTTGAGCGGCGTTCTCCCCGCCACGCTCCTCCACTCCGGCGTCCCCAGCGCGCCGCCGGCATCCTCGCCTTCCGGTCCCTTCCGCGGTGAGAACTAATTATCCCTTTAGGTGTACGAGTTTTTACCTATGAGAATGAGAACTAATTAGCGCTATCCTAGCCTCGGCGTCGCCCGCTTGGTCTTCCTCCACGCCCGAGCGGAGGACCCCGCCACACCTCTGCGCGTCCACGGCCTCACGCCGTCTTCCTCTTCACCGCCCGACGCCGTACCGTCCGTGACCTTGTCCTCCTCAAATCCTCCAAGACAAGATAGAAAGCGCCGCGAGGCGCCGCAGCTTTGGTGAGTGCGTCGGTCCTTGCCCTTGAGGTGTTCGTTGAAATGCCCGTCTCGGCCACCGCAACCTCGTGGTCGAATTGTGATTGAAATTCATGAGTTAGTGTTGTTCGAAATCGGTTTGGATATTTTAAATATATGTACATGCTTCTTTGTACAACTTTTATGAATAACATAGCAATATCATCCTATTTTGGTGACATGTATAGGCAAGCATGGCGTGGTAATGCGTAGTGTTTGTTGGTCGCGTCTTTGGGGATCTATCTAACCCGGGAAGATTGCTATGCTCAAGTCCAAGGCTACGCTAATAATTATTTAGAAAATACAACAGAAAGGTGAAAAGTAAATCGCCTACAATGGTGCAAACTAGCGGCCCCGGAGATTGAAGAGAAGCCACCCCCACATACTTATGAAGATTGCAAGAATTCCGCTTAATTGGTTTTGGAAAGATGTCATGCTTTTATTTATGTCTATGACTCTGTGGTCATTGTTCTTTTTATTTTAGAAGTTTATGTAGGCTTAGTTTCTAGAACATTAGGTGGATTTTGTTATATGTAACCATTAAATCCTCGTAATGTTTTGACGATATTAATGTATGATGATTTTTCGGATTTAAAAAAGAGCTGAATTCCACGAATAAATTCAAAAATTTAAAACAAAAAACGCCGGGTGGCATGGGCCCGACGGTGAATGACCAACAAACCGGTAGTGTAACTATACCAAACACTATCGGTTTGAATTACTAACCGTCATAGACAGCGAAACATCACCGGTCGGCTGCATTAACCAACCGATAGTCTTCACTCTAATAACGCCGCTGCCGGGTTGAGATCAGCCGACGGTGTTCACGTAAAGTTCACTAACGGGTTCAAAGTAAGCCGTCATTGTTAGCTCTTCGATACACCTTCGGCTCTCGGTCTAACCCGATAGTGTTATCCCCACGCCTGTCGGTTCGTTAAAGCCCGACGGTGCTCCCAATATCAACTCGCCGGTGACTTCCGAACTCGCATTGTTTGGATCAAAAATCTTTGTCGGTCGTGGAACACACCCGAGCGGTGTTCGGTGACGATCGCCGCCGGTTCGATATCAAACGGCGATCTCTCCTCAAATCACCGCCGGTGTTTTGACCCGTAGTGTTTCAAACCCCACATCACTACCGCTATGGTTTACGCGGTTCAGTTTCTAGCGGTGAAGGGGTTGGAGCCCGGCGATGATGGACAATTACGTAGTAGTGAAATATGGCGATTAGTATCCTTCTGTTGTTTGAATACCAAGAAATTGTAACTTCATCCATCTATGTTTGTCGTTTTTCAATGAGCCCGTGCTCCTACTAGTGTGGATGCATTGTTATTCATTTTTTTTTCAAATTTAGCCAAATCTATAGAAAAGAGCTGTGATATTTATGACACCAAATTAGTATCCATATAACTATAGTTTCATAACATGCTTGTTTGGTATCACAAAATATTTTTATTTTCTATAAATTCAATCAAACATAAATGGCTTTGCTCAGGATATGACTCTAGAAATTGATTTTTTTTTTTTGGGACAGGAGAGTACAGTTTCAACATCTATCTTTTTTTTTTCTAGTAACTAGTAATGGTGTATATAAAATCGATAATGTTTCAGCTTTTCCTTTATTATAGGGAAAAGTTGAAGTACGTGGTCATGCCCTTAAAGCTCAATTATTACGCCAACCACCGCCACTCCCGCGCAGCAAAATGGAAACACAAAGGGATGGCTAGAACTAATGAGACGAGATAGGGCCAGCTGTGGAGTTCTCCTTGGCGTTTTGGAGCTGCATCTGTTTGCACTCGTTTCATATGTTTAGAAAAATTATTGAGCTGCGGCGCCATGGGGCCTTGGTTTGTGCAGCATTATTCTTGCCAACTGAAT
Organism: Hyparrhenia diplandra; assembly: GCA_015847255.1. NCBI lineage: Eukaryota > Viridiplantae > Streptophyta > Magnoliopsida > Poales > Poaceae > Hyparrhenia > Hyparrhenia diplandra. The sequence continues at coordinate 357,327 of JADLZK010003904.1, forward strand.
TCGTTTTTGGATCCCACCTCGTTAGGGACTACAGTTCTAAAGGAACGGACTAAAAAGTGACTAAGACATTTTTAGTCCTATTAGAGCAAATATTATAATATAGCCATCAAGCCCTTTGTAAGGTTCCTCATGCGCTTACTGGGCTTCTCCTAGCCTACCCATGCGGTAGTTAACTCTTTCTAACTAATATGGACTCACTTGTCTATCTCACATATTGTCTTGGTTCTTGTGTCCAAGTCGTTTTGTAAACTTTTACAACCCGCTTCTCCTCTCTCTCCCCTTCTCCCTATCCACATCAGCATTTAGCCTTTACTACTGCCATAATACTTGCTCTTAGAGCATCTCCAACACTACATTAGTACTTAAAACATGTACACTACCTAAATCTCTATTTAGGTAGCCAACTATTTCTATACTACTCATTTTTTGCCTTCAACTCCACAAGCACTACCTAAATTCTGGCTCTCAAATTCAATTTAGCCAATGACGAGTGGAGCCCACGTGTCCTCATCTTCTTCTCTATTGCCATCGACAACTCAACGCCAACGCCGTTGTCCCTTCCACACTTCCATGGCATGCGAGTCCTCCCCATTGAGGCATGGCAAGGGCCATCTCGCCTATGGGGAGCGCCGCGATGGAGATGGTCTTAAATGCGCCATTCGGCGGGGACCTTCGTGGTCGAACAAGCCGGGGAGGGCGCCACGAGCCCGCGACGAGGGGGGGCACCACGACCGCAAGAGGGAAGGGCATGCCACTGCGTGTGAGGGTCGCCACCCGTGGAGGCGGTGTCGCGGCGATGAGGGCCGACAACAGGGGAGAAGCTCCGCCGACGCCAAGGAGGTGCTTCGCCGGCAAGGGAAGCCAGCGGGGACAGAGGAGTCGCCCGGCAGGGAAGAGGTAGAGGTGCACCATAACGCTTTCATGTGTTACATCGAAAAGGCTTAAAACAGCCGGTTATTGCATAGCATTTGTCTAAAGTTTAGGGTGGGGGATAGTTGAGGAAAACCAAACCGTGCCTCTATGCGATTCATGGGCACATTCCCCGGGTGTGGGTAACAAAATGTACTGCACTCCCTAAAAAAAAAATAACAAAGTGTACTGCACTGTACTACTACTACTACGCCGGAGTAGTTCGTTATTGGAGCAGATAGGACAAAAGCCTCAATTAGGCTCAAGATCACTGCTTCCCAGCTTAGCTGACAAGACTGTCCCCTGGGCGTGGGAGGCACGTCCTGCCAGACTCCTACGCACTCCCCGGTTTCTTTTTGACTCTGCCTGTGAGGCACCAGATGCCTTTTGATTCATTCATCTGGAAAAAGCGTCGTCCCTCGACTTTTAATTTCCTTCTTGTTTGTCCCGATCCCGGTGTTGTGGCACATGTTAAACTTACAGTACGTACTACTGGTACGACTAGTTCACCAACGCATGCACAGTGCATGACGCGAGGCACGACACGCTCGATGAAGCACTGTGCCGGTGTGCGGAGGCGGCGCGGGAAGAGACAACGGCGATGCGCGACGCGACGCGACGAACGACCGCAAAAGGTGTCGCGTGAAGCAGTACAGTTCCTGTTATTGGAACTCAGAAGATGGCGGCGCCCGTCTCGCGCACGGCACGAACCGCGGTGGCGTGTCCGCGTGGGGGAGGCCAGCACGCGAATGCTGAAACAATCGACGCGTGTCTTCGGATTTTCCTCAAAAAGTAGCAACAAAGCAACTGTTTTTGCGCGTTTCGAAGAGATGACGAGGCCATGCTTCGTGCCCAGGTTATTTATTGGGCAATGGAGGAGAGTGAGCCAAAATAGAGAAACTTGCCCGTACTCACCACACGCGCCGTTTCTGATTACCGTTGAGGCTCAGTCCTTTCCCGGAGAGCGAGCAGACGGAGTGTGGGTGGGCGTGGGGCCCAACGTATCGGTGTCCTGTATCACCCATGTGACAAGGATAGCGGTAAAGGAAAAAGGCGGTATACCAAACAGACCCATGTGTTGACCGGTGCTGGATTTTCTATGTTTTTGTTAATCCCTTCCAAAACATCTTATAAAAAATATTACAGTGGCTGAAATTTTGATTTCTATCGGGTGATGATGTCAGTCGTTCGAACGGTAAATGGATGGTCCAGCACCCTATTCAACTCCGTTTAATCCTCCAGCACACAGATTTCCGGTCGATAAAAAATGTTTAAATATAATTTCTAGATCTAACGGTTTTATTAGTCGCGCCATTATTGTGCCCGGCATGACTATTCCGCCGTGTCGCGCCACATGCGTTTGGCGTGACAATGCCCGCCATGGTGGCGTGTCAAGCGTTGGGCCAATCTTGTGTGGCGGATCCTGAGTCACAGATAATCCTGTGCTAAGCGGGCCAACCTAGTTTCTTTTTCCTCTCTCTCCGCCCACTCCTGTGCTAAGTGGCACAGACTCCACTGCGCTACCGCCGGGCCAGCCTCCTACACTAGATAGGTATACCACTCCCTTTCCCTTTCGATTTCTTCCATCTAGTTAGTTCCCGACTTCATAGTTAGGGTATATGAAATAGGGAAATGGTGGATGTTTTGTTGCATTGTTTTGCGTATTGGATTGTCACATTAGGTTCGGTAGACTTTGCCCACAAATTAGACGTAAAGTATTAGTTACATAAACCCAAGTAGTTAATATTTGTCGATTTTATGATTGAACGGTGCTACTGATCATATTTAGGTGGAAATGTGGTTTTGTGTAGTAGTAAATGTAGTTCCCTCTTTGAACGTATATAGGGAATAAATCGAACTTGAAGAAACATATATGCATCTCTCTCCCTAGCTATATATGTACTACTACTTTAGCTACAGCATTTTCGGGATCGTATATATTGGACATGACACCGTACACTCTAGCTACCTAGAACCAATGTTCGTGGAGGTACACATTCCCCGGAGCGCTATTCGACGACATGACATGCATGCGTCGTTGCTAGGTTTGTTTGCTAGGATATCAAGGACAACAGTGAACGGATAGATAGAATCGAACACAAAGAATCATTAATAGGGTGTGTTTGTTAAGATTGTTTGTACATGGATGGTGTGAGTAGTGTGCCTGTGTTGAGTGGGCGTGCGTATGTACGAGCATATACTACTGATTTATACGCGGGATGAGAGACGTCAAAAAGGAAAAATAGGGTGTGTTTGTTTTGGGAAACCAACCCATTCTACGAGAGGTAATGCACCATGATTCATTCATCAAATCAAATGAAATGGCCTCATTTCTCATACTAGTACTAATCATTACTAGTCTGTAAGGATTAAGGTGCAGATGAATCAACTCTTGTGTATTTCAAAGACCAAACAAAAAGCTTGTGGTTGTGGGCTGCAAGTGCTTGTGGTCCTATATATATAAAAACCAAACACTCCATAAAATTACTGTTTGTCCCGTCGTTCTGCATATGCTTGTGGTTGTGGGCTGCAAGTGCAACAAACTTTCCGGGATCTTCATACTCTGACATATGACAAAGTTTTTTTGCCAGGTTCCAACGACCCAAAAGACGGCAAGGGTTTTTGGTTTTGTCAAACATTGATGAAATAAAATGTGAAAGGTTGATCTGTTTCTTTGGCCACCAAAATTTTAAGAAAAATAGTTAGCTTGCTATTTTACAAAATAAGATAGCAAAACTTCTTTTTTTAGTTGAAATTCTAAAAATAACCAAGACAAAAAGACAGCACAGTTATTGAATTTGCTCTTAGGGCCTGTAACACTAGCTCATGTACTTATTGGCTATCGTGGTGCCCAAACGGCGTCCGTAATGGTTAGCTATTTAGCTACCTAGATCGACGTGACACATGAAAAAAGTAAGAGAGAGAGTAGTGAAATCTCATGTTTGGTTTTGGAAATTGATGGCGACACTTGTGGACTAATCCTTTGCTCTAAGTATGTGACTTTAGAAAGGATTAGGTGGATGACAAGGTGCATGATGATCATGAACATGGACAAAGTCGGTGGACTTGATGGATCGTCAAGCTCGGTGATCGGCTTTGAGAGGAACAGGGAGATCAAGGCAAAGGTATACTTGATAGGGTTTTCCTTTTGGTGATCAAGACACGATAGAGCGTGTGATCACATTATAGGATAGATGGCCGACTATCAAGAGGGAATGCCGCGACAATCCTTGCATGAAGTGCTTCTAGGTCCATATCGATTTGCATGATGCATTTAGGACATGAGAGCACTAACTTCGATCTTGCCTAACATCTCGACGTGCTAACATTGGTGATAACGTGGTCATCTTGGGCGTGTTGGCAACCTATGGCAAGAGGCGAAGCAAGTTGGAAGCAAAGAGCAAAGAAAAGGAAGAAGATGCCGCCGCCCGTAGGCGGCCGGACGCCAGGAAAAGTGGCCGGGCCTTGGCCGGAGCGTCCGGTCGGTCGCGTCCGGCGAGCACTGCTCGGCCTTGAAATTGGCCGGGCCGCTCGGCCGGAAGCTGGACCGGATAAAGCCGGTGCGACGGACGCTGCGGCCGGCGGACGCAGCGAGGAGGGCGCCCGGTGTGGGCCCGACCCTTTGCCGTAGCGGCCGAAGCGATGGCCGGGACGCTGGGCCGGACCGGCTTGGTGCGTCCGGTCAGCGTCCGGCCACCCCCAGAAGAGCCCATTTTGAACTCCAACGGCTCTTTCTCGAGGGGGTCTCTATATATACTTGTTTGGCCGGTATTTGGAGCCCTCTCTTGCACATTTGAACACTCCTACACACTTGTGAGCTTGTGATACTCCTCTCCACTCATCTCCTCATCACTAATTCGGATTCTTGGTGAGATTGAGAGAGATAGAAGTGCATTGCTTGCATCGGTTGCATTTAGAAGCACTTCATCCTTGGAGAAGCCGCGGGATCTTGTTACTCTTGGGAATTTGCCCGGTTCCCTAGCGGCTTGGAGCAAGAGGCGGTGTTGAGCTCGATTGGAGCTTGTTCGAGGCCACAGGTGTGGTGATTGTGAGGGGTCGTTCCTTACCCCCGAAGGGAGATCGCGAAAAAGGAGCACTAGTGGATTGCTCGTGGCTTGTTGGACCCTCTCTTGTGTTCGGTTGATTGAGCTCCCAGGGGGATTTGGCATTGGCCATTAAGCTTATCATCCGTCAAGTGAGTGTGTCGCCACAACGGGGACTAAGCGTCTTGCGGCAAGCACGTGAACCTCGGTGAAAAATCATCGTGTCACTTGTCATTGCTCGTTGGAGATTTCTTGTACACGGTGATTGGCCACAACCTCTACTCGACAACGGTGGTATTGTATTCTAGCCTCTCTTCGCATTACTTTGGTAGTATATTTGTTAGGGTGCTTAGTTGAGTAGCTTGCTTAGCTTAGTTATCTCCTAGTGGTAGAATTAGTTAGTTTTTCTTGCCCACCTAGGAGTAACTTAGCAACCTAGCCTTTGTGTGTGATTAGAGATATTAGACTTGCTAGAATTGCTAGGAGGCTTGCGTAATTAGGTTGAAGCATTTGCATTTGCGTTTTATTTACTCACTTGCTTAGTGTTGTTTTATTTACTAACCGCCTTGCTTAGTGTTGTTTGTAGAATTTTTAATAGGCTATTCACCCCCCTCTAGCCATTAGGACCTTTCAAGTGGTATCATAGGGGCAAGATAGGCACCGTATTTGAGTGGCTTAACATCCAACGGTGACAAAACAATGGCTACTTTCCATGTCAACAACACCAAGAAGGCGCCACCTTTCGATGGCACCAACTATGGGCATTGGAAGTTGAAGATGACAGCACACCTCAAGCAAATCAATAGAGAAGTGTGGGTTGTCACGGAGAACAAGTTTGAGGTTGCTAAGCCAAGTGAGCCAACCGCCGCCGAGGAGAAGAAAATCTATGCCAATGATGTGGCCGTGAGTGCTTTTCATGAGGCATTCAATGATAGAGTGTTTGAGCAAGTCAAGACACTCACCATCGCCCATGATATATGGAAGAAACTAGAAGAATGTTATGAGGGCACCAATGGAGTCAAGCAAGCAAAGGCCTACATCAAGCTTGAGCAATTCAATAGTTTCAAGATGGAGGATGATGAGAGTGTGCTTGGGAGATGTTCCACCGCATGCAAGTGTTGGTGAACGATCTCAAAGCACTAGGAGAAGACATCAAGGACACAACATTCAACATGAAGTTCTTGAGGTGCTTACTAGGAGAGATTTGAGACACTCAAGACCGTGCTTGTGAAGACCAACTTGAAGCTCTTGACACCAAATCAATTGCTTGATGAGGTGATGACCGATGACTCATTTAGAGATGACTCAAAGAAGCAAGAGCTCATCAACAAGGCCAACAAGAAGATCAAGGATGAGGACAAGAAAGATGACAAGAAAGGACTAGCACTCAAAGCTAGTTCATCATCCAAGGGCAAGAAGAAGAAAGAGGAATCAAGTGATGATGAGGCGGCACTTCTACAAGTGGAAGTGAAATTGATGAGCACATGGCCCTCTTTGTGAGGAAATTGGGCAAGTATGTGAAGAAGAGCTACATCTCATCAAAGAAGAACAAGAAGAAGCAATCAATCAAGAAGAAGACCAAGGATGGCAAGAATGAAGGCAACATGACATGTTTTTCGTTGCCATGATGATTGTCACTTGATTGCGGAGTGTCCATATGATAGTGATGATGAGAAGGGCATCAAGAAGGCAAGAAAGAAGAATGATGCCAAGAATGAGAAAGAGAAGAAGCCCAAGAAGAAGAATGAGTCCCATGTTGCTATATGGGATAGTGATGGTTCATCTTCTTCAAGTGATGAAGAGGAGGACAAGAAGAAGAAGAAGGGACAAGCTCACCTTGCTATGCATGACAAGATCTCCCTCTTCGACACTCCTTCATCATGCTTCATGGCTAAGGCCACTAAGGTACAATCTATCACTAATGATGATGATGATAGTGATAGTGATAGTGATGATGAGGAACCAACATACACTAAGGAAGAATTGAAAACCATGCTTGATGATAGCATTGACATGTACAAGGATAGTAGAAAGGAGGCCAAGGGCTTCGCGCAAGGAAATAAAAAGCCTTAAGCAAGAACTTGAGGAGCTTCGGGCATCTTATGAGAGTCTAAAGGTAGACCATAAGAAGCTTGAGAAATCTCATTCTAAGCTAGAGAAAGCTCACTCCTCTCTACTAGAAGAGCACAAGTTGTGCCAAGTTGTGGAAGATGTTAGTACATGTCATGCTAGCATCATGTGTGATCTTCTAGATGATGATTCATCTCCCAAGTGTGACACCTCCACTAGCATTATCACTAGCACATCCATCTCTAGTGAGGATACTTGCAACCCAATGCTTATTCATGAGAATGCAAGTTTGAAAAGGGAAGTAAAGGAGCTCAATCACTCCTTGGCTAAGGCCTATGGTGGTGAGGACCGCTTGCTTATGTGCTTGGGTAGCCAAAGGGCATCCTTGTATAAGGAAGGCTTAGGCTATATCCCCAAGAAAGGCAAGGCCGCCTATGTGACTCACAAGACTCGTTTTTGTGAAGAGCAATGGTAGCTATTGCAAAGCTTGCAAGCAAGTTGGTCACTTAGAGCCAAAGTGCATGAACAAGAAAACCAATGTCTCTTCCATCAAGCTTGATCACTCCTATATGCTTGTGAAGAAGGACAATGGTGTTCGTGCTAGGTTCATTGGTACACCATGGATGGGCTCAAAGAAGAAAGCCATTTGGGTACCAAAGGCCTTGGTGACTAACCTTGAAGGACCCAAGCAATATTGGGTACCTAAGAAGAATTGATCTTGTTTTGTAGGTCAATTACCGTCTTGGGAGGAGAGCATTGGATAATGGATAGTGGGTGCACTCAACACATGACCGGGGATTCTAATATGTTCAAGACTATTAGCATCAAGGGCATTGATGAATATGAGTCTATCACATTTGGCAATGACAAGAAAGGCAATGTGTTGGGATTAGGCAAGATAGCAATTACCCAAGAAAAGAGTCTATCCAAAGTGTTGCTAGTTGATCATCTTGATTACAACCTATTGTCGGTCTCTCAACTTTGTGACCATGGCTACAAGTGCATATTCACAAGTCAAGAAGTTGAAGTAGTTAGTGGTGATGGTGCCAATATGATCTTCAAGGGATTTAGACATGGTGATCTCTACCTTGTTGATTTCAAGTCCAAGGAAGCCAAATTGACAACATGCTTACTCTCACAAGCTAGCAAAGGGTGGTTGTGGCATAGAAGACTTGGTCATGTTGGGATGAAGCAATTAAACAAGTTAGTGAAGCATAACTTGGTTAGAGGCTTGGATGATGTGAAGTTTGAGAAGGACAAACCTTGTGGAGCATGTCAAGCCGGGAAGCAACATGGCAATGCACATCCAACCAAGAGCATCATGAGTACAAGCAAGGCATTTGAGTTGCTACACATGGACTTGTTTGGGCCAACATCATATTCAAGCATTGGAGGCAACAAGTATGGTTTTGTCATAGTTGATGACTACACTAGATACACTTGGGTGTTCTTTTTGCATGACAAGAATGATGTGTTTGAGCTATTCAAGACCTTTGTCAAGAGAGTGCAAAATGAATTTGAAACATCCATCAAGAAGATTAGAAGTGACAATGGGAGTGAGTTCAAAAACACAAGAATTGAAGAGTTGTGTGATGAGCTTGGAATTGGACATCAATTCTCACCAACCTACACTCCTCAATCCAATGGTGTAGTTGAAAGGAAGAATAGAACCTTGATTGAAATGGCAAGATCAATGCTTAGTGAATACAATGTTAGTCATTCCTTTTGGGCCGAAGCTATCAACACGGCTTGCTATTGTAGCAACCATTCTCTATTGACCATGGGATGCTTGGCAAGACACCATATGAGTTACTCAATGGAAGTTCAAAGCCCAACATTGGTTATTTTAGAGTCTTTGGATACAAATGAAGCTAGCACTAGTGGGACCCAAGATGAAGATCAAGATCAAGAGAAACAAGCTAGTCCAACTCCCCATCCTAGTCATCAAGTGCAAGTGATGCAACCATCCAATATTGCAAGAGACCACCCAATTGATCAAATTGTGGGTGACATCAATAGTGGAGTGGTTACTAGAAGAAGACTAGCATCTTTTTTTGTGCTCACCATGCATTTGTAGCACAAGAAGAGCCGGAGAACATAGTTGATGCACTCAAGAAGGAGGATTGGATCAATGCTATGCATGAAGAGTTGAACAACTTCAAGAGAAATGATGTATGGGAATTGGTGGAAAGGCCAAAGAACTACAATGTGATTGGAACCAAGTGGGTCTTCAAGAACAAGCAAGATCAAGATGGAATTGTGATTAGAAACAAGGCAAGGCTAGTAGCTCAAGGGTTCACTCAAGTAGAGGGTCTTGATTTTGGAGAGACCTATGCACCGGTTGCTAGACTTGAAGCAATTAGAATCTTGCTTGCTTATGCATGTGCTCATGAAATCAAGCTCTATCAAATGGATGTGAAAAGTGCTTTCTTGAATGGCTTCATCAATGAGTTGGTGTATGTGGAGCAACCCAGGGTTTTGAAGATGAGAAGTATCCCAACCATGTCTACAAGTTGAAGAAAGCATTGTATGGCTTGAAGCAAGCACCTAGAGCATGGTATGAGAGGTTGAGAGATTTTCTTCTCTCTAAAGGGTTCAAGATGGGCAAAGTGGACACCACTCTCTTCACCAAGAAGATTGGCAAAGATTTGTTTGTGTTGCAAATATATGTTGATGACATTATCTTTGGGTCAACCAACCAAGAGTTTTGTGAAGAGTTTGCTAAGATGATGGCAAATGAGTTTGAAATGTCAATGCTTGGAGAGCTCACATTCTTTCTAGGACTTCAAATCAAGCAAATGAAGAATGGCACATTCATAAGTCAAACCAAGTACATCAAAGACATGATCAAGAAGTTTGATCTACAAGATGCCAAGTCAATGTCCACACCAATGGCAACCAATGGAAGCCTAGATCCCGATCCAAGTGGCAACATGGTTGAGCAAAAGAAGTATAGGTCCATGATTGGTAGTTTGCTCTATGCAACCGCATCAAGACCGGACATAGCATTTAGTGTGGGCATGTGTGCTAGATATCAATCCGATCCAAGAGAAAGTCACCTCAAGGCAACAAAGAGAATCATTAGGTACTTGAAGGGCACTCAAGATGTGGGACTATGGTATCCAAAGGGATCCAAGTTTGATTTGATTGGATATTCGGATTCCGATTATGGAGGATGCAAGATAAATAGAATGAGCACAAGTGGCACATGCCAATTCCTTGGAAGGTCACTAGTATCATGGTCTTCAAAGAAGCAAAATAGTGTTGCTCTCTCTACCGCCGAAGCCCGAATACATTAGTGCGGGAAGTTGTTGCACTCAATTGCTTTGGATGAGGTCAACATTGAAGGATTTTGGATTCACATTTGACAAGGTTCCATTGTTTTGTGACAATGAAAGTGCTAGAAAGATGACTCAAAATCCGGTTCAACATCCAAGAACAAAGCACATTGATATAAGGCACCACTTCATAAGAGATCATCAACAAAAGGGTGACATTTGTATCATGGGCATTGGCAATCAAGATCAACTAGCCGACATATTCACCAAGCCACTTGATGAGAAGAGGTTTTGCATGCTAAAGGGAGAATTGAACATTATTGACTTCTCCAACTTGAGTTGATGCACCCCACTTATATGACATGCCTCTCCTTCGACAAACACCCAAGGTAAAAGTTGGTTGTCATGGCATTCATACTTGCTAAGGACTTGTTAGTGCATCTAGACATCATGCAATTTAATAGGCTCATTCATGGTAAATAAAATGATTTCATTGTATGTGTGGCACCACTATTGCTTTGAATGTTTTTTTATGAACTAGTGGTGGCATATGACATGTTTATGTGCTTGCAATCCTAGTGTCAACTCTAGAAAATGAGCTATTGATGTGTATTCTAACATGGTGCAAGATAACCCTTATGTATATGAGGTGTGAAAAAGCTTGTCCTTGGTTCAAACTTGAATACATGGAAAGGCAAGTGATCTAGATGAGACCACATGTGATACTTTGATTAACTTGATTTCTCTCATTTACACCTTTTTGGTGATTGTTGACAAAGGGGGAGAAATAAGTCACAAAGATGTTGGAAAGGATCACACAAATAGGGGGAGCAAGCTCATAGACTATTTGTGCATTTGTATGTGCATGATCATAATGAAATGTGCATTGGCAATCTAAATTCAATATACATGATTGCTTGTTGCATAGGATGTATCTAGACAAAGCTCACATTTTAAGCCTATAATGTTGATCTCATGGGGTATGTTGAGTTTTTGATGAAGTCTAGATACATGATGCTAAGGACTCCGATGGTTTCACGCTTCAAAGGTCCAATTTCTATAACTTTAGCATCTCTTTTGGTATTAGTATCTCTCCCCATGATTTCTATCCAACATATGTGCCAAAATTGAACCAAACACATGGAAGCACATATGTAGGGGAGCCACTACTATCAAAACCGAACCTTGAAATGATTGTCCATTCCTTGACTTTTGTTCAAAACTCTAATGGGCAAGCAATTCAAGTTAAATTGAATTTATCTCTTATCTTTGTGAGTTGGTTGTCATCAATTACCAAAAAGGGGAGATTGAAATCTCATGTTTGGTTTTGGAAATTGATGGCGACACTTGTGGACTAATCCTTTGCTCTAAGTATGTGACTTTAGAAAGGATTAGGTGGATGACAAGGTGCATGATGATCATGAACATGGACAAAGTCGGTGGACTTGATGGATCGTCAAGCTCGGTGATCGGCTTGAGAGGAACCCGGGAGATCAAGGCAAAGGTATACTTGATAGGGTTTTCCTTTTGGTGATCAAGACACGATAGAGCGTGTGATCACATTATAGGATAGATGGCCGACTATCAAGAGGGAATGCCGCGACAATCCTTGCATGAAGTGCTTCTAGGTCCATATCGATTTGCATGATGCATTTAGGACATGAGAGCACTAACTTCGATCTTGCCTAACATCTCGACGTGCTAACATTGGTGATAACGTGGTCATCTTGGACGTGTTGGCAACCTATGGCAAGAGGCGAAGCAAGTTGGAAGCAAAGAGCAAAGAAAAGGAAGAAGATGCTGCTGTCCAGAGGCGACCGGACGCTGGGAAAAGTGACCGGACGCGGACCGGGAGGCCCCGGTCAGTGCGTCGTCGCGCGAGCACTCGCAGCGCGAAATTGACCGGACCTTCGATCGAAGCCTGGACCGGATGCTTCGATTGCCCGGCCGACGGCCGCGGCCGGACGCTACGAGGAGGGCGCCGCCGGTGGCCCGACCCTTGTCGGTAGCGACCGGAAGCAGTGACCGGACGCTGGACCGGACCCGCTGGTGCGTCCGGTCAGCGCGTCCGGTCACCCCGCAGAGAGCCCATTTTGAACTCCAACGGCTCTTTCTCGAGGGGGTCTCTATATATACTTGTTTGGCCGGTATTTGGAGCCCTCTCTTGCACATTTGAACACTCCTACACACTTGTGAGCTTGTGATACTCCTCTCCACTCATCTCCTCATCACTAATTCGGATTCTTGGTGAGATTGAGAGAGATAGAAGTGCATTGCTTGCATCGGTTGCATTTAGAAGCACTTCATCCTTGGAGAAGCCGCGGGATCTTGTTACTCTTGGGAATTTGCCCGGTTCCTTAGCGGCTTGGAGCAAGAGGCGGTGTTGAGCTCGATTGGAGCTTGTTCGAGGCCACACCGGTGGTGATTGTGAGGGGTCATTCCTTACCCCGCGGGAGATCGCGAAAGGAGCACTAGTGGATTGCTCGTGGCTTGTTGGACCCTCTCTTGTGTTCGGTTGATTGAGCTCCCACCGGGATTTGGCATTGGCCATTGCTTATCATCCGTCAAGTGAGTGTGTCGCCACAACGGGGACTAGCGTGCCGGCAAGCACGTGAACCTCGGTGAAAAATCATCGTGTCACTTGTCATTGCTCGTTGGAGATTTCTTGTACACGGTGATTGGCCACAACCTCTACTCGACAACGGTGGTATTGTATTCTAGCCTCTCTTCGCATTACTTTGGTAGTATATTTGTTAGGGTGCTTAGTTGAGTAGCTTGCTTAGCTTAGTTATCTCCTAGTGGTAGAATTAGTTAGTTTTTCTTGCCCACCTAGGAGTAACTTAGCAACCTAGCCTTTGTGTGTGATTAGAGATATTAGACTTGCTAGAATTGCTAGGAGGCTTGCGTAATTAGGTTGAAGCATTTGCATTTGCGCTACGCCGTTTTATTTACTAACCGCCTTGCTTAGTGTTGTTTGTAGAATTTTTAATAGGCTATTCACCCCCTCTAGCCATTAGGACCTTTCAAGTAGTCTCTAGCAACGAGCCAATAGCTGATCTATTTCACGTAGTCCAAGAACATGTGAGAGGAGTGTGTGGGTCGAATAGTATAAAATAGTCTTTTTCTTTATCTCTCACCTCCACATCAATAGACTACGTAGCTAGTACTAGCTATTACCATTGCGGATGCCCTAAGACTATTGTAGAGGTGGTTGGCTCCAAATTAACTCCGAATGCCAATGTTATCTATGAAAACTACACACACTTTCCATAGCTACCACGTCATCTATGGAAACTATCTTCTACAATGTTGGTTTCTATGCCTAATAAATGCTGATGCTTTTTTTTTTCTTTTCTCTCTTGACTCCATCGTGTTCCTCCTAGCCACTAGCTAAGCTCGAGTAGGCCGAAAGCAGGCATGGTTGGCGCCGCCAAGCGGGTGTGGCGGAGCAGCGCTAGTGCAGTCGAGCGGGCGCGGCCAAGTAGTTGCGGCGGAGAGGCGCGACGAGTGAGTGTCGCCGGCACGAGCGGGTGCGGTCGGCAAGTGAGCGCGGCGGCCATTGACACCAACAGTTTGTTCCCAACGCTATTTCGTCGTTTCTTCGTGCCTTGGGGCCGAGGGATAACGTCGTTTCTATTCCAAGAAACGGTTTCCTCAGTTTTGCTTCTCTTTCCTCATTAATAAGACTGTCATGTCAGCATTTTGTCTACGTGGCGCCTCATTTAATAGGGATAGAAGCCACCATTAATAGCCCATTGGGACTGCCCTTAAAGCACCCCCGGGGGGTAGATCTATCTTGTATCTAGAACAAAGGTAGGTCGACCGAAGTCTTTGTGCGCGCCTTAATTAGTGTCATCGAGATTCTCTTTCCTTGTTTTTCTCTACTAGTAAACTACTAGTGCATGCATCCATCCAAGGACTAGGATGATGACATGACAGCGCAATCAAATATACAGTAGGTCTATAGGAGCACACCCTTGTTTAAGCGATCCTCCTCCACCTGCTACATACTCTGGAGTCTCTGGCGTGGACCGCTACTACGACTACTACTAGTTCGATTCGGCACCAATTTAGGAACACACACACATTCCGCCTCGATCTCATCCTGTCCTTAATTGGTTGCATCAGAGTTAGTTATTCGACGTCGAACGTATGCATGCAATATAATGTTCGCACTGTACAGTATGTGTACGTGCCGATGCATTCATGGTTCGGATTTGTTCAGTCCATGACAATGTATGTACGAGAACGAGAGAGAGAGATCCGCTGATGAGCTGAGCATATGCAAAAACAACCACAGATACATTGATTGAACTTGGGGATCGCGGAGAGATCCTGGTGCGTTACAGATTCGAGAGGCAAGGGAATCTTGAATGGTTTGGAGCGTAGTGCCGATGGTGGGAGACTCGGCACATGGTTCCCATCGGCGCCCCAACCATCCATACACCGTCTGTTTCCCACCCACGGAGAGAACACACTAGCTAGTCCCACTCCAAGCTTAACCTCTCTCTCCCTCTGGCCAGCTGGTACTACTACTACTTTGTTGGCGCTATAAGAACCAGCCTCTCCAAGCTTAACCTCAGTCTCTCCACCTAATAAAGTCGCTAATCTACATCTCTTGAACCTTGCCTCGTTCAAAAACTCGGTTTGCCGATCGACTAGAGAGATCGATCAGCGAGCTGCTGCTGCAGCTGCAGGGTGAGTAAATTAAACCTACTAGCTTTCGTTTTTTGGGCGGTTGGTTTAACTTTAATCTCTCTCTCTCTCTCTCTCTATAGGAGCTGCTTGTGTGTTTGGCGTGTTCATATATATATATATGGTCTTTCGATTTGATGCTATGAATGATGCTGCTGCTGTTCTGCAACTACTACCAGTAACTAGCTAGCTGGCTTTGAGGTGGGTTTTAACGTACAACGACTCCCCCTCGATCTGCCTCCTCTCCAATCCATAAGTGCCACTTGTTAATTTGGCAACCGCCGGCGGGATCGATACCGAGTGTCAGATCCGAGTGATAGGGTTTTGGGGCGCCCGCTTCTCTTGCTCGCCGCGCAGCGCGCGACAAGCTTGGAGCACAGCAGCCGATCGAGGCTACAGCCGGCAGCCCCACCAGCGCCACAGGTCCCACGCTCAGGTTCAGCAGCAGCCTCTGCCGCCGCCACCTCCCGCGGAGCTCATCCGGTACGAGTCGCAGCAAAAGCGCCGCGACTGGAACATGTTCCTGCAGTACCTGCGGAACCACAAGCCGCCGCTGACGCTGGCGCGCTAGCTGCACTGCAGCAGCGCGCACGTCGTCGAGTTCCTCCGCTCTGGAGTCTGGACCAGTTCAGCAAGACCAAGGTCCACGCGCCTACTTCGGCCAGCCCAACCCGCCGGCGCCCTGCGCTCGCAGCGCGCACGAGCGGGCGGCCCGAGCCACGTACACCGCCGAGGATTTCGTCCAGATGCTGGTGCTCGACGGGCGGCTGCTTCATCATCGAGCTCTAGCCCGGCCGGCCGGCCCACATGCGGCGAACGACGCCGTCACGCATCGACCAGCTGATGAGCTGCAACGCCTGGGGGCGCCTGCTCCCGGCAACGCGACCGACGATGACTGGGGTCTCCCGCCGCCGCCCCGGCCGCCTTGTCGATCGTCTTCGCCGATCGATCAGCTCCCAGCCCACATGCGGCAACCCAAACCGCGTCACGCATCCACCATCTGATGAGCTGCCACGCCCCTGGGCCTGGGCGCGCCTGCTCCTGGCAACGCGACCGACGACGACTGGGGTCTCCCGCCTCCGCCGCGGCCGCCTCGTCGTACGTCTTCACCGATCGATCAGCTCCAGCCCACATGCGGCAAAAGGCGCCGTCACGCATCCACCACCTGAGATGAGCATGAGCCGCCACACCTGGGCACGCCTGCTCCCGGCAACACGAACCATAATCCTGGACTCCGAAGCGCGCCGGTCCGCGTGGATCGCGGCGCACCCGGATCGAAGCTACCCGCGCGCGCGTGTGCATGTGCCCGCGTGCCCCGTCGACCCGGACGGCGACCACCTGCTGCTGCGGGCGTTCAAGAACAACTGCCGCGTGCACGTCCTCGACATGAAATCGATCCATATATCCTTCCCTTCGTTTAGCTACTTTCCAGAGTTACTAATCACCTTGTGGTTGCCAAAATTGCTAGCCCTAAGTATCTTAGATTATCTAACTATATATATTACTAATTAGAGGCTTCAATACAGACACCACGTTAATTCTCACCAAACGTGCTAAGAAAAAAAAATAGATACTAGAAATTCTTAGAATAATTAGAAACATCTAACCTTTAATTTAGTAGAATCCAATCATCATTGACGCGATAATAGCCATTGGTTCTGTTGTAATCTATAAAACACTACCCACCTATGCCATAAATATATAAAGTACACAGCCCCCTTATTTTGCATATAAATTACCTACATTTTCCATTACTTAAAAAGAAAAAAATAAATAACCCCTTAAATTTGTATATAAATTAACCACATATGTCATTATGAACATAATTCAAAATAATACCCTCAGATTGCATGTAAATTGGCCGCCAATTTAAAAGAACAAATCCAACTTTGTGTCTAGATTTTATTATGAGAAGTAATTAAAATATAACCCACTAATGTTGTATCCAGACTACTCACATATGTCATTATGAAAAATGATTTAAAATACATAATAACAATTTTGTAAATTATCCACATTTTTAATTATGAAATACCACTAAAAAATAACCTCCGAAACTTACATTCAACCTACCCATTATATTTGTATCTACCTCAACCGTTATAGAAAAAATATTTCTCAACTCTACGTGTCAATATTAAATATGTCATATTACAAAAAAAATAAATTGATATCTATAAAATACGAGATACATACACATTTATAAATTATAACTCTACAGCCATGAAATTAAATAAGCATAATGTTATACTTCACCATTTATACTATGTAAACATATAGATATTAGGATACATATTTATTTTTAATAGGTTATGAAGCATGAAAAAATGTTTAATCGACAAACTACATCGAAATTTTATAAGTAGTTATTTTAAATAAGTATATATTTTAGTTGAAACATTATGTCATAATAGTATTAGTAATTTAATGTTTAGCATTCTATGACATATAAGTATGTGCTATAACAAATTGAACAAGTTCGGCACTGAGTTTTTAACTTAGTTAATACAGGAAAACAACACTACTAAGACTTAAAAACCTTTTTAATAAGTAAATGAATTTTTAATAAAAGATGGAAAACACTAGAGTTTCTATCTAACATGTGAAAAAAATGTTGCCAACTCTGTTGAACGTCAAAAAATAAACTATTATTTATGACGTTAAGGAAAAGGATGCAACTAGAGTTTACATATCTTAATATTATGTGTCAACTAAATATATGTCATGCTAGAAACAAATACTAGAAATACTAACTAGAGGCCTCTAATGGAGCCTCCATGTTAATCCTTACGAGACGTGATAAGATAAAAAGATAGATCTTATAAATTCTCACAAAATCTGAAACATTTGACTATCAATTAGGCATAACCTAAATACTATTGATAATAATAGCTATTTGATCTATTATATAAAATAATTACCCACCTCTG
The DNA here is from genome assembly GCA_015847255.1 of Hyparrhenia diplandra. NCBI lineage: Eukaryota > Viridiplantae > Streptophyta > Magnoliopsida > Poales > Poaceae > Hyparrhenia > Hyparrhenia diplandra. The sequence continues at coordinate 375,252 of JADLZK010003904.1, forward strand.
CTATTGCGTAAAACAACATAAGACAACACTTCTCTATATTCAAACTACCCAAGTATGCCATTATGAAACATGATCTAAAGTATCTAAATTTTCTAATTAACCATGTACTCTTATTATGATAGATAATTTATGTAACTTAATCTTTAAATTTTTATTTTAAAAACAATATATTCTAAAATATACATCTGAGTATAGAGCATGTATATGTTTATACATCACTCATTTACATTAATATTAAGAAATTAGGATTTGGACAAAGTAAGCATGCATGATTGATACATGTTATGTTTCATCACAAAAAATATTTTTCTTAACAACTCCTATCCATTGATACTAACAAGAAGTATAAAACCACATTAGTAATCATGACATATAATTTATATATTATTGCTTTAGATATATTGATGTATTTTAACTAAAATATTTGACATGTCTATATTCATAGTATAATCATAATTGCACATTGAACTCCTTGACCACTGATGGATATATTTTCTCAACCCTTTAAGATTATTTTAGAGTAAAATGTCAATCATTATATAGCGCTAAGTATTAAAATTCTAATGAGGTTAGCACCGCTACCCCATCTGAAATCTCACTTGAAGCTCTATCAAATATCCTAAATGACATGGTGAAGGTTTCAAATGATTACTTTTGCTATTGTAGTATTTACCAAAAATACATATTGTTTAAAAAGTGCAAAAAGTAGGGCTAACTAAAATAAAATTATCACAATAGTTTTAGCTTGATGACATAAAAAAATCTACAACAGTCAACAAGAACAAAATTTGAAAAGGTAAATTGAGATTCACGACTTAAAGATATGTGATGCAGCAACAAGTATTGCCACAGTTAGAGGCAAACTAATCAATATTTAAAATATAGAAAGATGCTATGTAATGTAACTGGATAAATAAAAAATCATATAAATCAGTCCTTTGATAAAAAAAGTAGTTAATGTGTTTGTGATAATTGGACATTGTGACTATATGAAATATCTATTATGTCTATTTTGTAGAAATAAACAAAGATACAAACATTCAATTTAATATAAACAATTCTTTGTTAGTCAGATGTATTAAAAAAATATATGTGTAAAAAATTATAGCCCGAGCGAGAGCACAAGTTGATGAACTAGTATATTGTATGGGAAGGAACAGATGGATCTCATCATAGCATCTCCCTCTTCTCGATCGGGTTAAACCCCCGGCCCGGCCTCTTTATTTATATTATTGTTTGGTTCGGTTACTAAGTGATTTAGATGGCTTTGATCACTTGCTTTTGTAAAACATCCGGCCAGTTAGGTAATTCCATCTCGTTTCGCCTCTGCTAGGGCGAGCTAAATTGATTGTGGGCTAAATTGATTGTACAATTCTATTCGCCCCCTAGTGTGTCATTTATGACGCGTCGTTGTAACCTGCACATTGCGCAAACCTTTTGGGTATACGAGAAAAAAAAAAAGTTAATTCCATCTGGTTTCAATTCAATTCGGATCCTGATCTACCTAGTGGTGTTTTGCATGGCGAGCAGGTTAACATCATGGATCGTGTCTTTGCTAGACTCATGGGAGTTTCTACGCGGCAGCAACAGGCTTTGGGAATTCAGCAGCATTATTCCATTCGCTTCAGTGTGCTCCGACGAGCAACAAACAAATTTCATGCTCGAAATGTCATTGGAATTGGAGGGTTCGGGAAAGTTTATCACGGTATTTTGAATGGGACCAAGGTCGCTGTGAAACGTAGGGACAAGAACGCTCAACAAGGAGCGAAAGAGTTCCACGCCGAGATGGAGCTATTGTCAAGGCTGAACCACCTCAATCTGGTTTCTCTGATTGGGTACTGTGATGAAAAGGATGAATTGATCTTGGTCTACGAGTACATGGAAGAAGGGAGTCTCAAGAGCCATCTCTATGGCTCCGGTAAACCTTCACTCAGCTGGGAGCAGCGGTTGCAGGCTTGTGTGGGAGCAGCAAAGGGACTCCACTATCTTCATACCTGTTCTCCAACGGGCATCATCCACCGTGATGTCAAGTCTGATAACATCTTGCTTGATGGGAACCTGTGCGATAAGATTGGTGACTTTGGGATATCAAGGACTGGTCCTGGACTGAACCAAACTCATGTCATCACTGGAGTGATGGGCACCATTGGGTATATGGATCCTCAGTATTACCAAACGGGGCAGCTGAGCATGAAGTCTGATGTCTACTCTTTTGGTGTTGTCTTGCTGGAGCTATTATGTGGTAGACCAGTGATTGATCGCCGACTTTCAGAAGAGCAAGTGAGCTTGGTGACCTGGGGACAGAAGATGTTGAAGGAAGGAAAAGTGGAAGAAATCGTCGACGAGAAAATTCTAGGCACAGTCCACCCACATAATCTGGCCATGTTTGGTGGCATTGTGTTGTGGTGCCTGGCAGAAGAGAGTGCAGAGCGGCCAACGATGGAAGTGGTACTCAGGGACCTGGAGTGCGAGTTGGACTACGTTCATGCTGAAGAGGAGGTAGCTGCTGGAAACTCAGATGACGGCGAGTCTGATCATCATGCTATCTCTTCTCAGCCAATCTTGCAGGGGAAAGGTAGTAAAGCTTTGCAACGACATCAAGGTAAAAATTACGACAGGTATTCAAGCGTATCTCATCATGCTGGTCCCTCTCCGCCCCTTCGTTTGACGAGCCTGCAGGGTGGGCGGCAACCCCGGCCTTGAAGGCCGGGTAATGGTTCTGTCGAGCTCAGGTGCATCGTAGATGAAAACGAATCTTATGATTCTTAATTATGATTCTGAATCAGACTAGCTACTCTCGTCCTAGCAGTGTAAATAAAGCATGACATATACTATGCTCCTCCACGTGTAAAGTAAAGAATACACCAGAGGTGGTTATTGTTTTTTCTTTTTTTTTTTGTATCCTTCTTCCTCCTTTTGGTTATATATATGTGTGTGTGTGCCGCCATTGTGATGAGCCTGCTAGCTAGCTACTACAATTGTGTATGCATATGCAGTATGATTGGTTCAGTAATCTGCTGCTGGCTAAGTGCTGGATCTGTGAAGGTGAAGCTTATAGCTTAATTATTAATGCAGTGCACTTTCGCAGATAAATATATAAATTAATAATAAAATAATGCAGTGCAGCTACATATGTACAAAACCGAGCATAGTCCAGCAAGACGACAAGCTTCATGTATGTATCACGAGCTGGGATTGGTTGCTTTTGGGTCCCACGTGCATGCATGAAAGTTTATCGTAGCATGGACCGAGCAGGCAGCATTGTTTGTTACAAATACTTTTTTATACCACCGTCTTTGTTAACATCATATAGTACTACTGTATTAGTAGCATGCTTTTATATTATCAGCATGCAGACATAGAGTACACACGGGTGTGTTAGTGGTCACCCATCAACACAACAAACCCCTTAAATTACTATTACCAGTACTCACTCCGTCTCATGAAACATGCAATTATTCTCACTCCCCGAGAAGTTAACCGATTTTAATTTTAACTATATTTATATAAAAGATTACTATTACTTATAGTACAAAATTAGCATCAGTAGATTTGTGACGGAATATATTTTCGTAATGAATTTTAATTGAGATATAAATATTAATTATTATAAACTTGGTCAAATTTTAGTGAAATTGACCAATTCCCATAGTTGTATGTTTTTTTTTTGTGACAAAGGGAGTAAAAGTTAATTTGCTCTGTAGCGGATCTATGCGACAGCGGGGACGATACATACATCAGTAAGAGGAAAAGAAGTGGATTAAAAAGAAATCCTATAGTACCTGCTACTCGAGTACTTTTAGCCATAACTCACGCTTAACCAATTTGAGTTTGTAACTAGAAACTTTCACTGCTCTCTAGCTCACTGAACCAATTTCAGTTCTGGAGCTCATGAACCCTGTTTCTTTTTTTATAGATAGAAAAAAAATGTTATCACTGCATTGTCGAGCCTCTTTTAGAACTGCAACATGACATTCTCTCTTTGAGCAGTACTCATTTTTTTTTTAGATAAAGGATATAAAATCCGGCTTCATCTATCCAAGGATAGAATCAGACCAATTATTACAGACTCACACAAAGTATGAAGTTTTGGTTGTAAACAAATTACAACCCCACACATGAAAGCAAACGGAAATAGTTCTTGACTAAACATAGCCAATATGTCTTTTTGCGAAAAGCCAACCATTGGCACCAAAGAAATCGAGAGCCGGCGTCTCAAGGTATGACGCCACAAAGGTCATTTGTTCTTGCATATCTTCATGCCTTTGCAGCTTTGCCCATTGGCGTAGCCAGTGCGTTCCTCGAATAGTACCTGCAAAAGAGATTTAGGTCTACATTTGTCAAAAACCACCTCGTTTCTTGTTAACCAAATTGCCCAAATAAGAGCTGCAGCCTGCTGTTAATAACAATGTATTATATTTTTTATTGCCCAATTTTGACCAATTGTGAAACAAGTCATCAATACTCAAAGGTGGGGCAATTCCAAAAAGTATATGAATGGAGCGCCAGAGAAATTTAGCATGAAAACAATCCAAAAAGAGGTGTTGAATCGATTCTAAGGCATGACAAAAGGGACAACTAAAATCTCCATGCCAGTTTCTCCTTGCCAAATTATCTTTAGTTAAAACTACACCTCTTTTTAAATACCACATGAATATCTTGATTTTCATGGGTAGCCTTGTCTGCCAAATGTCTTTTGACACTCTCACTCCATTGTTAATTAAAGCAGCATACATAGACTTGACTGTAAAATTCCCCGAGGCTTTTAAATCCCATACAAACACATCCCTTTCCTCAAGTAAGTTAACTTGTTGCAAAGAAGCTACAATACGGTTCCAGTTAATTAAGTTTGCATAGGTTGCAACATATGACATTGGAAGGCGCGAGAAGGTGGGGAAAGGTGGGCTGCAAGCATGCGCAGCGGAGGCGCCCGGCCGAGCGCTGGCGGGAGTGTCACCATGGGCAGGCATGGCGGCAAGAGGGCGAGCTCGGGAGATCTGAGAGAGGGATGTCGCGAGGTAGATGAAATATGAGACGGGATGTCGGGATGTCGCGTGGAGGGGGGCCGGTTGTGGTTTTGGCGGGTGAGGGGAGTCGGGTGCGGCTTGGGCGGGAGGCGGCGGGGAGTCGGGTGTGGACGATTGCTTTTCTTGTTTTTTAGTAGTAGATATGCCATTCCATTAGTTTTAGGAATTAATGGTGTTAAGTTAAGCGTGAAATGAAGATTTTGCCTCTCCGTGAAAATGAATCAAAATGAATCAGTCCTCTACTAGAGCAATCGTCCAAGGGCGAACAACGAACCGATAAACTTGTAAAGAGAATAATAACTTGAATTTAAAGATAACAACTTAAAGGTAGAACACGAGCGTCTTACTCAAAGTAGTATGACGACCGTAGAGGTACAAGTGTAGAGGCAGGAGCCGACAAATCCGGCACTCCGTCCACCCAATGTACAAGAGCGAGGCTGATGTACATGATGTAGAGGGGGTCGCTACTCCGTTCTTCCTCTACACTTTTTCCCTCTCTCACTCCCTTGTAAATAGAATCTACTCTAAGGAAATGGCACTATTCCTCTTTTCAATTGTGTATGTGAAATGGAATGAAGAATGAATCCTGTTTTGTGAAGAGCTTGAGCCATCCTTAAGTAGTAGTGGGAGGTCGGTTTGCTGAAGTATTTTTGGAAAGCCACCCATGCAACCGCCTCTCCTTGCATTGAATGTACCGCCACAAAAAAAGGGCGGTTGGATTTGGCGATTTTTTGTGGGTCCGGCCGGACACACCAGTCCGACCGGACCCGGGCTAGCGCCGTTTCCGGCCGCCTTTCAGTGATGGGCTGATGGGCCGGCCTAGGTCGAGGATCCAGGGGGGCTTTGGTCCATTTGAATTATGAAGTGTCGGGCTTGTTCATGTTTGCTTGTTTACGCCTTCTGGAAGCGTATTTTGGTGATTTTTAGGTTTGTCCCTGCAAAACATGTAATATAACAAAACTTGTGGAAGTGTTAGTCCAAAAGCCCTATTCTAGAGTTTTAGTGAATATTTATCATGTTTTGTACATATATAGTTGGCGGTAGAAAGGTAGTTAAGGATCGTCAACAAACTCTCCCACACTTAGTCTTTACTGGCCCCTCGAGTGTAGGACTAAGCGGGTTCATCTCCATTGATTTTAAGATCTGCATACAAGTTATTCCAATCTTCACTGTACACTGTGAACTTCAAGTGTCTACTAGATTATCTTGGAGAAATTGGAAAATGGAATAGCTTGGATTCGAATCTTCTCACCCTTCTCAATACTCAGAAACTTGAGTTTTTTATAATTTTGTAAAAGAAGATAGCATGTGTTCCTTGAATGCTTCTCTCAAATCGCTGAAGTTTTTGTATCCTCACCAAGGCTTTTTGCACAATGCCTTCATTTTGATCATCCTATCTCTATAGGCTTGTAAGTGGAGCTTTTGGGTAGGAATGATCATGAGTGGAACACACTTACTTGTGTATATTGTTGGATCAAAAGAGGAACTACATGGAGATGCAAGGCATGAACTTTGATCGAGATGTGCAAGTTTATGGAATAAATATTTTTTTGTACTCCTTGTAATATGAATATCTCTTTGGATGATTGTCTTGAGATGTGCAAGTGCGGAAGGGAGTGGATAGTCTATTCGCGTTGGTGGCATGGGAGCTATGAAAGAAGCGAAATACGAGAAGCTTCCGGAGTACACCATCCAGCATTGGCCAAGTACTCTACACCATCAAACAAGTCGCCGATCACTGTACACAATTGTAAGCACACTTGACCACTATAATAAGAAGGAATGAAAAAACAAAGGTAACACTGAAACTATATAAGTACCCACACACTCTTGTTCTAATTACATCAACCCGGTTTCTTTTAGCCATAACAAAGGTAACACTGAAACTAGTTGGTGTTTGTTGTGCTAGGTCTAGATGTTTTCTGTTTGTATACATATTAACACGATAATTGAAACAGTGGGTCCCACATCGGGCACCACGTCCCTCTCGAGCTCGGGCTTCACGTTACGCCACTCATCGACCTCTCCTATAGCTCGAGCACATCAAAGGACGACTTCACCGACCCCTACGTACGCATTGCCGACCCCTTGTTCCTGTGCATTGACCTCTCCGCATAGATGATGTCGCTTGAAGGATACAAGGCGCTAGGGGACTAGCTGTGGGGGTTCCCCCCATGGTTACCCACCTGACGGGACATGAGCCGCACCACCGGAGGTAGCCCGTCCCATGAGATGAAGACATGCGGCACATGGCGTTGTCCGGTGTGCACTCCAATGCTTATAGTTGTACCACATCGGTTACTTGTAACTCTGTCCCTTCAAACTATATAAGCAGGGACAAAGGTCCCCTAGAGACATCTCACATCGAATCCTACATCTAGGATCTCACACCTCACATCATACGATAGCCAATACAGAAGCAGACTCACATGACATAGGTTTTACACCATCCCGGCGGCCGAACCTTTCAAAAGATTCGGTGTGATCAGTCCCTTTGTTTCAGTAACCCATCAAGTAATTTTCCAATCTTTTTTTAAATTTTTTCTTCATTTTTGAAATAACATGTCCTTTTTGTTTCTTTTTATGACAAAACAAAAGTGACTTTAGAGTTTTCCTAGATGAAACAAACACAAATCACATATACACAATTGTAAGCACACTTGACCACTATAATAAGAAGGAATGAAAAAACAAAGGTAACACTGAAACTATATAAGTACCCACACCCTTGTTCTAATTACAGTAACAAATTATAAATCAAACACAAGATCATATTCATATTTATATATCACAATTCACAAATAAACTTAGCCAATGGAGAACCTTCTCCTCTTGGGCTTGACCACATGCATGGCACTTCTGTCACGTCCGTCGGCAATACTGGCCGTGTCCTTGGCCCACCCGCCCTTGAACGGGTTCAGCCGGCTCAACGTCCGGGACACCGACCCCAAGAAGCTCGCCTTCTTCCCCGGCGAAGCCACCGGCACCACCGACGACGACGACGACCTGGACCCACTCCCCTTGCTGTGCTGCTGCATCCCCGACACGTAGGCCCGCATCCTCGCCAGCTCCGACCTCAGCGCCTCGTTCTCCCTCGCCAGCGACGCGTCCGCCCGGGCCTGCGCCCGAGCCTTCCCGGCGGCCGACTGCGTCTCCCACTGCCCTCCTCCCTCCGCGCCGCCGTCGTCGCCACTGCGGAGCTTGAGCTGATCGTAGTAGAGCGCGCTGAGCACGGCCTGCAGCGGCAGCCGCTTGTTCTGCGACGCGTGCAGGCGTGCCTGGTACGATAGCCGGAGCGGGTCCATGACGCTGCACACCTTCTCCCGCTCGATCTCGTCCAGCCCCGGGTGCGTCTTGAGGTACATGTCCACGGCGCGGTACAGGCAGTCGTGCGACGGGCCGCGCGTCCTTGGGCACCGCGCCAGCCACGCCGACGAACTTGGAGATGGGCAGCGACTCCTCCGCCGCCATCTCCGCCGCCACCTCGTCCACCGTCTTCGCCACCTTCTCTAGAGCACTGACCTCGGCTTCTGGTCCAGCGGCAAGGGAAGTCCGCCGGCCCTCCTGCCTCTGCGTCTGCCGCTCCACGAACGCGGCGACGACGCGGCGCACGGTGTCCGCGTTCCGGACGCGCTCCCCGGCGCCGTCGAACGCGACGCCCAGCAGGTCCCCCGCGGTGGCCTGGTCCAGCACGGCCGCCACACGGAGCTCCATGTCGCGGCACGTCTTGCCGGACGCCTCGACGGTCACCGCGGCGTGGAGGACGCGGCAGAGGAACGCGGCCGGGAGGGGCGCGTCGGCGGCAGGAGGCAGCGCGTCCACGACGGCCTCCACCATCGCGCGCTGGTCCGCGTCGACGTCACGGCGGCCGGGCGCCGCACGCGCGAGGACCCCGGCCAGGACGCGCTCCGCGTACGCGACAGCCGCTGCGGCTACCACCTCCGGTCCCGCTCGGCGACACCGCAGCGCCGTGACCACCCTCCGGAACGACGCCGGCGACAGCGCGGCGAGCTCGACCACCCACCACCCATCCGGATACCGCGTCATCGGGAACATCGCCTCGTTACACACCGCTAGCGCGACGGCGTCCGCGGCGCGGCGCGCAACACCGAGCTCGTCGGCGGCGGGGAAGAGCGCCTCGCAGGACCGCAGCACGGCGACGGCGCCGGGGAGCGACCTGAGCGCGGACTGCGCGAGGAAGTCCTCGGAGCGGCGTGCGAGGTCCGGGGCGTCGAGGAACGCCGCGGCGCAGCGGAGCGGCGCCGCGTCTTGCGCCGTGATCTCCAGACTGCCGCCGCCGCCGTAGCAGTAGCGCGCCGCCTTCTCGAAGGCGTCGACGCCACCCGGCAGCGCCGAGAGGTCGAGCTCCACGGCGGCCCCCTGGCTCGTCGCCACGGCGCGGCGGATGTAGCCGCATTTGGACACCATCACCGCCTGCTCGTTGACAAGGGAAAAAAGGGAACGTTTGATCTATCTCTCTTGCCTTTTTGTTTGATTGATGAAAAGATTTGTTGTTCTTTGAACGGGGAGGGAAATGATCGATTGACCAGAGTGAACACCCTGACAGACCAGCGTACCTTGTGGAGAGGGAAGACGGAGTCGGCGATCCGGACGGTGAGGTCGGCGGCGACGACCTCCTGGGTCGACGACACCCTGAACAAGGCGGCAACAACAAACACAAGAGGATCGTATTTTAGTACCAGCTCCATCGGAGCATGAACCGAATTGAAGCACGTACGAACAGAGGCTTCATCGATCAGCTTACATACCACTGGGTGATCCTATCCATGGAGGAAGCAGCCATGGTAGGTAGCTACTATGCAGGATCAGAGCTCCGATCGAGCTGCTGACAGGCAGGGCTCAGTTTTCAGATCCACCTCATCTCGCTCTCATATATAGAGACCCTCCTCGCCGGCTCTCTCGAGAGCTTACTCGCTGGCCTCTTGATTCTTGGTAGGAGGACGACCTAGCATTATTTTAGTGCGTACTGTGCAGCATACTAACAACAGGAGGCTATAGCTAGTAATGGATTTGGATTTGGATTTGGGAGAGATCTGATATGGATACGGCGATTTTTGCCTGGCTGGTGTTTTTCTGGTGGTCGACCGGCCGCCGTCGACGACGAGAGGCCGAGCTGAGCCGCCGCACAGCGTCGTGCACGGTCTACCCACCACTGGCTATGCAAGTTGGGTTGCGTATGTGTCCAGCTCCAGCTCCAGCTCCAGCTCGAGCTAGTCGTCGTCTTCCTTGGTCCATGCATCAGCTGAGCTGATGACTGTAGTTGAATTCATTTCTCGGCAACTGAACTAGTGGTGGATGGTTGGCGTGACTGGGATCGGTGGGTCTCGTGGACGAGACGAGGCGGCAGGCCACCGTCTTGAGGCCGACGCCTCCATCCATGCTCCCAGACTTGCAGTGTACAATTGTTCTAGTCCATTAGAGCTGATAAATAAAGATAAAATCACCTTCCGTTATACTATGTCCTGCGGCTGACAACCGTCTGGGAGTTGTTTTCAGTAACGCTGTTTGCATCCTTGTAGGTGTAGGTGCAACATCATCATCCAAAGTTAAAGCAAACTGTAGTACGTGTTGTCGAGTTGTACTTGTATGTATACGACAGGCATGTATGAGCTAAACCGAAATAACATTTTCCATACTACACAAGTTATTTATTCAGAAAAGAAAATACTCCTTGCTACTGAACTTGGTTATGACTGCAGTACAGTGCAGTAGTTACCTGCGCCAACAGTCTCATAAAAAAACTGAAAAATAGTTACGAGTACGTAGTACACAGCATCAACGTCACATCTCATCTATATCTAAACACAGCAGGAACGTAATACGTACGTACTGTACGTTGCTTGCGTGCTTTCAGCAGCAAACGATCGACCAGCGCATGCAGCTTCATTCATTCCCGGATCGGAGCAGACTTGGCCGTCGCCGGCGGCGGCGGGAGACTCTTCTCTCGTGGACTCCGGCGTGCCACGTCGGAGGATAACGCCGGGGGCCCCACAGGAATCCGTCCCTCGTACGCTGTACCACCGGGTGGTCGCCACGTCGATCGCGGCGAGGACCACGAGACGATGAAGCAATGCGAAAGGAGCTACAGATCATACGCACAGTACGTACGGGAGTGACAGTGCAGGATGAGATACAGATACTGATTGCTTCAATTCATCTCAGCAGCTGGGACTGAAAGCCTGCCACTTTTGTTTTATTAAAATAATAATAATTTCCGGCCATTTTGAATCCCTTGGCCTAGCTAAGAATCGGCCGGCATGCAACACGACCAAACTACATGCATTTTTTTTCTCAAGAGTGCCCTGCCCGTATGAGTTGAGTGGACTGGAGAGTGCTCCATCGAGCTGACGCCGGCCAGTTTTTTTTTCGTGTTGATCAAACTTGGGCCTAGAAACCAAATGGTTGCCAAATTTATTGGACAGACCAAATATGACTTGGCTTGGTTTGTTTGTGACAGCAACCAAACAATCTCACTTCTAGCTTGGCACACAATTTTAGTCCTGCTATGCTCAGCTTGGGAAACAATCTCAGTATTTCATTTCATCTTTTCAAACACAATTTTACAGAAATTATTTATTTATCGGTGTCTGCCTGGTCATTTCATAATGGGCTGGGCTGCTGCTACTTTGTACATCTATTGTTGGGCTACTTTGTTCAGGCTTGCGCCTCTGATCTGTCAAGGCCAGCGGCAAGTCAAAGGTTAGTTTTTTCTTTCTAGCTAGGCAAAAGAACGTCATGTATGGTTCCTGTAAAAAAGGTTAATGTGCTATGAGCGGTGAAAAAAATTGTGCCTAAGATAATACGAAAATTACACTACACGAAAGCATTTGCTTTTGAAAAAAAAGCATCTCAAATTATACGGGCTTGACAGCCCAGTATCGTTTTTTTTTATTTACCGTCTAATTGTAGTACGCTTGTAAACCCGCCAGATGAGGTCAAACGATTCAACCGTGCGTTCAAAATCAAAAGGACACTGAATACTCCGTACTCGTAGTCCTTTTTACCTGCCTGTAATTTGTCTGTTCCAAAATGCAGGGATTAACCTACTTCATTAAGCATCTAACCCCAGGTCCCCTCCCTTCATTTAACACTGGGCACCTGCCATCTGCTGTGCCCCCCACGGACCACCTGACCTGACCAGTGTCCCCTCCCTTGTTACCGTGTTCCCTGTTCAAAAACTTCGGCAGTTGTAACTTTGTTCCGAGTCAAAATTTTCTACTATGGGTGTGTTTGGAGCCCCGAATTTGGGGCTGAAATTTGGATATGTCACATAAATGCATTAATCAGAAGACGTTTCGTTTGTTAGTGGTAAATATTATCCTACCATGGCGTAACTAGGTTCAAAACTTGGGTAATCTCGCAATGTACATCTAAACTGTGCAATTATTTTTAATTTTTTTACCATATTTAAATCTTTCCATACATATTTCTTGCGGCCGACGGATGTGATGGGGAATCTTCTTTTTGCGATAGTGGAATTTGGGAGGAATTTGGGGTCTAAACACACCCTATCGATCATTTTTTTTATAAAAAAAACATACATCAACATTTATTTACAACACCATGAAACTTGTTTGAACATCATGAGGTATATACTAAGTCACAGTATAATGCACATATATATTCACCTTTCCTGTAATTATTTCACCGAGAAATACTGTCTGTCGTACTCCAGTCAGTGTACAGTCTAGTAGTATACATTATTAGTAGAAGAAGCTGGAGATTCTTGGTAGTAGAAGCAGACCATGCCTGCTCCTCTGATCTGATTACAGATACGCATGGTACACACACAGCTGGTTAACTTTACCTACCTCACTGTCACTGCTCACTTGCACACAAAAACGGAGAGGCCAGCCAGCCAGCGCACATGAGCTGTGAGTTGGGTGCTTATTCACAGCAAAGATTCCAATACAAATGCCCAAGGCGCCAGCAGCAAAACATCCTCCACAATTTTGTTTCTCGAACAAAACATCCTCCACAATCACAAAACTGTGTTCTAAATGTGCCTTCCTCTTCCTGACACACACACAAAACCACCTAGTACAGCTAAATATACATCCATACTACCTTCACTTCTCCCTTGTTCATCATGGAACAGAACAACCTGTAAAGAAAGAAAGGTTCAATGGCAACAGCAACACTCCCTGTCCCTGAGGTAAGATTATAACAAATACAAGAACAAGCTCCAGATATGAGATGAGAGATTTCTGTCTATATGCACAGTACAGCTAGCAAAATGTGTGTAATAAAAGATATTGTAATAAACTGTATTTGACCTCTCGTCTTATTCAACTTTTTTAATAAATATTACCATTTTTGTTATGACTTATTACATCATTAAAGATATTGTAATGATGTTTTGTTTTTTTATAATTTACATAAAAATTTGAATAAGGCAAGTTAAAAACACGTTTTATATGAAGTCAAAAAATTGAAAGGATTGTGGAACGGAGGGAGCACACACAGTCACAGAGCTGGTTAACTTTACCCACCTCACTGTCACTGCTCACTTGCATACAGTAATAAGTCATCAGCACAAACAAACTACAGGCATTAACTAGCCCACAGCATCAGTAGTCCAAAACTTGCTGTAACCAACAAGAGCATCAGTAGTAGGGAGTAGTATAGTAATAATTTATACAGCAGCTGCAGCAGCAGGCAGGCTGCACCCTTGGCATTACAAAACAAAAACGGAGAGGCCAGCCAGCCAGCGCACATGAGCTGTGAGATGGGTGCTTATTCACAGCAAAGATTCCAATACAAATGCCCAAGGCGCCATCAGCAAAACATCCTCCACAATTTTGTTTCTCGAACAAAACATCCTCCACAATCACAAAGCTGTGTTCTAATGTGCCTTGCTCTTCCTGACACACACACAAAACCACCTACAGCTAATATATACAGTCATACTACCTTCACTTCTCCCTTGTTCATCATGGAACACAACAACCTGTAAAGAAAGAAAGGTTCAATGGTAACAGCAACACTCCCTGTCCCTGAGGTAAGATCAACAAATACAAGAACAAGCTCCAGATATGAGATGAGAGATTTCTGTCTATATGCACAGTACAGCTAGCAAAATGTGTGTAATAAAAGGTACAAATCCTTCTGGCTGGCATACTTGGCCTCACCTGGACTGGCAAGCACTGGCCACCCTTGTATTGTAGGATCATGCAGCTGATGCCACTCACGTGTGTGCAGGTCTAGCTAACTGGTTCACTAGATGCATACACATGCTTGTGAACGCAGCAAGTGCTACTAATTTAGTAGTAGTACTCTACTCCTCAAGGTTGCTTAAGATTTCAGCACTGCGCCATGTTATACCTTGAACAAAGGAACCCGGCTTTGGGACACATCATAACAAGTGTACCTAATTCCAAGTGGCAAACCACATTCCCAGCACTGGTTCCTAAACTACAAGTGCACATCATATGTCAGTTCAGTTCACTCATGATCCCATGATTCCCAGCATGAAACGAAACCCAAAAGGAACAATGCGTGCTCAAAAAAAGTGGGTGCCTGGTTGTAGCTCTGGTCACCTCTCGTTCCTCATTGATATTCATCACACATTCTTTTTTGTTTCTAGCTCTGGTCACCTCACCTTCCTCATGATCCCATGATTCATCAGTTCACTCACTGTTCATGCTCTCTGATACGCAGTTTTATTATTTTTGTTCGCCCAGATCTCATATTGGTGTCACAGACTATTTGTGCTATCTGCTCACACAATCCCCCCTTTTTTGTTTTTGATTTTGATTGGCCAGCTCTCGTACTGAGATCACATATTTTCCATGCCCTCTCATTATACCCACTTCCACCTAGTCTACACAGAATCAGAACATGCATGTTAAATTACCGGGAAAACCGTACAGGCAAAAGAAACAGAATAAACTCCGTAGGTAAGGTTCCTCTTCCATGATTCAAAATATCAGCAAGGCCAATGATGAACAATAATAAACACAGAAACCTGTAACGAGTTCAAAATGAACTCAGTGCACAAATGCATGCATCTTGTTTTCTTCATTGACCATCCAGGTCCCCACTGACAACTCTTCTACTTAATAAAACTTATAATATTTCTAACCAACTTGAGCATTGCCACCCAGGCCAGAACCCTGCCAGAGAAAAAGATAAGATTTGGAACTTTTCTAATGGAGCATTCTTGAACCCTTCTGTTCAGCTCATATTTATTCTGCACACTACTCATACTTGCATCTTTTCTTCATTTATTAACATTTAGGCCCACACTAACAGCTCTACATGAACCTTAGGATATTCATAACTAGGCAATTGACAATGCCAAGACACCAGCAGAGCAGAAACTTCAGAATTTTTCTAACTTATACATCAACCAGACCTTCTTGACTATTCATTATGAATCCCTCTGTTATTTCAAATTTAATTTGCCGACTGGTATGGCCTACATTAACCATAATTTCTTCTTGTTCTTTTCATTTCAATCAGTGACAACTGCAATTTGACAAAACTTGGCATTAACAAGATCTAAAATTGATATTGCTGTCAAGTCATAAAAGATGTACACTTAGAACTTGAGTTGTTTCCCAGAAAACAATCACAGCAGATGTAAAATAAATGGCCAGAAATCTAGATGATCACAATCAGACTAATTACCACAACACCAGATAAGTGAACATATGCAGCACTACATCATCTCAGCAGCTGTCTAAACATGAAACAGAAAAGAAAAAGAAATGAAATCGAATCGAAGCTGGATGAATGAATCTCTCCAACACAGCACGAATCCGCCTGACTCATGCTGTGAGGACGCAATGTGCAATGAATGTTACCTCAGCTTTATTGCCAAGCCCATTTTCTATTGAATACAGATACCCCAAAAGAATAACTGAGGATTCCAAGTCTGATACAACAAAGATTTCCCCCTCCAGTGCCTGCTTGCTTGGAGATGAAAGGAACTCCTCACATATGAACATGGCAACTATGAACATCAACAATAGCCCTTGCTTGCATTACAAAACTTAAGCTTCCGAACAAATCCACCAAAATAATGTGCTGAACCCTCATGGAGCAGAACCTTGGCCCTGGAATTAGCGGCTGCCGTTGCCCTCTGCTGATATGGAAAGTTGTCTGCATCAAGCAACCAATGGACAATCCTGTCTCTCGCCATCATCATCAAGTCTTCATGTCAGTAGAACTATGCAGTGTAATCGTTCTCAATCACCGGCTGTGTCCGTGTCCCCAATGCCACCGGTGCTTGCGTATGCCCAACCTGCGCCATCCGCAATGTCTCTCCAACCTCGGCATTCCGTTCCATCACCTGAAGCTTCTTATCCCTTTTATACCTCACCAGACACAGCACAAGCGCGGCCAAGAGCCCCAATGCTATGGCAGCCCCAACCACACTGCCCGGCGATCTTCCACGCCTTTGAGCTCCCCTTCTTCTTCTTTCCTCCGGTGGTCGGAATCGGTGGGGCAATTGGAGGTGCAGCAGGAGCAATCCCACTGGAGTTCACCACAATCGACACATGCCCTTGTCGATACGTCGAGCACACATCGGTTGCCTCCAGGTCCCGGAACTGCGGCACGCCTTCCAAATCAAACACCACACATCTCGGCGCCGCACTCCCTGCCGGCACCGGCCTGACACTACCGCCAAAGCTGACCGAAATCGGGCTTCCCGACACAACGACGTCGAGCTCCTGCAGCCCGACGGCGGACAGGTTGGCGGCATCATACACCAGCAGGCCGAGCACCGGCGCCAGGTAGGTGTACCCGGCGAGCGGATAGTAGTATTCGGACCAGTTGCCGAGGTCGTGGTACACGAGCACGACCCGCTCGACGTACGGCTGCACGACGACGCCCGTGGGCACGCCGAACTGGAAGTAGCCCGGGAAGCCCTTCCGACGGAGGCTGCCGCTGCGCAGGCGCACCGCGGAGACGGCGACGCCCGTGAGGTTCCCCGGGAGCGTGGCGTTGTAGACAATGCCGGTGCGCGGGCGCGGCGCGAACGCCCGGTACGCGTAGTCCTGCAGCGCCGCGTCAAGGATCCTCGCCGGCGACGGCGGCCGCGACGACTGCGCCGACGCCGGGGTGGCGAAGAAGAAGAGGAAGAGCAGCAGCAGTAGCCGGAGGAGGCGGACGCAGATCAAGAAGCCCATAGCAGTGGGGGTGCTCTGGAGTCAGAGCTGAGCGAGCAGCCGCCGGCGCGAGGTGAGGTGAAGTTCGTCAGGAGGAGTTCGTCATCTTTGGTGAGAGACTAGTAGGATTAGCACGCGCGCGCGGCAGAAGATTCGTCTTCTCCTGCTCTTAATTGGTGGCAAACAAGGACGGGATTTGGAGCGGCGGAGGCTGGGATCCTCTACACGGACGGACACGCATTTACGGCCGGCAGGGACGAAGCCCCGGACCGGCCGGCTGGACCAAGAACGCAGACGGCTCTGGCACGGAGAGCGCGGCAATGGCGTGGACGCAAACGGGAAGGACAGGTGGATAGAAGGAACGGACAGGCCGGACGGAGTCCTACTCCTCCGACAAGAAGTGGATGGCGACGGCGGCGGTGGTGGCGGCAAATCGGGAAGAAAGAAAGAAACCCAGATGGACGGAAGGAAGAATCGGGATGGATGAGGATGAGATGCGATGAACTCAATCCTGGCGGAATCCGGCTTGAGGAAGCGGACGCCACAGAAATCCTGGGAGGGATTAAAGCGCGCGCGCGCAGTCCGTCCCCCACGAGTATGATTGCGACGCGGGCGAGAGTGAGAGCGGAGGGAGGGAGAAGAGGAGGAGGAGGGGTTTGGTCGGGGGATTCAACAGGGGGAGAGACAGATTGCCGCAATAGAGGGAAGGGACGCTGGGACGACGACGAGGGTGGTAATGGTAATATCACCTTCTCCCAGGGGCTTAACTGCAAAAAGTACTTCCCCCACCGGCAATGCTAGGGGAAGAAAGAGGACACGACACGAGCTCACAGTTGGCACGGGGTGGAGTTACGAATTTACCCCTGGGCGGCTGGTCAGCTCGGCGTGTACCGTTCCTAGTCGCTGACTGGTGGGTCCACGAGCGCCAGGTGGTCGTTTGTCAGTGTGCGAAAAGAGGGGCGCGTGCCGTGCGCCGCTTTTTTGGCTTTTTTCTGCCCATGTCCCTTTTTCTAACGTTTGGATTCTTCCCGGGGGCCTTTTTGCAAGTGAAGCTTCTGTTTCTCTCTCTGACTGAGGTGTGTGTGAGTGGAGTGAGATCGAGTGCTATGGCCTGGTGAGTGGTGACTGACGTGTGGGGCCGTGTAGTACGTGGCAGCTCCACAACGGCCAGATGTGTTTGCTTTTCCCCTCTGTCGAGTGGGGCCACGTGACTGTGGCCCAACGGACAGTGAGCACTCATGAGTTCGACTATTTGATGGATGTTACTTTTGTAACGTATGGATTTGGGTGCTGGGACAAAATTGGACTAGTACCAACAATGTGGGTTAATTTGTCCCTCAAAGGGAATTGCTTACAAAATCTTCAGTTACATTTTTTTTTCTAGATTTTTTGGTTTTACCTATAATTTTCGTTTGTCAAGCTAATGATTTCCATGACTACTCTTCTCTTTTATATAAATGGTCATTTTAGTTGGTGCGCATACGTGATCCTATAGGGACGCGATAAAAGATAGAATCGCTAATATTCACATAATTTATGGGTCATTTTACCCACATAAAGATACCTCTCCCCAACGGGGAGAGAAGGCCAATATTCACATAATTTATGGGTTATATGTGGGTAAATAGAATCACTAACAATGATACTTTGGTGCTTTCGAACGTTAAGGAAAATGATGAAATTTTTATGACGTTTTTATCCATGTATCTACATATAATTCCCTTTTGCCAACTTGATTTAATTTCATTTTATATATCACTCTTTAGGGTTTGTTTGGAAGGGCTTCTCCAACACCGGAGCCTCGAGGCGGACCTACTTTTCAGGCCCCGGCTCCTCTGGTTGGGAGCTAGAAGTGCGCCTTGCTCATGCGGTGTTTGGCGCGACTAAGCTAGAGTTGGTGTGCGAGCCGCACCAAACGAGCCCTTATAGTCTTATATCTGTCCTGTCAAACGTCACTAGTTTTTTATTTGCCAATCCAGTAACCTCCACATTTGTCTATATACAAAAGAGGCTTTTTTATTTAGTGAGCATTACTACTTGTTGACTACTCTACTAGAATGGAAATTGATAACTAACTACAATCGGACATTTTCCCGACAAGAAGGAAACTACTAAAATCCCTTTGAGCTTTTTTAGATTCATTCATCGACCAATAATTTGTTTCATCAAGAATTTTATATTTCCATTAAGATCATAACACCGTTCCTTAAAATGATTTTGGCCATACACTCATGTTGTCACTACATTACAAAAGATTCGTTGTCAAATTTAATGTAGGACAAATCATCAAGAGGACTATTATATGGATATTCAAATCAACGGCCAGGGCAATCTAACACCTATATTCTTCCTTCAATACGTACTCCCTCGGGATGGTATTAGAAGTCGTTTTGGACAAGGTTTGGGTCAAACATTGGAAATATAAATCATCAATAACTTTTAAGTTGTTGAGTTTCTAAATGTAAAAATTATATGAGTAGATTTGTCTTAAAAATACTTTGATAAAAGTATACATATATCACATATTCATAAATATTTTTATCTATACCTACTAATAAAGAGAGAAAATTTGAGTCCACCTCCTTTTTTCACGGGCTTTTCACCGGGCTTTTTCATAGGGCTTTTTCCACCACGTTGGTACGACTAAAAAGCCCATGAGCGATATAGCACGAGGCGAGCCCAAGCACCATGTCACAACAAGTTGTCATGATCGGTGCAGGAGATCGGGCTGTTTAGTCCCACCTCGAAAAAGGAAAGTAGAGAGGCGGTGAAGGCGAGTACAAGATGCGAGGGGGGTGGCTACGTGCGGAACCATCTTTGCGCCTCGGCCATTGGCGTAGCTTTTGAGGTTCGAGGCACGTCACCTATTTTTCATCATGCCGATGTTCTTTCGTTCGTATAGAGTCCGTAGTAAAAGAGTCCATGAAGAGATATTTGCATGCCCCCATGGAAAGCTTTCGAGAGACCGAACCAAGGTCGCATCAGAACCAAAGGTCGTTGCATGCCTATACGTGCATAGCGTCGGTGCAGTCCTAAACTAAGCCCGAGAACCAAGCGAGGCCACAAATACGGATCCCATCGGTCTTCAAACAAATACGTATTTTTTTGCCTTTTTTGTTGGCTATAAAAACAATCGTTTACCAATGACTTCGGAGGTCTTTGGAGCGACATATCTCTCGGGCAAAGTCTCATCTCTCTTTTTCCATTCGTAGATGTAGAAGATTAAAACGCAAAAAAAGCGATTCAACATTTACAAGTTTTCACCAACAAAAAAAAAATCCGGATCAACATTTATATCAGTTTTGATTGATTACTCCCTCCTATAATTTTTATAGCCACAACCTCTACTAATGGACAGGAAGAAACCAAACTAGCAAAGGTAAATACTCACATGCATAGATAGATAAAAAAAAAAAAAAGACAACACAATATATAGGCTTTGAACTTCTTATACCTTTGACTGATGACAAATAAATATTTCTACCATAAATTTATTAATGTATTAAAAATCAAAACTCATATTATTATAGTCTAAATGTAGTCGATTGTCCAAAAACAAATTGTGAAAGTATGAACCGGTACCATCCCTGCAAAGTATGGAAAATTGAGAGTGACCTTGTGTCATAATCATCACACATAGTAGCTCTTGATATCAATATAACTAATTCCATGATAATTGAGTTACAAATCTTTACATGTCTAAAAAAAGAATTTATGAAATTTAATATTGATTTTACCTATTTTCATTAATTTTATTTATGAGCACAATTTTTTTGTGCTTAGCAATGCAAGAAAAATTTTATGATGCCCTTATTCTAATTGAGTGCATAACATTTTTTTTCTCCGTTTGCAACGCACGGGCATGTTTGCTAGTAATAATAAGAGGTCAAAAGTTGTGTTTTGGAGGCCGGTGCCATTTGTCCCTAAACGACTTCTAATACCATCCAGGAGGAGTATCTTCCCCAACAAAAGCCTCCTGTCACAATAAGTAACATTTTAGGGAGTTGTTTATTTGAACTTTACCATAAACTTTCACTGCAAATTATTGTTGACGTGTTAGTTTCGATGTTTGGCAATGGCGCAAATAAATATGCACTAAAAACAAAAAGTATACATCACTATATTTATTATAACAAAAAAATAGTAGCTGAAGTTTGAAATCGTTGAGTTTACACAATCTCAAACGTCACATATTTGTGGTCGTTGGGGAGTACGAATGGTCCTTCAATTCACCTTGTCAATTATTGTTATTTTAAATAGCAAATCATTGTGCCTTAATTAACAAGCGCTAGCAATTCTAGTCCTTTTGGGACTAAACAAGAGCAATTTTAGCGATAGCGACAGTCCAATAAAAGAGATGGTCATACATGACACCAAAAGAGAAAACACCTACCATATGTACCTTTTATTCGCTTAATATGTGCAGAATCTTGTATGTATATATGCAAAAGAATTAGTAGGGAAAAAAAAAATACAAGCATATATCAGCCAAGTCAGTAACTTGAACATGAGTGGAAATAGGTTCCATGTATCACACAACAAAGCTGAAGTACGCTTTCGATTCACACTTATACAAGATATTATCAGACGTTTAAAAGATCATTATCATCCTCAAAGATGTGTGAAATGTTAATCTATTGATAAAAAAATTATTACATTAAATACATAAGATTTATTTATTTGACATTTAGATTTATGGAATGGAATTTTGATCATAACTAAATTCTAATGGTCCCTAAAAAAAAATTACTCTGATGATTTATTTTGTATGGTAAAGACATTAACTGTCTTTTTCTCCTTGTCTATCTACAAAAGCTGTAACAATGGTAGGGTCACCCATGTACGGTGGTGTTGTGTATGGATCCAACTGATGACCAAATGCATACAAAAAGGTAGGTAGATCCACAAGAACTAAAAACTTAAATCCGGATCGATGCATGCACGCATATATGCCATCCAGTACGTACTGGTCTGACCAGTGGTCCTACATACTCCTTTGTATGCATGTTTGATCGTGGCATTACTACACTCACCAATAGCGTGTCATACATGTATGATGCTTATTCTGCAGTGGGTCAATCGAGTTTGACGGCAGTCGTCGACAGCTATCATGTAGTACAGTGCAATGGCAAGTGGCGAATCCAGGTTTAGGATGAAGGGGGCTAAAAGGTTAAAATTAAAAATCAATGGTAAATTCAGGTCTAAGTGACATTAATTTAGTTGAGAAATCATACTTAAGGCCACCCCCCAGATCCGCCCCTGGCAATGGCAAGGGAGAACTCTTTTCTAGGCGTGCGTGTTGCTACAACTCACGATCCTAGGGGATGTCTCCTTCTGATTTGGGAAATAACGTTCAGTCCAAGACATTAGCGTTCGATTTCAAATGTTTGAAGTTGGATGTGCTTCTTGCTTGATCTCGACTCTAAAAAGGCGCCAAACCAAACACCCCTCGTTGTCCTTGGCCGATGGCGCCTCTATCGCTAGCCATGGCATCACCTGATGTCTACTTCTCCGGTTTCTTCCCCACTCTTCCTTGATTATAACACACCCTCTGCCCAACTAATTAAGTTAAAGTTCACTTCCTATATGGTTTCAAAAAAGAATAGAGTGTGATGTAATGAAATTCCTTTTAGATATATGTACTAGCAATATATTTTATTGTAATTAATCAAATACTCCTTCCATCCTAAATTAAGAACATTTTGGTTTTCTAGTTTGTAGCATATATAAGTTTTGCTATACAATTAAATATGTTCATATTATTATTATGTCTAAATACATATACAGTATGTCTATAAAAACTAAAATAATAACTAATAATTTAAAAAGGATATTTAAAAAAACATAATTTAAAGGGAGGATGTAATAATAACATGTATATACAAAGGGTGGTAATGGATCATGACCCTCATTCCACTTTCATAATCCAACTTAGCGATTTGTGTAAGTGTGCGGCCTCTGAGTACGATGGCACCTCGCCGTAGAACAGGAAGGATGTATTTTGACTCTAATTTCCCTTAATGAAGCATGTTCACTATGGATGCTTTCGAAAAAAAAAAACCCAACTTAGCCCTATCTATTTTTTAGTTCAAAATTACTTTGTAAGTTTACGGCCCGGCCCGTATTAAATCCTATCCTTAAATTTGCTAGGCTAAATTAGTGAGCACTTTACCACCCATATATACATGTGATGCAACGGCCATGTACACGTAGGTGATAACTGACAAGGTGTACGTAGTAATCGACCGGCAACAAGCCCGCTGGCATGCTTTGCAACGGCCATATATGTACGTATGTCGTAGTCCTAGTATTTTAATAAGCTATGTATGTACACCAATTACTATCGTATATGACGTATGTATGGGACTTGACGATCGATACGTACGGTCGGAGAATGAAAATGAGTATTCATGGCGTGTCCTTCTCGGCCTCACGTCTGTGGTCAACGGATCGGATCTTCATCAATCAACAAATGTAAAAACATAGTGTCCCGGCACACACTCCATTCTAAAAATTATAGAGGTTACATCAATTTGTCTTTTAAGTCATTTTCTTTAACACACTCCATTCTAAAAAAATATAGAGGTTACATCAATTTGTCTTTAAGTCATTTTCTTTAACTTTTAACTAAGAACTTTAAAAAAGACCACATCAGTATCTTCAATATCCAACTACTTTTATTGAATCATATATATCATTTATGCAATTTGTCTTCACAATGCTTGTATTTGAATTTAGAGACGTTAATATACTTTTTTTTTTCTAAAAATTGTTAAAGTTAGAGAGGTCTGACTTAGAGCAAAGTACTTTTTTTGGTTAATATAAAACTATTTAATTTGAGTTGGGATAGAAGATTGAAATCAATGATGTGTAGCTTTAACCGAAGTAGACCTTTTTTTTTTTTTTTTGCGGGCAACAGTATTTGCCGTTCTAGCGGCAAAAGCCCAAATGAAAGCATCAGCAGGCCCCCACCATGCCACAGCCTTTGGGGAATCTTTTAATGCTACGATTTAACCATGGGCCGTTGAGCAGATTGGTGGACGAGCAG
This sequence comes from Hyparrhenia diplandra, assembly GCA_015847255.1. Lineage (NCBI taxonomy): Eukaryota > Viridiplantae > Streptophyta > Magnoliopsida > Poales > Poaceae > Hyparrhenia > Hyparrhenia diplandra. Next base: position 399,464 of record JADLZK010003904.1, read on the forward strand.
GCCTGGCAAACGCAGAAACAATAGCGGGGCGGTCGGTGTGACGCTTCACGGGTTCAAATCCGCTTCTTCCGCCTTTTTGGGGATTTTCGGCGTTATGCATTAAGTGGTAGCGGCGTTCCGTCGGCGACGAGGCGCCAATGGTGACTTCAAGAATCTCGGATCTGCTTAGGGTGCTTTCGGTCCCGGAGGAGGTGCTCATAGGGGTAGGGTTTGCGTCACGTGTGTTCATAGGGGTGAGTGTGTGCGTGCGTGTTGTGAGCGTCTGCGTTGTCTTTGTGTCATTCAAAAAAAAAAAAAAAAAAAAGCAGGAGTAGTAGAGTGGAGTGGAGTCCTCAGTGAAGTAAAGGCCACAGAAACAACAGCAGGAGTAGAGAGGATTTCAGTCACAAAAGACCAACATTTTTGACCGAACCGGTCGGGGAGTCCCCGACCTCTCTCTATCTCTTTTAATTAAATGAAAGAATGTGGAGTACAAACAGGAAGAAAAAAAATTACAAGGCAGCTAGGCCCAAAGTAAAAAAGAAGGGATATACATGACTACTTTTCCAAGAACTAATCATAACACTCCTAGAGGGTTTGGCTTTAATACACACTAAGCCAAGGTCTTCTTTGAAAACTCTTCTCCATTCTCCTATGCTTCTTTGCTCATTGTTAAAAATTATCTTGTTCCTTACTTTCTAGAGGGCCCAACATGCCGTGATTAATATTTCTCTAAAGATGACACTACGAAAATCATGTCTTGCCTGAATGAGCATATCCATGGGGCTGAGATTTAAATTCCAATGAATGTTAATACTAGACCAGCATGATCTACTAAAAGTACATTCAAAGAAGAGATGTAGATAGGTCTCCTCACAGTCAAGATCGCATAGGACACAGCTATATGATGGCAAAGCCATATTCTTTCTCTTCAAGATGTTTCTGGTGTTTAGCCTGTCTCTGACTAGGAGCCAAAAAAAAAAAAAAAAGACCAGCAAGACCAGCATCAGTTCCTAGCTTCAAGTGCTGGACTAAAGCTACACCTCAAGTAGTCCTGCACGCAGGGAATGGACGGTCAGCCAGTGCTGAGCCTCATACTACTCGATCATCGTTGCTCAGAGCTCAGTTGATCTCAGAATTTGTAGATACAGTCTTTCATTCCAAGGGTACAAAAAATTGCTTTTATTGGGTTTTCATATGAACGTAACATTGGTGATACAACAAATTGTATCAATGTGTATGTGTATGGGGCGGGCTCAGACTGGACTCGGAAGACCACGAGGATGGATGGATATGGACCCCCAATCCACAGTCGGGCTCGGTTCCCTTTCTTATGTGCTCTAGGACGCCCCCACATAAACGTGTCGAGAGGGGAGCTAGGCGAGATCAACCTGAAGGAGCAGGAGCAAATCAAATCCACGAGATTCAATTCCACCTTGCGAAATCGAGAGTAGATATCGATCTGTGGGTGTGTTGTTCATGGCCGTGGCAGCGCTCCTTCGATCCATGGCGAGAAAGCTACCGCCGCCGCCGCTGCCTCGTCGTATTCTGGCGGCCGGACTCCGTGGCGGCGCCACTGCTGCGCGTCGATCCGGAGCAGCGCTCCCGTCGCAGCCGCACCATCGTCATATTCTGAGTCGTGGACATAGCAGCATCACGGCGGCGCCGCCGACCGTCGACAAGGTACATATGTCATCAGCTTTATTGTTAACAATTGTGATTAAGCAGAGGTGTATGTTTGCACTTCCTGTGGAATAAACTCTTAAGATATCTTGTTTTTGCTTGCTTAGGATAAAATAATTGAGAGTTTTCGTCGTCGTCTATGGTTCTCGAGAACTTTGGCCGGTATCGGTGGCTTTATGCTCACCGGTGCCTGTATTTATGGGTACTTTTGGTTGCTGCCCGAGGTGGAGAAGGAGAAAGAAAGATTGCAGGCCATGAAGAAGCTCAAGCCTGAAGATAAGCATCCTAGTAGTGTTTCTGAAGCTCAAATCATCGCGAGAAGGTATTTATATAGAGGAAAAAATACACTTTTTTTGAAAATAAACAATGCACAAATTCAAGATTCCAGTTTCATAATCCTATTCTATACTAAATATGTAGTCCAACTTCTTGTGCTGACACACTAGGGCACATTAATTTTAGTTTAGGTATGATTGATAGTATATATGTTTATTTGTTTCACTTCCTTCAACAAAATAAGAAATTGTTGCACTTTACCAATTCTCTATATATACATATATGACAATATGTGCGGCATGCAGGCTATAGGCAGCAGCAGCAGCAGCAGCGCAATGATAATACTGAGAAGGGGACAAAAGGTTGACAAGTTTATGTCAAAAAAAAGGTTGACAAGTTTATGTCAAAAAAAAAAGGTTGACAAGTTAATTATGGTGGTTGGTTTATACATCCTCAAGGAGAAACTAGCATACCTCGAGGAGGAGGAGGGACGAGCTGAGCTCAAGGAATTCCGAACTGCTGTTGAAAGCGAACTTAGAGCTGAGCTCGAGGAATACCAAACTGCTCGTGAAAGCGAACTTAGCTCCTTGAAAGCACAAGGAAGGGTGTAGCCGGGTGGGATCAGAAACTGTTACTTGTTCAGTGTGTCTGCTCATATATGCTCATGGCTTGAAACTCAGTGTGTCCCCTGTGCTTTGATTTTGTTAATGTTTTCCCTCTGTATTATCATGTAAGGCTGTTTGGATCGTGCCATCGCAGGCAAGTGTCGATGCCCACGCTAGGCAAACTTGCCCTGTCTGAACATAACATTCGTCAAAGCCGTTCATGGTGTTGCCACCCGGGACTGGATACCTGGGCCACCGGCCGGCTCGTCGAGCGGGCAGAGAGATCACGAGACACGTTTGAAGAAGCTCTCAAATGTTGTGTTGATAAAAAATTTGTGTTTTTTTTTCCTGTAAATGTGTTTTTCATGATCATGGTACCTTTTACCGGACTAGGCGAATAGCCATGATTGTCACACGATGACAAGGAGGCAATTAACGCACACGGCAGGTTGTTTTCTTTTTTGTTTCCTTTTGTTTGGTCGGGCAACAGGCCGTTCTCTAGCGGCAAAGGCCCAAATAAAGTAGCTGCAGGCCCCCATGCTAAAGCCTGCTGGGCCTTAGTGTTAGTTGGCGCTACAATAAAAGTATTTGTGTTAAACAGAAATATTTGATTTGAGTTGGAATAGAAGTTTGAAATCGATGATGTGTAGTTCTAACCGAAGTAGACCTTTTTTGGCGGGCAACAGTGTTTGCCGTTCTAGCGGCAAAGGCCCAAATAAAAGCAGCAGCAGGCCCCCATGCCACAGCCTTTAGGGCCTTAAGAATCTTTTGATGCTACGACTTAAACATGGGCCGTTGAGCAGATTGGTGGGAAGGCCTGGCGAACGCCGCCGTGGAGTAGAGTGGAGTGAAGAAGGGCCACGACTACAATTCCAATCCGTGTCCATCAATCAAACAGGCTAAAAGAAAGGAGGAGGGCCCTGATGAAAGCTGCACCAGAATTGAGCCAGAAATGATGCTGCATTGCATAGATCTGTGATTTTGTTTTATCACAAATAGCAGGAGCTCTAACTTTCAATCAATAAGATAAAAAAGAGTTGTAGGCACACGAAGGGGCAAGAGCCCCTAAAAGGCTAAAACTCTAAAAGACACTACGCTGCACACCTGCATATTAAGCTTCACAGAACCAGTAGTTTAGTAAGCAGCAACAGATTCAACCAAAACATATGCTATATACACTTGTAGGTAGCTAGTCTCACAATGGCGGTAAGTTGTTCAGTACAATTATCGACACCAAAAAGAAGAAGAAAAGGGCAATTAACAGAAGATCGCCTCTTTCCCCTTTGCAATTGGATAGCATGCTTGGCTCTGTTCAGCTATCCATTTGGGCAGCAACAGATTCAAAGCATGCTGTATACACACTAGTAGCCAGCTAGGCTCACAATAGCGGTATGTAGTTCAGTACAATTATGGACACCAAAAAGAAGAATAAGAAAAAGAACAATATATCCTTTACAATTGGATAGCATGCTTGGATGGAGATGGTTCAGACTGACTCTTCATTCACTGATGGTGTCGAGCTCGCCAAAGCTTGGAGCCCTCTTGTAAATTTTACCTTCAGATCGTTGCAAAGCTTTACCATTCCCCTGCCAGATTATTGGCTGGGAAGGGACGACATGATCAGAATCAGACTCATCTTCTGCTGCTGGCACAGTACTGCTGCTGGTGCTGGCAGCACGAATACTGTTCAGCTCCCCTTCTAGGTCCTTGAGTACCTCTTCCATCGTGGGCCGCTCTGCCGGCACTTCTGCCAGGCACCTCCACACAATTTCGCCAAACATGTTCAGATAATGTGGGTGGATTGTGCCCCAAATGTTCTTATCAACGATTTCTTTCAAATTTCTTTCCTTCAGCATTTCCTTTCCCCAGTGTACCAAGCTCACCTTATCTGCTGAAAGCTTCTTGTCAATCACTCGTCTGCCACACAGGATCTCAAGCATCACAACACCAAAAGAGTAAACATCAGTCATCTTGGTCACCTGCTCCGTTTTCCAGTATTCAAAATCAATATAGCCAGGGGTGCCCACCACTTTGGTGCTGACGTGAGTTTCGTCCATCTCAGGATCAGGACCAGCCTTTGCTAGACCAAAATCAGCAATCTTGGCACCCAGGTTCTCATCAAGCAAGATGTTTTCAGACTTGATGTCACGGTGGATAATGCCATTTGGAGGGATTGTATGGAGATGGTTCAGCCCCCGTGCTGCTCCCACAGAAACCACCACCCGCTCCTCCCAACTGAGTGGGGTTTTTGACAACAAACTGAGTGGGGGTTTACCAGAACCATAGAGATGGCTCTTTAGAGTACCTTTTTCCACGTACTCATAAACCAGGATCATTTCACCATCTGTATTGCAATACCCAATCAAAGAAACCAAGTTGGAGTGTTTCATCTGGGGATTTGACAACAGTTCAATCTCCATATTGAACTCTCTCTCTCCTTGTTCTGAGCCCAGCTTCTTTTCGCTTGACAGCGACTGTGGTACCATCTTTAAAAATTCCCCAGTATACATTTCCGAACCCTCCGCGTCCAATGACGTTGTTTTCGTCAAAATTATTTGTCACTTCGGAGAGTTCACTGAAGGAAATGAAATACGGGCGTGCTTGTTTCCCGCCGCCGCCGCCGCCACGACCTTATTCTTTCCCTTCCGCCCCAAAGTCATAATTCTATTGATGATTCCCATGATGATAACCTGCATCAAAGTATGTGATGTTAACCTGCTGTGTTAAAGTGTGATCTAAAATATCTATCTCTGTCAGTCTATCTTATTATATCTTTGGTAAATAATTAAATAATCCTAATTCTATAGAGAGTCAGAACAAAGACGGGAGGAGAGGCAGAAAATTAAACGCAAACTGGATTAAATTTTAACATTTAATAGGGTATAGATATAGATATACACAACTATAACTACAATAGTTGTGCAGGTTGCGGCATTCCAGGCTGTGCAGTCTGCAGGCTACTCTTCCTTTGTTCTGTCAGCGAGCTGCATTGGTACTGTAGTACTGCACAGATTGTAACTAATTCAAGAAATTTGGATTTTAGCATGAGCCATGCAGTTCTAATAGTCTATTACAATTGCTGGGAAGAAAAGATAAACTTGCGTTGGATTAGGCGTTGTCATCATAATGTGTATGTGTCATGATATTTTTGTTGTTGTTTCGTCTGGTTGTATTAATTGGATTAGAATTCAATAAAATAAAGATTTACAGGAAGAAGCAAAGAAACCCTTTTTTTTTCTGCACGAGGAAAAACCCCATATTCATTATACCATAACAGAAATACAAGCAGGTTCAGACAAAAACAGTCATAAGGAGGCTGAAAAAGAGAATACAGAAAGACAGACTAATGACAGCAGACCAAAGCTCTGCTCTGGACCTTGCACACGCACCTATCAGCGATACGAATCTAGAAGAGTTTAAACGACCTTAACATAAACCCAGAAGCCAGTTACAACTGACAGAATCTCTCAAACAAACTAAAGAAACCCTTTTCTTGTTTATTTGACTTTACACTATATAGCCTGGACAATATTAATGTTTGCATGTCTGAATTGGGTTTCCTTTTCTATCTACCCTAATCTTTATCCTTTTGTCTTGTGCCTTTCTACGTTCTTTTGTACTGTTTCATATGGGTTTCATCTCTAGCCTACCCCAACTAGCTTGGGACTAAAGGCTATGTTGTTGTTGTTGTTGTTGTTGTTGCATGTCTGAATTGGTATTAATCCCTTCGTTCATGCATGTATGTTATCAATGATTCATTGGTCCCTGTTAATTGGACTCTGCAAAATCAATCATAGTTTTGTTGTATGATCAGACATTTAATTTTTTTAAAGGCTGCCCTGTTCATCATGGTTTACACTGATTTGCTATTTTTTTCAACCCAACCTTGCAGGGGTCGGTTTGGTTTGGTTACTGTGGTTTGTAGAGCGGGCGGCTGAGCGGGTTAGGCTTTGATTGGTTCTTCAGTTTGCTGCTGCACAGAACATTGCTTCTCATATTCCTCTAGCAAGTCATGTGATACTTCTCGCTTATAACCATTAATCGGACCAGGAAAGAATAAAAGAACAGTAGCAAGTGGCTAGCCATTCAGTTCCTGGACTAACAACAGTACCCCTATGGAACTACCTGATACTAATAAAGTTGATTTCAGTTAGCAATTTAGCATCAATTCCATCAGCTCAAAATTCTGCCCTGTTTTGTTTCTCTTATTTCCCTTAAAATGTTAAAGATTTCCGTCACATCAAATATTTAGACCCATGCATGGAGCATTAAATTTAGTTAAAAAACCAATTGCACAGTTCAGCTGTAAATGATGAGATGAATCTTTTCGAGCCTAATTAGTCCAATGATTAGACACTAATTGCCAAATACAAACGAAATTGCTACAGTAACCAAAACCTAAAATTTTAAGGGAACTAAACACACCCTCTGTTCTTCTTGGTTCTAGATGTCCATCGGATTTTCCTTAGTTCCTACTTTTCTTGGTTGCAGCAGCATGCTTACCTTGGTTACAGGAGCCTGCTGCTTTTCTTGTATGATTTGTTCATACAGTTTTTGTGGGTCCATTATTTACTCTTCAATCTTGATGTATAATGTTGATTCTTTTGTTGGTGCTAGATGCTTATCAAATTTGAATACTGTTATATTGACAAACAATTTTATCCTCATGCAAATTTTGTGTGGCTTGTTCAACAGCCATCAACCAGCAAATGCCCAACCATCTGGCATTTAACATTTAGGTTTTTTTTTAATTATTCTTTGCACCAGTTGCTTCAACTAGGTGATGCCACAGTATTTCAATCAATATAATACACTTTAGTTGCAGGCTTTGGTCCAATAAACATGCAACAAAGGTAAAATCAAGTTCAAATCATATTTTCTGTCTTTTTTAAATAAGAGCAAGAGCTGACACACATATTCTATATGTCGCTTCGTAGGAAGGAATATGCTGTGGCACTGTGGTGCTCATTACTGGTGAAGTCGAGCAGACAGAATAGACAAAAAATAGGATTGGAAGGAATGGATTCTCAGTGATGATTTGTTGGATTCTCAGGAATAGATCAGTTGGCTTTTCTTGGAAGAAATTATGGCAGAAAAGCCTGTGCTTGAGCAAGCTATAATCACCAAGAAGTCTAATGGAGTCCGACCAGCAATTGATGGGTGGAACAGCAAGAGGGTGGTGGGATCAACTCCAGTCCACCTAAAATCTGAGAAGAGGAAAGCACAGATGGACTTCCAAGGTACATATCATAACCCCTTTACTATTTTTCAGTATATTAATAATGAACACCTTGCTCGCGTAGCAGAAAAGTGTAATATAGTCCTAGGGGAATCTGGGGAAAGCATAGATGAGATGATGGAGATTCTCAAGGCCAAGGAGGTGGCCCAAGCTCACATTTACAAATTAGAGAAAGACAAGGAGAAGAAGATGGGTAAGACTATTGTGGAGCTGATTAGTGATAATAAAGAGGAGATTCCAAAGGAACATGAGATTATCCTAGATGAGCTTACTGCAGAAGAGGAGATCCCCTTACTGAATGGTGGTCAGATTGACCCCAATGTCAATAAAGGGGAAAGGAAACAGAAGAAGAAATGAAGATTCTATTATGGAATATTAGAGGTTTAAATAGTGGAGGGAGGAAGAAACAACTTGCAGAGATACTTGTTAAACATCAAGTGGAGGTGGTTTGCTTACGGGAGGCAATCAAAGAGAAGTTCAGGCAGAGGGAATTAAATGGCTTATATAGAGGTGAGAACATGGTTTGGAGGTGGGTACCATCAACAGGGAGGTCGGAGGGTATGATTATGGGTGTCAAGGATGATCCGGCGGAGGTGATTCAGTATCAACATGGACAGTTCAGTCAGTGTATGTCTGTTCGAGAGAAAAACTCAGGTTTTACGTGGAGGCTGATTAATGTATACGGGCCAAGATGAGTTCAAATCTGAATTCCTAAAAGAGGTGGAGTTTATCATGGAAGAAGACATTCCCATTATGGTTGGAGGTGATTTTAATCTAGTAAGAGAAATCAATGAGAAGTCTTCTGGGAATGTTAGTAGAAGTCTTATTATGCAGCTTTTTAATGGTTTTGTGAATGATACTGGTTTGAGGGAACTTCATAGGCTTGGTGTTACTTTTACCTGGACCAACAAACAGATCCATTCTATCATGGTAGTTCTGGATAGAGTCTTCATATCTCCCAGCTGAGAAAGAGGATAGCCCCTAACTAGTGCTCAGTCCTTAAATAGGGTTGGTTCTGATCACAATCCACTCTTGGTGGAAACTGAGTGTGAAGAGGTGGTCAGATTTATTTGAATCTGCCTGGTTGATGCAAGAGGGCTTCAAAGATTGGGTGATTGGTAAATGGTTGCAGAGGAAGAATTCTTACGTTTTGGATCATTGGAATGCTTTAGGTTCAACTTTGAAAACATGTCTAAATGGGTGGATCTGGAACTGGGGAAGTGAGCAAAGGAAGGTCTCTTTTTTACGCCCGGGGTGGAGGAGGATCCCCACCTTATATTAATCTGGCTCTGAAAGCTGAAAGTTTGAAATGTAGTTCTAAAGGAAGGTCTTCTTTTTTGTTGCGATTGAGCAAAGGAAGGTAAAAAAAAAAAACGCATTATGACTGGGAAACTTAGCTGGTCAAATATAAAATTGAGGAATTGTTTTGGCAGAAAAGAGGAGGTGAAAACTGGATCTTGAAGGGAGACTCCAACACTAGTTACATCCATGGCATTGCAAATAGTAGGAAAAGGAAATGTCTGATCAAAATTTTATGTGAAGGAGACAGAATCATTGAAGAAAAAGAGGAGTTGAAAGTTTACATCACTGAGTTTTACAAAAAGCTCTTTTGGCAGTGAGGATGACCCTAGAATTAAGCTTAGTGAGGATATGTGGAGGTTGAGAGGCAGTCTCTTTCAATGACAATCAGTGGTTAGCAAAACAGTTTTCTATGTTTGAGTTGGAAGAAGCAGTGAAGGAAATGAAATTTGGATCGGCCCTTGGCCCAAATGGTTTCTCTGCTTTGTTTTTCAAAGAGTTTTGGGAGCAGTGTAAAGAAGTGATCATGGAAATGCTAAGGATGCTTAATCAAGGCAATTTGGATATAGCTAGACTTAATTATGGGATACTTGTCGTGTTACCAAAGGTCAAGGAGCTAATCAGATCAAACAGTCCATGCCAATTTGCTTGCTTAATGTAATCTATAAGATCATCACTAAAGTCTTAACCATTGATTAAGTAAAATAGCTGGCAAGATTATCAACAAACAGCAGCCAACTTTTATCCCTGGATGGTACATTTTGTATGGTGTGTTAGTAGTTCATGAGGTGCTCCATGAGTTGAAAAGTAAGAAGCAACAAGGGATTATTCTCAAATTAGACTTCGAAAAGGCAAATGGCAAGGTAAATAGGAACTCTCAGAGATATGATGAGAAAGGTTTTGTCAGAAGGTGGATTCAGTGGATTATGACAGTTGTGCAAGGTGGAAGAGGGGAAGTTAACTTTAATGGAGAGTTGGGTAGTTACTTTAGAAGTTACAAGGGCTTGTGTCCCCTTTACATTTTAATCTGTAGCAGATGCTCTATCTGAAATTTTTAGGACTGCTGGTGAGAGAGGTGTTTTACAAGGGTTAGTTTCAAATTTGATAGATGGAGGTTTGACACACTTGCAATATGTTGATGACACTATCATCTTCTAAATAATGATGACACTATCATTATGCAAAACTTGAGCTTGAAACAAACTTATGCATGGAGAAACATAACAAGGAAACATAAATCAGTATATGAGTAGCTGCAGGCTGAAGATCATAAATGAACAGATGAACAGTTGCACTGACAACTATTGCCATGATATTTGTGTTTAATGTTTTTCTTGTTTGCACAAGTTTCTGTTGAACCTCAAGTTTTACATGATGGTAGGTATTTGCAAGATCTATCTGTCCTTATTTTCTAATGAAATTTTTATATAAATTTAGGGTGCTACTGTTGGGCAAGGGCAACATTACATGGTACCCTACACCCCCACAAAAGGGCAGGTTATTAGGTGTCATTTAGCACCCATAAACATAAATGTGCAAAAAAAAGTAAACCTGAAACAAATATGGGTGGAGATATGGTGCAGCACTGCAGCCAAGCAGGCATCTAGCATCATGTAAAATCTAAAACTTGTGAAAGGTGGGGTGGGGAGAATGAAAAAAAAAAAACAGCATGTGAACAGAAACAGCATGCGAATATTTTGTGCTGCTTCGATTTTTTTTTTTATCATATATATTACTTATCCATGGCCAACTTTTATGTTTGCATGGTGTCTCTATTTATCTTCCTTTTTCATGTTTGGTTTCTTTTTTTTGTTGTCTTGACCGAACAAGAGATTTGTGGTGGGCCCCGCAAAACAAAAAGTTTTTTTTTGACAACTCAAAACAAAAAAGATTGAATTGCCTTTACCTTCCCGTCCCCTCCACGGTGTACACTAAATAGTACGTAAATAGATATTCTTGTTGTCCTAGCTTGAGCTCACTCGCCAGGCACGGGGAACAAGTGCGTCAGGAGCGATGCCGCGAAATAAAGCGGTATGGGCTAGTTTGGTTAAAAGACCCTGACAGGCATCTCCGGGAGCCCCTGCGGCCAGGCGAACAAAACATCTCCCCACCCCTCCCCTCCCCTCCCCATTCCAAAATTAGAGCCTCAATATCCTAAAACCTCTCGGAAACCCATGCGACCCAAGCAAGAAGGTAGGCTCACTCACCGGCAGGAGAAGAAGCAGATCCGAGCCCGGGCGGCTGATGTACCGTCCACTTGATGCAGTCCACCAGCAACAGGTAGCGGAAGGTCGGAGGAGGGGTAGGGCGCGCGGGCGACGACGACTCCCCACGCTGAGAGACAAATGCGCGCGGTGGTGGCTGGTGGGAGGAGGCCTGGATCGCTTCGTCTCCCCACCGGCGGCGAGGTTGCGGGCGGCGCAGAAAGCTAAGGTGGCGGAGGAGAGAGGCAGAGAGAAAGGATGGAGCTCGGCAGCTAGCTTAGCCAAGGGACACCGTGCACGCCCACGCCCTTCTTACTCTTGGTTGGTTGAGCAGGGGAAGGCGTCCTCCCTTTGACCGGGTACTATCAACTGAAAACATGGTGCCTGTGGCTGTGGTTGGACTTTGCACTTGCAGGCAGCTGGCAGAGCAGCAGATAACAGTAAAAAAATGGCACTTTGGTGACTGATCTAGCCCCCACAACACAAGTTGCAATTGCAACCAATGCCTGATATGCACCTCGACAAAAACAACACGTTTTCATTTTTATGCCGTGCCCTGCCTGCCCTCACGTTCCCTTCCCTTCCCTTCCATAGCACCACAACATGATAAACCATGAGCTCATTTCCAGTTCCTGGCTAGTTTCCGGTTGGTGCAACTTTGCTAAACCAAAATCATTTCATTCTCAATCACGGAAACCAAACTAGTGGTGGTTTAACCTTGACAGGAGTTCAGGCTTCACTTGTAACTCTTTTTCCGCGACTGTTTCTAGGCACGTTTTAATTTACACCACTCATCTTAGCTATAGTAAGCCTACCATTACCAATATATATCAACATGATCATCCTTGCAAGATGAACCTCACCAAAAAAAAAAAAAAAAAAAAAAATGCCAACATATTTCAAAGTTAGCTAGTTACGTTAAAACATTTCATGACCGGGCACAATGAAGCACGAAGAGAAGCGACTAGAGATGAAACATCTTAGTGGTGGTTTTTAACCGCTATGGTTAATGAAAAAACCGCCACGGTTAATCGAGGCATTAACCATGGCGGTTTTCTTAAAAACCATCACAATTAATAAAATGAAAATGTCTTCCAAAAAGATTTTTTTGTTCTAGTGTTGTCAAATCATAGACTAATTAGACTTAAAAGATTAATCTCATAACTTATATGTAAACTATACAATTAATTTATTATTTTGTCTATATTTAATACTCGTCCAAACATTTGATGTGATAGGTGTAAAATTTTTGGTAAAAAAACTAAACAGGTAGCAGGCTAACCGTCGGGTCATGTATTACACTGGAGTCTCATCCTTGTGTTGCAAATATGCAAAACAACCACTATACTACACACCAAAATTAGACATACCTCACTAAAACCGGTAATTTAGCAATGGAGCATTGGTCGCTATAGAATTCCAACGAAGTCGGTAAAAGTTCATTTAGGGACTACTCCGCCGTCTTAAAATAGATGTCACTATGGGAAGCGTCTCAATCAAACTTTTTTTAACTTTGACTAGGATTATAGAAAATACGTGCAACATTTAAATCTCCAAATAAATTTGTTAAAAAACTAGACTTAAAGACATTTCCAATGATACTAATTACTTAGTATAAATATTTATATATTTTAATATATAATTGTCAGCATTTTGAAAACGCTGACTTCTCGAGAAGCGAGAAAGACATTTATTTTGAGACGGAGGGAGTATGCATCAGTTGCTATAGATAGGGTCAGAAATCGGTCGTTGTATATCAGCAATAGCACCAGAAAGTCGGTACCAAAACGCCCAAGCACGCGTCATGCCCCACGCTCAACCGTTTGCCCAAAACCCTTGTAAGTGGGGAAAAAAAATTCAGGCACGCCTTTTTTTTTTTTCCTGGCTGGCGCACTATAACCCCACAGCGTGAGCTTATCCCCCTCCACCCATCCCAAATCGTTGCCGCCGCCTGCACTTCCCAAATCGCGTTCCCTCCGGTCCGCCGCTCCTACTGGCTTGAAAGTCAGTAGTGTGGTCGAGTCCCCTGTGCTTTGATTGTGCTTGGATCGTGCCATCGCAGGCAAGTGCCTGCCAGGTAGAGGATTATGGTGTTGCCCAGTCTGGACATAACATTCGTCAAAGCCGTTCATGGTGTTGCCACCCGGGACTGGATACACCTGGGCCACCGGCCGGCTCGTCGACGGGGCAGAGAGATCACGAGACACGTTTGAAGAAGCTCTCAAACGTCGTGTTCATAAAAAAGTTGTGTTTTTCCTGTAAATGTGTTTTCATGATCATGATACGTTTTACCGGGTTGACACACGATGACAAGGCAATGCACACGGCGGGTTGTGTTTCTTTTGTGTTACCTTTTGTTTGGGCGGGCAACAGCGGTGGTTCTCTAGCGGCAAAGGCCCAAATAAAGCAGCAGCAGGCCCCCATGTCACAGCCTTTGGGGCCTTAAGAATCTTTTAATGCTTACGATTTAACCATGGGCCCTTGAGTAGATTGGTGGGCAAGCCTGGCGAACGCCGCCGTGGAGTAGTGGAGTGAAGTGAAGGCCACAGAAGGAGCAGAGGATTTCAGTCACAAAAGACCACCATCAGGAGGTGTGTTTAGTTCCTAGTCACATCAACCAAAAACCAAAAGTTCTCAAAATTCCTATCACATCCCATCACATCGAAAAACATTTAATACACCCAAAAAACGCTTGCCGGCCACTATAAAATTTAGGTAATTAAAAAAATTAATTGCACAGTTTAGATGTACACATCATGAGACGATTCTTTTTGAACCTAGTTACGCCATGGTAGGATAATATTTATCACTAACAAACAAAACGTGCTACAATGATATGCGATATGTGATAGCTACAGGAATTTTGCACCCAAATTTTGGGATCTATAGAGCCCCAATTCCTCCCCAAATTTCACTATGCAAAAGAAGATTCTCCATCACATCAAAATGCCGGCACATGTATCAAGTACTAAATGTAGGTAAAAAATTAAAATAATTACACAGTTTAGATGTACATTGCGAGACGATTCTTTTGAGTCTAGTTACGCTATGGTAGGATAATATTTACCACTAACAAACGAAACGTGCTACAGTGTACGATGTGACGTACATGTCTCATCCATCTAAAATTTTGCACCAACGTTGGTGATCTAAACACACCTCCCTGGATCGGAGTCACTGTCCCTCACCGAGTCGATGGGAGGCTGGCATGATCGAGCTGCATGCTTGCTACTCTCTCACCGAGTCCATGGGACCCAATGGACACCATGATCTTCTCCATGAACCATGGGATCGAACCAGACAACAATATATATAAGAGCCCCAAGAAGGTCTAGCTGGCCTCTGCCCTTCTTCTCAGCGGTCAGCCAGTGCTGAGCCTCATACTATACTCGATCGTCGCTGCTCAGTTGATCTCAGAATTTGTAGATATAGTCTTTCATTCCAAGGGTACAAAAATTGCTTTTTATTGGGTTTTCATATGAACACAACATTGGTGATATAACAAATTGTATCAATGTGTATGTGTATGGAGCGGGCTCAGACTGGACTCGGAAGGCCACGACGATGGATGGATATGGACCCCCAATCCACAGTCAGGCTCGGTTCCCTTTCCTATTTGCTCTAGGACGCCCCCACATAAGACGTGTCGAGAAGGTAGCTAGGCGAGATCAAGGAGCAGGAGCAGGAGCAGGAGCAAATCAAATCCAATCCACGAAATTCAATTCCATCTTGCGAAATCGGGAGTAGATATTGATTTGTGGGTGTGTTGTGGTCATGGCCGCGGCAGCGCTCCTTCGATCCATGGCGAGAAAGCTACCGCCTCCGCCGCCTCGTCGTCTTCTGGCGGCCGGACTCCATGGCGGCGCCACTGCAGGGCGTCGATCCGGAGCAGCGCTCCCATCGCAGCCGTACCATCGTCATATTCTGAATCGTGGACATAGCAGCACCACGGCGGCGCCACCGACCGTCGACAAGGTACATATGTTATCAGCTTTATTATTAACATTTGTGATTAAGCAGAGGTGAATGTTTGTTTGCACTTCCTGTGGAATAAACTCTTGATATCTTGTTTTGCTTGCTTAGGATAAAATAATTGAGGATTTTCGTCGTCGTCTATGGTTCTCGAGAACTTTGGCCGGTATCGGTGGCTTTATGCTCACCGGTGCCTGTATTTTTATGGGTACTTTTGGTTGCTGCCAGAGGTGGAGAAGGAGAAACAAAGATTGCGGGCCATGAAGAAGCTCAAGCCTGAAGATAAGCATCCTAGTAGTGTTTCTCCGGATCAAATCATCGCGAGAGAAGGTATTTATCTAGAGAAAAAAAAATACACTTTTTGAAAATAAACAATGCACGAATTCAAGATTCCAGTTTCATAATCCTATTCTATACTAAATATTTAGTCCAACTTCTTGTGCTGACACACTCAACAACAACAACAACAACAACATAGCCTTTTAGTCCCAAGCTAGTTGGGGTAGAAATTTAGAGATGAAACCCATATGAAACAGTACAAAAAGAACGTAGAAAGGCACAAGACAAAAGGATAAAGATTAGGGTAGATAGAAAAGTAAACAAAGTCATGGTTCTGTGCTGACACACTAGGGCACATTAATTTTAGTTTAGGTATGATTGATAGTATATATGTTTATTTGTTTCACTTCCTTCAACAAAATAAGAAATTGTTGCACTTTACCAATTCTATATATATACATATATGACAATATGTGCGGCATGCAGGCTATAGGAAGCAGCAGCAGCAGCAGCGCAATGATAATACTGAGAAGGGGACAAAGGTTGACAAGTTTATGTCAAAAAAAAAAGGTTGACAAGTTAATTATGGTGGTTGGTTTATACATCCTCAAGGAGAAACTAGCATACCTCGAGGAGGAGGAGGGACGAGCTGAGCTCAAGGAATTCCGAACTGCTGTTGAAAGCGAACTTAGAGCTGAGCTCGAGGAATACCAAACTGCTCGTGAAAGCGAACTTAGCTCCTTGAAAGCACAAGGAAGGGTGTAGCCGGGTGGGATCAGAAACTGTTACTTGTTCAGTGTGTCTGCTCATATACTGAATGCTCATGGCTTGAAACTCAGTAGTGTGGTCGAGTCCCCTGTGCTTTGATTTTGTTGTTTTCCCTCCGTATTATCATCTAAGACTGTTTGGATCCTGCTCCAGGTCCTGTGTACCTTCTTCCATCGATGGCCGTTCCACTCAATTTTCTGCCAGGCACATGAACACAATGTTGCAAAAGATCATCAGAGAATGTGGGCTAATTGTGCCTAAATTTTTTTGATCAACACAATGTTGCTTAAAAAAAAATTATATGAATCAATTCAATTTCACAAGAAAACACATTTACAGGAAAACTAAACAGATCTTGACTTCCAGTAGTTTCATAAGCAAGGAATCATTGCGGTTACGAGTCACAAAAGTTTATATATGATGAACATAGTCTATGGTCAAAAAAAAAAAAAAAAAAAAAACCGAAACCATCGGCCATTGCACTGCACAACAGAAGCCTGAATGGCACTTGTCTGTGCATTTTTCTATAAAAATTATCAAATCTGAAAAGATTTGAGTTGGGTTTATAAATCTAAATTTGATTTGAATTTTTGAAATTAGGGTTCAGCTGTCCCACGAACCCAATGCTATGATCATGATACGTTTTACCGGACTAGGCGACTACGCCGACTAGCCATGGTTGTCACACGATGACAAGGAGGCAACACGTTGTTTTCTTTTCTTTTTTTGTTTCCTTTTGTTTGGGCGGGCAACAGCCGTTCTCTAGCGGCAAAGGCCCAAATAAAGCAGCAGCAGGCCCCCAATGCTAAAGCCTGCTGGGCCTTAGTGTTAGTTGGCACTACAATAGAAATATTTGTGTTAAATAGAAATATTTGATTTGAGTTGGGATACAAGTTTGAAATCGATGATGTGTAGTTTCTAAACGAAGTAGACCTTTTTTTGGTGGCAACAGTGTTTGCCGTCCCTAGCGGCAAAGGCCCAAATAAAAAGCAGCAGCAGGCCCCCATGCCACAGCCTTTAGGGCCTTAAGAATCTTTTGATGCTACGATTTAAACATGGGCCGTTGAGCAGATTGGTGGGAAGGCCTGGCGAACGCCGCCGTGGAGTAGTGGAGTGGAGTGGAGTCCTCAGTGAAGTGAAGGCCACAGAAACAACAGCAGGAGGAGAGAATTTCAGTCACAAAAGACCAATAGTTCCTAGTTTCAAGTGCTGGACTAAAGTTGCACCTCAAGTAGTCCTGCACGCAGGGAATGGATCAGAGTCACCGTCTCTCACCGAGTCAATGGGAGGCTGGCATGATCGAGCCACATTATTTTTATTCGCAAATAGCAGGAACTCTACCTTTCAATCAATATATAAGATAAAAAGAATTGTATGCAAACGAAGGGGCAAGAGCCCTAAAAGGCTAAAACTCTAAAAGACACTAGGCTGCACACCTACATTGCACTATTAAGCTTCACACAGATCCAGTAGTTTAGTAAGCAGCAACAGATTCAACCAAAGCATATGCTATATATACTTGTAGGCAGCTAGGCTAACAATGGCGGTAAGTTATTCAGTACAATTATCGACACCAAAAAGAAGAAGAAAAGGACAATAAATAGAAGATCACCTCTTTCCCCTCTGCAGTTGGATAGCATGCTTGGCTCTGCCTGACTCTTCATTCAGTGATGGTCTCGAGCGCGCGCCTGGACCCTCTTGAAAGCTCTAACATTCCCCTGTCTGATTGTCTGGGAAGGGATGGCATAATCAGACTCATTTTCTGCTGCAGGCACAGTACTGCTGTTGGTGCTGGCAGATTCACGAAGACACTTCAGCTCCCATTCCAGGTCCTCCAGTACCTCTTCCATCGCGGGCCGTTCCGCCGGCACTTCTGCCAGGCACCTCAACACAATGTCGCCAAATATGTTCAGATAATATGGGTGGGTTGTGGCTAAAATCTTCTCATCAACGATTTCTTTCACCTTTCCTTTCTCCAGCATTTTCTTTCCCCAGTGTACCAAGCTCACCTTATCCGCTGAAAGGTTCTTGTCAATCACTCGTCTGCCACACAGGATCTCAAGCAGCACAACACCAAAAGAGTAAACATCAGTCTTCTTGGTTACCTGCTCCATTTTCAAGTATTCAGGATCAAGATAGCCCAAGGTGCCCTTCACCAGGGTGCTGACGTGAGTTTCGTCCAACCCAGGATCAGGACCAGCCTTTGCTAGACCAAAATCAGCAATCTTGGCGCCCAGGTTCCCATCAAGCAAGATGTTTTCAGACTTTATGTCACGGTGGATGATGCCATTTGGAGGGATAGTATGGAGATGGTTGAGCCCACGTGCTGCTCCCACAGAAACCACCACCCGCTCCTCCCAACTGAGTGGGGGTTTATCAGAACCATAGAGATGGCTCTTTAGAGTACCTTTTTCCATGTACTCATAAACCAGGATCATTTCACCATCTGTATTGCAAAACCCAATCAAAGAAACCAAATTGGAGTGTTTCATCTGGGGATTTGACAACAGTTCGATCTCCATATTGAACTCTTTCTCTCCTTGTTCTGCGCCCAGCTTCTTTTCGCTTCACAGCGACTATGGTATCATCTTTCAAAATTCCCCGTATACATTTCGAACCCTCCACGTCCAATGACATTGTTTTCGTCAAAATTATTTGTCTCTTTGGAGAGGTCACTGAAGGAAATGAAATACTTATCCTTTCCCTGCCGCCTCAAAACTGCCATTATTTCATTGATGATTCCCATGATGATAACCTGCATCAAACGATGTGATGTTAACCTGCTGAGTTAAAGTATGATCTGAAATATCTATCTCTATCAGTCTATCACTCTATTTTATTACATCTTCGTTACATAATTAAATAATCCTAATTCAGTACAGACTCAGAATACAGACGGGAGGAGACGCAGAAAATTAAACGCAATACGGAGGAGACGCAGAAAATTAAACGCAATCAGGAGGAGAACCCTCTCGCCCTCACACTCTTATCATGCAGCATGGCGTGGCATGAGGTGACGCCTATGACCACAGACCGTGTTCGGCTGCATATGGTTGAGGCACTTGGCAATGCCAGGAGGCCGTGCAGGTTGCAGCATTCCAGGCTGTGCAGGCTACACTTCCTTTTGTTCTGTCAGCGAGCTGCACTGGTACTGTGTACTACTGTGTTGATTGTAGCTACTTCAAGAAATTTTGATTTTAGCATGAGCCATGCATTTCTAATAGTCTATGATTACAAATTGTTGGGAAGAAAAGAGAAACCTGTGTTGGATTAGGCGTTGTCATCATAATGTGTCTGAATCCTGGAAAGTACTATAATGTGTCATGATATTTTGTTGTTCGTCAGGTTGCATTAATTGAACTAGAATTCAATAAAATAAAGATTTACAGGAAAAAGCAAAGAAACTTTTTTTTTTTTCCACACGAGGAACACCCCATTTACATTATAGCATAACGGAAATAAACACAGGTTCAGACAAAAACAGAGTCATAGAGAGGCTGAAGAAGAGATTACAGAAAGACAGACTAAGGACAGCAGACCAAAGCTCTGGACCTTGCACAACAACTATCAGCGATACAAACCTAAAAGAGTTTAAACGACTTTAACATAAGCCCAGAAGCCAGTTAAAACTGACAGAACCTCTCAAACAAACTCAAGAAACCCTGTTCTTATTTATTTAACTTCGTTTAATACGAGTCATCACTATGGCCAGATTATGTAGATGGTTTGTGCATAAAATTTTCCGATCAACAATAAGCTGGTGGTCCAGTTTCCTGCGCACTCACACTGGGGGTGCCTTCTCAGCTTCTGAGAGCCTTAATATACCGCCCAAGACAGTGCCTGATCAAGCAACTTGCCAAGTAAACCCCAGTTCACCTCCAAGCTCCTCACTGCATCCGCCGCCTCCAAGCTCCTCACTGCACCCTCCAAATAAATCAATAAGCTTAAGTAAAGTCCATAGCACTGATTCACTGTTGGATCTCTTCAACTTGCCGCTGTCAGTGGAGGTTCACTTACAGTTCCAGGATATTCAATTGGAAAAAAAATTGTCAACTCTCACTCTAAATGATTTGAGTGACAACTGAACATTATTTGGGGTTCTCCTCACTTTTCCTCGTCCAGCTTATAATCTGTCAGGGCACTCTCAAGTTAGGACAATTTTTAAATGGCTGTGGCAGACATGTCAAGGAAAACACAGAATTTTCTTCTAGCTAATTCTGAGAGATAAGCTAAGCACCAGAAACATGATAAGAAGAAGAGGGATGTACTTGGAAAGTTATCAATGTGTCCTCTGCCAACACTCAGTAGAAGAAACTCTGATGCATTTATTCTTTTACTGCCCCTTTTCCAGAGAATGCTAGGGCCTGCTGAACTTTCATTTTACTGACAATCTCTCCACCTCACAAATCTTCCATGCATGGAAATCCTTATTAAAGGTGGAGTTTGCTCTCGAGATTTTCATAATTTTCCGCTGGGGAATTTGGATGATGAGGAATGATGTCATATTTAGAAACAAAAGTCCTGAAGTTGAAGAATGCAAAAGATATGTGACAGTGGAAGCTCTTCTTTTTGCTGAATAGGACAAAGTCTAGATTATCACCAATCTTAGAAGCATGGATCAGCTCCAACTTGTAGCTCTCTGGATTTTCTCTCTCTCTGTCCACTGATCTGCTTGTATCTGAACTTTGAACTTTGTACTTTTGTCTACTTAACTTTTATACAGTTTTCCTCAAAAAAAAATAATAATAATAAGGCTGATTTTCTGGTGCCATTCCCTTTCGCCTAGCAGGTACCTTGATTTTCTCAAACAAATGAACCATGATGATAAGCTGAGTTAAAGTATGTGATGTTAAGCTGAGTTCAAGTATGACGGACGATGCTGAGGTGGATTAGTAAAAGAAAGAGCAGACGGCCTATACTAGGCTAAAGCCCACAAGGATCACATTAATTAAAATTAACATACTGAACCCATCTAGCTAGATGAACTATGCAGCAAGGGCTTGTGTTTAAGTGATGGCAAAGCAGTAGGAAGGTAATTTGGAGTGAAGATTTTGAAGGTAATGTTCTACAGAGTGAGGGCTATATATATCTGCAAACAAAGTAGTTGATCCTCACAAAGAACACTCCTTAGCCAATGTGTAAAACAATCTCCTACTTAAGACAAAGATGCACAAACCTTTTTGTATTCGAGAATAGAAAATAATCACAAAGAGCATGACACAATAATGTGAGACTAATTGTGGGAGAAATGCATGGAATGTCTTTGTTCAATTTAGTTTCCATTTATGTTTCCAGGGCAAAGTTAGATAAGGAATTAGACCACTCGCAAACTTTGAGAACGTGAGAAGGTTGTATGCCAACTGTTTGTTTTGCGAATTAAACAAGATGTGGGCAAACTGAAGGCTGTTTGGAGGTTTGTGCAGAAGTCTCCTAATAACCTAGAGAGGCTTACTGTGCAAAAAATGGGGATAGGTTTATCTACTGTGATTAACTATATATGACTGCTCCACCTAGCTACCAAATGTAGATAAGTAAGTAGGGGAAGTTTTAATCAGAATTAGGATAAGTATTAACCTTAGCAGACTTTCCAGCAGTAGTAGCAGTAGCGCTGCTATATTGTTCTAGTCCAATTGATATGAGATAATAATAATGAGAAGATGTCACCATGTGTACTGAAGAAATGTAGTACAGTACTTGACTACTAGAAGTAGTTGTGCAAGGACGAAATATTTTAAAACACCCAAGGCAGAAGCCCTGAAAGCCCTGAACCGTCCGTCCGTACGTGCCTCTCCCATCCCCCCCACACAAAAACAGGATAAGGTGCTGCTAGGTTCTAGCTCAAAGCAACCGGCGCAAGCAAGATACGGAATCGGTGATAGCAGATTTCACTCACCAGCTCGTACGCAGCTGGAGAAGAAGCGGATCGGTGGATCTACACCGGAGGGAGGTCGAGCTAGGCAGCGCGTGCGACGGCCTGATCTCCAGTCTCCAGCCAGTGAGAGAAGAATGCGGTGGTGGGAAGAGGCCCTGGATGGCTGGCTTCGTCCCACCGGCGGGGTGGAGAGGGGGAGGGAAGCAAAGACGGCGGCCGATGGGAGGGAGCAGTGCAGTGTGTGGTTTCGTCGGTGCGTGCGAGCTGGAAGAAAAAGTTCCATCACGGGCGGCGGCACTCCGGAATCTTTGTGTAGATTCTTCCTGGACAAATATCCATTCAGGCCGTTTCATAAAGAGAAAAAAAAACAAATACTCACTCTACGTTCTCTGACCAGTATACCTGAGCATTTTTTTCGGGCTGGTCGGGTTTTGGACCGGGCGAAAAAACCCAATTATTTTAGGTAAAAAAATCCTACCCATAACGTCCCACTAAGCAAGTCGGGTCTAGTTTTTTTCGGCGGGCGGGCTTGAGCAGCCCGGGTGCATTTTACACTACAAAATAGCTAAAAATGTATTTCGGGCAAAAAAAAATTTTACGGGCTTCAAAATCTCTGCCACGACCGTCCGAGTAAGGTTCGTGGGCGGGCCAAAACCCGTCGGGCTCGGGCGGGGCCTGAGGTTGGGTCGGGTAGGGCTAGTTTTGCTTTCAGGTATACTAGCCAGAGAACAAAAAAAAAAAAAAAAAAAGAGATATGGGTGCATATAAATGATGATAATAAATTAAAATTCTCATGTATGTGAAACAAAACTTTATGCAACACAAGCCACACTGATATAAGGAGTACTCCATGCTAATTTCCGCTTTTGTGTCTCTTTTACATCCAATCCAAGTCAAAGGGATAATATACCATATCACACATGCATACGATACTCCATCCCTATGAAAAAGAAGATGTTTAGTATACCATATCGACACATGCATACAATACTCCATCCGTATTAAAAAAAGAAAATGTTTAGAAGTATCAAAAAGAAAATGTTTAGAAACAGTGATACATCTTCAAATCACTACTTTGACTTCTATTAATATGTTCTATATTCTCAATGTTTGATCCAAATCTTATCCAAAATATTCTTTCTTGATACGGAGAGAGTACATTCGGATCATTAGTAGTCTAGTACTCAATTCATCAAAAAAGTAGTCTGGTAATGGAAGGATCATGGAGAGACACGACCGTGTGGATCGCGTCGTTCTCCCACATCCCATCGCCCTTGCCATGCATCGATCCCACAACCGCTATGCAGCCAGCCAGCCCTCCACAAACTCCACTCAAATACACCACCACAACCTCGTGTCCTCGTCCACGGTTCCACGGTTTTTTTATGGAGATCGGGGAGAAGAGGGCTCGCCACCTTTGGCATTGGAGATTCAAAAACCTTGATGCTCGGCTTACTACATGGCAAGCAAAAGTTTAAAAGGAGGATCATCAAGCTTGTAGTATAGATGACCCGTCTTTGTTGACCTTACGGACTCTGTTGCGCTCAACCACAACCCTAGGGCCGACCACTATTCTACAGACCGTTTCATTTACTAGACTGTGCAGAGTCACACAGTGTGGTTGTGTTAGAAGGATGTTTTTTTTTACTTTGAACACCAAAGGATGTCGAGTTTTTAAAAGATCTTAGAGATAAAAAAATCCGGAGATACTCCCTCTGTCCCTAATTGACTGTCGCCGTTGGTTTTAAATTGACCACAAGTTTGACTCGATTTGTACAAAATACGTGCAACATTTATTTGTCCAAATAAATTTATTAAAAAACTAGGCGAAAAGATCTTTTCGATGATACTAATTACTTAGCATAAATATTTATATATTTTAATATATAATTGCCGGCAGTAGTTTCTCGGGAAGCGAGAACGACAAACATTTAGGGAGAGAGGGAGTACTGAATTGAACTGAAATTTATTTTTTTTGCGGAGAATACTTAAATTAAATTGATCCGGCAAGTATACTATCTAGTTCTGAACTACAATAGTATATTATACTTGCATTTTTCTTTCAAAAAATATTACTACTTGCTTTCTCTAAATCACTTCAGGCGTGTCTGGTTCCCTTCTTTACCAGTCTGCATCGTCACCCAACATACAGGCTGCCACCAACCAGGTTGTTGCTACTTGCTATGCAGACAACTCCTGGAAACCCAAGCACCGCGGGTGCGCGTTCCTCTCAGGTTTCAAAGACACCAGTGCTCCGGCCATGTGTAACAACATACTAGGTAGGCATTGTTTCTATTCAAACATATGAGCATATATGTAAAGTGCACCAATGTGCCCAGATATAACAAATGGAAAAAAGTGGACACAAGCAAGAAATGTGAATCAAAATCATTGGGAATAGGTTTCAGCTCAGATTAAGAACATTTCAGATCAACACCATGAAAGAAGAAAAACACATATGAGGAAAAGAGTTCACATCATAGACAATGGTCAACGGTTCACATCACAACCATTGCTTCCATCTTCTACCACCCGACTGATCTACCAGTCCCTGCCATACATGTTGTGGCACAAGCAAACCACCGAATTGTGCCACATCAGCTAAACACCACCAAAAGTAGTTTGAGCCTAGTGTTACCAGCCCTCATTGGTTACAAAAGAGTTCACAAAATAGTTAGGACGTTGGATCCAACGTACAGTATAGTTCGGTGCCACCATCGAGATATATACCGAAAGTCACAAATAACAATTGCCTAGTTCACAAATGACAATAACGTGGTGGGCTCGGACAGGGACTCCAATTCCAATCCGCAGTCGGACGCGTGTCTTCCCCGGCCGCCGCCATACATAATACGGGCCGCGGCAAATCGAATTCACGAGGAGGCATCGATCCGCGGGTACGTGTTGTGGTCATGGCCACGGCAGCGATCCTTCGATCCATGGCCAGAAGCCAGAAAGCTAGCACGCGCACCGCCGCCGCCTCCTCATCCTCTTCTGGCGGCCGGACTCCATGGCGGCGCCACGGCAGGGCTTCGATCCGGAGCAGCGCTCCCTTCTTTGGCCACCAAAATAGCACGCGCACCGTCGCAGACGCACCATCGGCATATTCTGAATCGTCGACTTCATAGCGGCAGCACTCCGCCGCCGACCACCGACAAGGTACATATAACTTTTTATTTCATTGCCATTTCTGATTACGCGAGGTGTATGTCTGCACTTCCTGTGGAATAAATTTTCGATATTTTCTTTTGCTTGCTTATATATAGGATAAAATAATTGAGGAACTTCGTCTTCAACTACGGCAATCGAGAGCTGCGGCCGGTCTCTGTGGCGTTATCCTCTCGGGTCTCGTGATTTACGGTGAATTTTGGTTGCTGCCCCGTTTGAAGAAGATGAGAGACAGATCCGTGGCCTTTGAGAGGCTCGAGCGTGAGCTCAGCGATATTATCAGAGCGAGTGCTGATGAAGATGAGCGTCGTAGTGTTGCTCTAGCTCAAATCAACCAGACAGCTGGTATTATATTCGAAAATACACACTTTTGTTTTATAAGCAACGCACATATTTTAAGATTCATGTTTCATCATTTTCTTAGATAAACATTTAGCCAACTTACAATATGAGTATATATGTTTGATTTGTTGCACATTTTTAAACAAAAAAATAAAAAAATGTTGCACTTCAGCAATTCTAATTCTAATATATGTATGATATATGCAGGTCATATCAAGCAGCAGCGTAATGGTACAACTGAGAAAGGGACAAGAGCTGACAAGTTAGAAGATGTGATGGCAGTTTGTTTCCACATCCTCAAGGAGGCAGCAGCTGGCCTCGACGAGATGCGAGCAGCTGGCCTCGACGAGATGCGAGCTGCTACTGCCCGTATGTCCAAGTCAGCTCCTTTGGAGCAGAAGGAAGGATGTAGCCGAGTGGGATCAGAAACTGTTACTTCTTGAGTGTGTCTGATCAGATATGCACATGGGTCAAAGTCTCTGGGGTTTGAGTCTTACGTGTCCACAGAGACACATGATGTTTGCACTTGGTATGTGTTATGATGTTTGTACTGGTTTTTATTTGCTTCTACTACTTTTGCTAGCAAACTTGTGCTTGTGTGCTGGAACATAACTCAATACCTACATAGGAATTAGATCAAGAGATATAAAAACACTAATGACAAATGTAGATTTTGATTTATCAATGAAGAAATCTCTGGTGGTGTATCAGATTTTAAAAAACAAAAAGGGCAATATTTGTGTCTTGAGGAAAATAATGATACAGATGGTGTGTATCAAACTTTTTTTTTTTCAAAAGCGAGCTTAGCTCGTGCTTCATTAAGAGGAGTGAGAAAGTTCATACACGACTTCCGTCGGATCCCGTAGCGAGCTGCGGGGAGGTGACAGATGACACAAGTAAAAAAATACTAACACGGGGCACCGGCCTGAAACAGTGGTGCAGAAAAGATGTAAACTAAGAAGAAACAAATGTGCTACAGGGAACTAGAAGCCCGACGGAGCGTGCTTACAGGCGCCGACCGTCTTTCGCCCGGCGGCGTCGCGCATGGGGAAGATCTCCTGGACAACCGCCCGTTTGTGAGGCGGGAGGACGTCACTTAAGAAGTGACTACGGAACCTCTCCACAATCTTAAGATCTGGGTGGTCGACGGCGCACTTGGCTGGCGGCCCTCCCACTTGTCTAAAAGGACACAGCGTGCCTGTGTGTATCAAACTTTCATATTCTTTGAGCAACTTTTTGCATATTTTCCAACATCACATTTACCGAGATAAGGAAGAACATGAACAGATGTTGACACAAGACAATGTGATCGACAACCAGTGAATCTACAACTATAATAATGGCTCTAACGAGGTGTTTTGAGAAAATGAATCTTGGGTTTGTTCAACAACATTTTGTTATATTCTTTGGCTTCAAACTCTATAGCTAAATGATCTAAAGACAATTACTCAATCTTAAATATGAGTTTAATCTTTTTGCACATAACATGTATGTATCTGGTTTCCTCTTGTTATAGGTTTTTTTGTTGCCTCTCATGTCTATTGTATTTATTAATAAAATAAACTATAGGTTTTTAACAGTCCATTTAATTTTATTTGATTAACATCCCAAGTAAATATAGTATAGTATCAGCATCCCACATCATAAAAGACATTCTCTTTAATTTTAACTAAATTTATGAAAGAACACGTAAATTTCTTCAATATCAGACTAGTTTTATTGATGTAATATTTCTTCATAACAACAATGCTTTTATTTGAATTTATAGACATTAATATATATTTTTCTAAAAGTTGATAATGTTTGAGAGTTTGACTGAACAAAGTTGATAACAAACACCCTCTAATTAATTGTTGAAACCAAATGAATTTAATCCTCTGCCTAATTTTCTATTTTCTAAAAATAATAAATAATTGAGTTGATGTCTTAAAGATAATAATAATAAGATTGTTTTAATTGAACTAGAAAAAAATATGAAATTATAGTAGTACTAAAATATGAATTTTGCTATTTATCATCCAATGATTTTGTTGACTATAAATCATCAAATTGTGGACCGTTCATTTTGTTTTCGTTGAGATTCGTGCTTCTTTTACGTGGATGGGTTGGCAACAGCGGTAACGGAAGCCTTCCACGCCGGCAAACGAAATCCGAGCTCAACTTATCCCTTCCCCCTCCCACGGTTTCGTCTCCCCAAATCCGTCTTATTTGCTTCGTCTCCGTTCGCCTCCCTCCCGGACGGGCGGAGGCCTCACGCCTCTGCGCTGCGCCGCCCATTGGGCCCTCTTCCCGCATCGCCCGGTGTGTAATCTGTCCGCGCCGCTCCGCGCTCCCCCCCCCACCGTGGAGCACGGGGATTTTTCGCCGCCTCTTTCTCCGTCTCTCGTCGCCCGCGCCTCCCACGTGTCCCACGCGGTGTCTTCAGCGCGCCTCCCCGTGCCTAGCGTTGTGCTGTTCGTCGAACCCGTTCAATAGGATCGCCGTCTTTGTCGGTGACCATTTTGCTTTCTACGTACTTTTTTCCGATGTGAAATGGTCTGAAATTTGTGCACGGATATTCAAATGTTTTTAGATCTGTGTAATGCTATATGTTTATTTTCGGATTAGCTCTATGTTTAGATCTGTGTAATCCCCCTCCATGGCTTATGTGTCTTTGTTCATTGAGTTCCCGAGGGGATGGGATGTGGGGCTTGGGGGGTGGGGGACTGGTCTCCTGTTTTGTGGATTGTATGGAGGACAGAGTTGGCGTAGGTGTGCATGATTTTTGTAGCTTGGGTGTTGCTATCCGGAATGATTTATGTTCTGTATGGGGATTGTTTACATGAGTATCTCATCTCATCTGCATAATTCAGTTTTCGGACAGTTGTGACAAATTGATACAGAGGTATGCGTTCAGATGTACAGTAGAGACTAACGACAAACACTGTTGCTTTTGAGACGCAACTTGCTGCTTCCCTAATCATGCCCATTTAACAGCAAAACATGTACTGTTGTTCTTTGTCAACAAAGTTTTAATGTTTTCCGGCCTTCATAAATTCCGACCCGGACATTAGATGGGCAGGCAAAGAGGTTTTGAGTGAGTCTGCATGTTGTGTTAGCTCTGTTTTAGATTTTGACTGGCTCTGTCATTTTGTGAACTAAAAGTAAGTCTTCAGCCATTCAGTTATCGAGCTTTGAGGGCTCTCAGTTTTTGTTTCTATGTTGGGTGGTTGTATTATTGCATTAAGTTTTGATTCAGAGTAGGAGCTGGGGCCTGAATTTAGTTCTTTTTGTGTGATGTCATTTTTGTGCCATAGTATAGCTGCTGCAAATTCTGTCAATTTTAGGCTGTGTGTTGATTATATTTCAGTATATTTCAGTCTGTTTTAATTGGTCAATCAGTTGATTATATCTATCTCTATGTGTGTCATTAGAGTTTAGTTGTTTTAATTTGTCAATTATGTTCAAGTCTCTATCTATGCCTTTCTATCTATCTATCTATCTTTATCTATTTCTCTTTATTTCTCTCTGTTTTATTTTGAATGCATGTCTCTATGAGTTGATTTGAATTGAGTTGATTTTAATTGAGTTGCTTTGAGTTTTTTTTCTCTCTATGTATCTATCTTTGTCTCTCTATGTATATATATATGTGTGTCCAGTTATGGTCTCTCTGAGTTGATTTGAGTTGATTTGAATTGAATTGCTTTGAGTTTATTTTCTCTATGTATCTATCTTTGTTTCTCTATGTATGCCTTTCTATCTATCTATCTATCTATCTATCTATCTATCTATCTATCTATCTATCTATCTATCTATCTATCTATCTATCTATCTATCTATCTCTATCTATGTCTTTATCTTTGTGGGTGTAGTGTATTTTAGAGGTACTGTTGTGTTCATCTATCTCTCCCTGTCTCTGTCTTTTTCTCTCTTTCTTCTATTTATCTCTATCTCTGTTTTAATCTCTTTCTATCTATCAATCAATCAATCTATCTATCTATCATGCATGTCAAATGCATGCGTGCAATGCGTACGTAAATGTAAATACGTCTCTGTCATAGTTGTAGTTATAGGTTAGTTTCATTTTAATTGAATCCCCTTTTTGTCTTTTTTTTTTCTATTTTTCTATATATATGTGTGTCCAGTTATGGTCTAACCTTTTTTTTTATCTATCAGATATGTGTTTTTGATATTTAATGTTTAGAACATCTTAGTCTTTGATGGTAGTTTTTATTCAGGTTTGGTTTCTTATCTGTTGGAGACACTAAATGATCAATATAGTAAAAAGCTTTGTGCAGACATATAGTGTTTCCCCAAATCAGTTGGAGATAAGTGATGCAAAACCCAGACAAATCACTACTTCTTAGCTTTACTAGTAGCTTCCGTGCATTAAAACAAGGAACCAGAGCCATTTTAGAGTTATTCGAGATGGAGTCATACACATTTTGCCATCTTCTCTAAAAAGGATAGGTACTCAAATGGAGTAAAACATATGAATTGGGGAAACAATATATGTTCAACTTGAGTTCCCCTATGTTTGCCACCTTCTTGGCTTTTGTTTGTTTGTCTTCCATCCAGCCTTTTTTTGCGAGCTGGTCTGCTGTGCTGTAGTGTACTGGGGGGGGGGGGGCACTCAACCTATATTCCTTATGATATATGCATGATTGACCTTCTCCTCAGGTGCTGTGCTGTTGCCTCTGTGCTTAAAACGCATCGAAAATTTCGTATTGACATTCCTTCTGTTTTAAGGCGCACGAGGACATTTCGGTGGTGATCAAATTTGCTGATTTGCACTGATCTCCACCATCTGGCTATGTTTCTAGCTGGGAGGCAACCAGATGCTCCTCAAGAGGCTCTTCAAGTACTTGACATTGTGCTACATGAATTGCCTACTGCCAGGTAATCTTTGACTGAATGGTATTTTGGTAAGAAGTTTTTATTTGGCAAAATCTCATTTTAATTTGCATTTTGCCTATGTAGGTATTGTCCTGTTGGCAGATCATTTTATTATCCCAACTTAGGGAGACGTAAACAACTTGGTGTTTGGAAACTTGGCATGGTTTCTACCAAAGCATAAGGCCCACACAGATGGGTCTTTCTCTGAATATTGGTTAGATACTATTATTTTCTTTTCTTTTCTTTTTTTTTTTTTGGGGGTGGGGATTCTACCTTCCATTTTTCTAACTTGATACATGATCATAATGGTTCGAACACATTACATTCTAGATCATGATGCCTTTGGACGTAGTTTGTGGCATCACTAAGCCTTATCTGAAATTTTGAGTTTGCTTGATTTCCTTTTTTTCGCAGATACGTCCTTTACAACATTTTTTTATTGAGCCCCTTCCTGTGATTGAATTTGTTGGTCAGCTTCTTAACAGAGATTTCTCAGTTAGACCATTTGTCTGATTCTGATCGTGTGGA
Source organism: Hyparrhenia diplandra (assembly GCA_015847255.1). Lineage (NCBI taxonomy): Eukaryota > Viridiplantae > Streptophyta > Magnoliopsida > Poales > Poaceae > Hyparrhenia > Hyparrhenia diplandra. The sequence continues at coordinate 430,553 of JADLZK010003904.1, forward strand.
GGTTTGATTTATTACCCTACCTTTCTTCCTAGAAACTTTGGTTTATGCTTCATCACTTTCCATTTGCTCTCCTCTGTATATATAGATTTAAAAAGCCCTACGAGGTGTGAAAGTCGAGGTCACACACACCATGGAAACATGCGTAGGAAATATCAGATATATGGTCTCTCTTCACAAGCAACAAGGGAGTTATCGTACGTGCACGCTTCTTAGCTTATGTCGTTGATATCATCAGGTATAATGCACTGACAGGATTTCAATGGTTTTCCTATGATAGATTCCCTATTGATGATCGTGGTACTTCTAAGACTGTCGTGCAATACTTCCTAGAGACTTATGCCTTCAGTATTCAGCACACCACTTACCTTGCTTGCAAGTGGGCAATCAGCAAAGACCAAATTATCTTCCTATGGAGGTTAGTCTTCTGCTAGCAGTATCAATTATTGCACTATTTTTATCTATGCATTTGATTTCTAAAATGCTATATCCAGCTTCAGCATGTTTTCATAAGTTGCTTATGGCTTTTTTTTTTTGGACAGAAAGCATCCATTTTATTAGCAGCATCTAGCTGCAATGATAAAAAAACAGGTCACATGGTACATCATGTAGCGCCGATAGCAGTGGGCAGCTACAGCTATGAGAGGAGTTCGTGCATACAACATTGGTTTGATTACATGAGTATACAGAGGACCTAAAAGCCTGAGAAGCTAGGGAATGGGCTGTCACGGACCTATGAATCTTCAGCACCTGAATTCTTTTATTGGCCACCGAGTTTAGGAAACTCTGAGTGAAAGGCTTAGCTTCCCAAAATGGGGGGAATTCAAGATCTGGTCCATTGAAGTAGTCCACCAATTGCTGATTGTCGGTGAAGAACGGAGCTATGTCAATTTGAAGCTTAGCTGTAACCAAGGCAGCAAAGGCTTATGGCTTTGAAATACCAGGTCTGTAAGACAGCGTTACTCAAAACGTCAATGAGAAACAGATCACTGCTCTACTGAAAGTGACTTGCCAGCGTCCCCAGGTGTGATTGTGATCAGGTTTCTTGGTTTGACTATGGAATTGTACCTGTAGCAGCAGCAGCAGCAGTGCACTTTCAGTAGACCTGCAGGAATGACACTAAATTCGTTTTGAGTATAGATTCTTTGTCAGGAACAGCACAGGCTCCTGTTTTCTGTAACAAACACGCTTGCTTTGTTCAGCTGCATGCAGCTAGTTGGTCTGGAATTGCAAGTATTTGTCTATTTGAAAATTGACAAATTTGTATATTTGAAAATTTGACAGATTTTTGTGGGAACAAATCTGTTGACAGATTTCTATGGTAGAAAATCTGTCAACAGACAAATAGATGGTCCCCTAAAATATACTATAATGTGTGTTTTAATCCTCTGCCTGATTGGTCAATTGCGTACTATATATACAGTAGTTCACAAATGACAATAACGTGGCGGGCTCGGACTGGACTCCAATTCCAATCCACAGTCGGTGTCTTTCCCGGCCGCCGCCCTACATAAGACGGGCCACGAGATTCAATCTTGCGAAATCGCGAGGAGGATATCGATCGGTCCACGGGTACGTGTTGTGGTCATGGCCACGGCAGCGCTCCTTCGATCCATGGCGAGAAAGCTAGCACGCGCACCGCTGCCGCCTTCTCGTCCTCTTCTGGCCGCCGGACTCCATGGCGGCGCCACGGCAGGGCTTCGATCAGGAGCAGCGCTCCCATCGTTGGCCACCAAAATAGGACGCGGACCGTCGCAGCCGCACCATCGTCATATTCTCAATCGTCGACTTCATAGCGGCAGGACGCCGCCGCCGTCCTCCAGCAAGGTACATAGTATGTTTATTTCTGATTAAGCGAGGTGTATGTTTGCACTTCCTGTGGAATAAATTTTCGATATCTTCTTTTGCTTGCTTGTACAGGATAAAATAACTGAGGATCTTGATCGTCGTCTACGGTACGCCAGAGCTTTGGCCGGTATCGGGGTCCTTATGAACATCGGTTACTGGATTTATTGGTACTTTTGGTTGCTGCCAGAGATGGAGAAGGAGGGATACAGATTGGGGGCCATGAAGCCTGAGGAATATTTAGCATTTTACCATCCTTATTACCGGCTACTCTTGGTTGCTGCCAGAGGTGGAGAAGATTGGGGGCCATGAAGAAGCAGCCTGTGGGACATTTAACATTTTACCATCCTTATCTATGGCTACTCTTGGCAGCCACCAGAGGTGGGGAACGAGAGAAAGATTAGGAGCCATGACGAAGCAGCCTGAGGGACATTTAACATTTTACCATCCTTATCTACGGCTACTCTTGAAACATTTTAAGAGCATCTCCAAGAGTACCCTATATTTTTCTCCCAATATTCATGTGTTTAAGACCTTCCAAAAAAGAATTGGATTGAAAAAAATTACTAATCTCCAATAGTACCCTATAATTATCTTCCAATAACCAAATTTAGGCTCATCAGATGAGTTTAGTTGGCCCGGTGGTTGGGGCGTGGAGCCGCAGCCTCCCCTTCGCGCGAGTCCTCCCTACGCGACAGATTAGATTTTCTGAATGTGCAGCTGCCTGCCAGACAGATTTTGATGCCGCTCTATGGCTGCTGCCAAATCTCTCAATGCACAGCTGAGATGACCACGTGAACAGGAATCGTTGCACGTATAGGAAAGTTAATTCGGTAGTACACAAAGTCTGTGTAGGCGCGTCGGCGTAGTCTATTGGAGAAAAAACTATGGATCAACACAATCTAAATTTGGCTAGTCTTGTTCGATCTTCCGGCAAGGCGGCGTAGTCTAGCTGGACACGATCGATCTCTGACGCACATGCATGCAACTTGGCGTAGCGACGGCGAAGAGCAGGGACCGGGCGCGCACGGAAATTTTTCACAACGGCGCGAACCTTTCACTTCCAGCGATGAAGAAACCTTTCACTTCGCCAGCCCCCGAGTGCGGATATATACGCCGCGATAAGGGGAATTTTTCAAGTGCCCAAATATTGGAAGATCATATAGGGTACTGTTGGAGCAGTGTTTTTTCTCTTTTTTTTTTTTCCAAAAATCTAGGATTGAGAGGTCATATATGGTATTGTTGGAGTTGCTCTAATAGAGATAAAGTGGCTCTGAATTCGAATTTTAAGAATATGGAGAAGTGTTTTTAATATCCGTGCGGGATAATCCAAAACCGACTATATGCGGATGCAGTGTAGGATATGGTATTGGCAAAATCCGGTGGATATTGATTATCCGATAATTAAACGCGGATTATCTGATGCTTATAATAGGATAACCCGAATATGGTAAGGAGCCAAAACATAATGAATATTTTTAAGTATATTTTGTTAAATCGAAGTGGTGGATTGATGGTGATTATTTCGAGTTGTATTCACTACTACGAGATTGATTTTTTGCGTGGTATTTGGATTTTATTTTCCATGGCGGGCATTTGAGAAACCGCCATAGAAAATGACTTGATTTACCGTGGCGGTTTTTTAAAATTAACCGTGGCGGTTTTAAAACCTCCATGGTAAATATATTTACCGTGACGGTTTTTTTAAATATATTTACCGTGGCGGTTTTTTAATTAGCCCCGCCATGGATAATCGAGGCCCAAACAGCCCATTCAGCCCAATAACTTTTCCCTTGTATATATACCGCGTTTGGAACCCTAATCCCTAACTCAACTCCGCAACCTTCTCTCCCCGGTGCGAAGTCCCTTCTCTCCCAACCACAGCCACTCCTTCCCCTTCCCTCTCACTAAGTCCCTCGGTTGCTCCTCCCGCCCAGAACCCGATGCCACCTCCTCCATGCAGTCCCTCCCTCTAGCGGCGCTCGGTGCAAGTGGGCGGCGGCCCGGGCGGTGGGCGGCGGTCCAGCGAAGACGGGAGACGGTGGATCCGGCGCGCGCGGGCTTCGGGCGGGCGGGCGAATCCGGGGGCTCGGCGGGCGGATCTCGGGCTCAACATCGTCGCTCGCGGCAGATGGCGCCCCGGCACGGGTTGGCGGCGGGCGAAGCGCCTTGGAGACGCGGCAGATCCGTGGCGACGCTTTGGCTCGGCGGCGGGCGGGCGGATCCGGGGCTCGGTGAGCGGATCCGGGGCTCGACATCGCCCATGGCCTCCGGCCGCTCGTCCATGGCGGATCCGACGTCGTGGAACCCTAGCGGCGGATCCTCGGGCGGCGCCGGATCTTTGGCGGTATCGGTGGTGTTGTGGGCACCGGTTTACGGATTTATGGGTACTTTTGGTTGCTGCCAGAGATGGAGAAGGAGAGAGACACATTTGGGGCCATGAACAGGAGCCAAAACATGGAACATTTAATATTTTACCATCCTTATCTACGCCTACTCTTGAAACATCTTAATAGGGATGAAAGTGGCTCCGACTCCGAATTTTAAGAATCTGAGAGAAGTGTTTTTTAATATCCGTGCGGATGCGAATAATCTGAATCCGACTATATGCGGATGCAATGTAGGATATGGTATTGGTAAAATCCGGTGGATATGGATTATCTCGATAATTAAATGTAGATTATCGATGCTTATAATAGGATAACCCGAATATGGTAAGGAGCCAAAACATAATGAATATTTTCAAGTATATTTTCGTTATATATTTTGTGAGCTCCTAAATCAAAGTGGTGGATTGATGGTGATTATTTCGAGTTGTATTGTCGCTTTATGACTTGGTTAATGAATTGTTTCTCATCATAAAAAACATGTAAGCATATATTATCCGACTAGAAAAGTTCGCTTCCACTCCGACACCGGTTTGAACCCGTACCATTTTCGACATCCTAAAAATCAATGTTCGCATCTGAATCCGTGTAATAACCGATCCGCTCCGAATCCGATTATAAAAAGAAGGATTAGGATATGGGAGAGCCATTATCCACTCCGATCCGATCTGTTTTCATCCCTACACCTTAAGATAGAATCTACCTTGTTACCATCAGTGTCATGGAATGGATACATTTGTACCACTTTGGCGGACGCTGCATTCCAGCTAGGCTGGCCAGCGTGTCAAGCGAAGGGAAAAGACCTTCCTGCCCCTGGCTCGCATCTTCCTCTTTTCCCTTTGCTCGTGATGCCCGAAATCAGCAATGCAGTGTATTTTCCTAGTTGTTCTCATGTTTTCAGCAAACACAAGATCAGATAAACCATCACATATAATGGGCATACATAACTGACCAGTTCACGTTATCAACAAACCATTAGTGCTACATTTAAACCATAATTCACAGGTTCACAGGTTCAGACCAAATGAAACATTCATACCATAGTTCTGGCCACTTATAACTAGTCTGGACACTACATAGGCATGTTCTGGCCAAGCCAATGCCACACACAAATAGTTTAAGGCCACATACAAATTGTTTTGTGGATTGGCCACACATGCATCATTTGGAGCAGCCGAAAATCATACTTGCACCACTGGTCCGACACGCTGGTCATTCAAAAGACCTCAAAATTTCTTGTACAAAGTTTACATGATGGACCTTTGGTCCTGTTGTCAACCCGCCTTAAGGGTTCAGGTAACATCTCCACTTTTGTTGTTGCATGACAAACCCCATGGATGCAAATCCATGAGCTCGCGGGTACCGTAGGCAAGAAGGGCACAAGTTAGTGATGAGGTCATGACTCTCCGGAAAAAAAGCTACACTCGCCACCAGGCATGTGTCGCCGCGTCCGCGACCTCCTTCACCGCCTCGCCACGTCAGCCCACCGCCAGCCATTCACCACGTCGTCGAGCACCCGCGCGACCTTGTCTACACCGGGCGTAGTACATGTTGAGCCCACCCCAGCTCACGGGCACACGTACGGCCGCGCGAAGCCCACGAGCAGCCTCGTCGGCTGTTTATGTGTGTTGTGCGGTTGGTCGCTCACATGCACGGTGAATGTTATACGTGTCTCACTCCATCATATGCCACGCGTTCAGGTGCACGGGGCAATGGGCCCGGAGGCTACCGGGCGCCGAGCGGGGCTTGCGGCCTCATGGCTGCCACGCGACCGCCCTCCCAGTCTCCACGCGGTCGAGTCCATCTCATAGCGTGAGAAAAAAAATGTTAGTTGGTGAGGGCCGGCCCAACTCGAGCGGATCTGGAGAGCACGCATGCCCAACACACCGGTATATAGTCTTCTCCCCACACCCGAGGAAAACTTGAGGCGTAGCGGTGGCGCATCCAATTCTACACTCGCTCCTCTCCCCGCCCCCCCCTGCCCCGCCCCGCTACCGTGGGAGTTACCATGAATACAATATACATCATCCTCTGTTTTCGCTCCCTAATCTAGCTGCCGATGTGATCTTATCGGCTCGCTCGATTGCAGGCTATGGTTTTGAGTAGAAACATCATGCCAATGATGGGGAGGATGACCGGGAAGGTGGTGACAAGTCACACCTCTTCTCCACGTCGGTGCTGGAGATTGGGATGGTGGTGCCCTGTCTTCGCCCGAGGTAAATCCCACCAGAACTTCGCACAACTTCTTCACGGTCGGTCTTTGGAGATTGGATTAGATTGTCGAAATACAAGCGAAGGTTTGTCCTATGCTATATTTGATTGCTATCTCACGCACTTATCACAACATCTTCATAACTTTTTAAATTTGAACATATATGGGGGCTTGTTGTCCCATAAGTGTTGTTATGCATCCCAATCTCAGAAGATTTAGCAAGATTATTTGAAAAACAAACTTGAGCATTTCAAAGTGTTGGTTTAGGTCGACAAATTGATAGAGCGAATGAGGGAGGAGAACAGAATTGACTAATAACCCCAAAAATCTTCCTCCCTTCCACCTCCCTCTCTTCCTCTTTTATAGGTGAAGTAAGAGAGGAAGTGTTCTCTTTACAAATTGATAGAGCGAATGAGGGAGGAGAAGAGAATTGACTAATAACCCCAAAAATCTTCCTCCCTTCCACCTCCCTCTCTTCCTCTTTTATAGGTGAAGTAAGAGAGGAAGTGTTCTCTTTATGCCCCATGGTGGGCTTGTATTCACACACATGCCTTTAGAGGTTACAAAGAGACATGTGATGGGGTTTGTATTTACAAGAATATCATCAAAGGCTACAATTAGCTCCCACATATCCTTTTGCGAGCACTAGACTGTGTAATTAGACCATAAACAAGACAGCGGGGTCCTGAACATACAATGCACCCCCCAATAGTAGCACCCATCTATTCAGCTTTGATAGAAAGTTCAAAACCCAATAGCTGAATACAACGAGGTGTGACCCTACTCAGATTCAGTACATAGTTTTTTTTACTATACATAGATGGTCTAGGGGCACAATAAGGCGCATGTTGTGGTTAATGAGAATTAACCGTGACAGGCGTGCTTAACACCATGATTAATCCCAGGCAATAAATACACATGCAGCCACCCTTTCTTCTGCCTCGTGTCTTCTTCTACCAACTTGTGGGGGAGGCTTTGCCCAAAAATTGACCAAAATATTTGGATTGAAGTTTAGGCTTGGATTTGGGGAGGACAAAAAATACAAGAGGTACATAAAGGCTATTTTACCCTCCTTCCTCGGTGTTTTTCACCACTTTGGATCCTGATCCATTTTTATGGAGGAGAGATAAAGCTCGTATTTCCTTATATCTAGATGCATTATTATGGATAATGGCTCTCTCCCATCCTCCTTCCTCTCTTTTTCATCAATTTTGCTCCTCTAGATCATGATGTAGATCTATTTTTTACGGTGGAGGGACAATACTTTTATTTCTATAGATCTCGATTTATTCTTTTTTTGACGTCGCTTTGCCTTTTCTATAATTCATCTTATTTGCTGCCCGTGTAAGGTTTGTAGAATTGCAGGTATAGAGAGGTTTGAATCGATTACCGTAACGGGCATTAGAGCCCGCTGTGGTTCGCCACAATTAACGTGGCCGTTCAACCATTGTGGACCCCTTTTGCCTTCCACGGAAAATAAAAAAATATCTGCCGTGGAAAAGTTTTTATTTTGATAAAACACGGAAAATGTTTATATAGCAGTGTTAGTCAGTGATGCTATTTGTGCTTTGATTTTGTTGTCCTCCCTCATACCTACGTGTTTTGGGTGATCTTGTTGTCTTCCCTCGTACTTATGTGTTTTTGGGACGGTGTTCAGCTTCCACACGTCGGACACCTCTGTTTGTGTCTCCTGCCCGCGCCAGTAACACCTCTGATCGTAATCATTCCCAGGCGTTGAGGCCCGGCCCGTGCCCTTCACGGAAGACGGGCAACAAAGCGACGGTGCAGGCTCCCTCCACCTCCAGGCAGAGGGCTCGCATCGCTGCCAGGTCCAATGGGTCCTTCGTCGACATTCCGAACCTGGCAGTTTGTCACAAGGCGCTGCTGAACTCATTGTCGGGGGTGTGTTCTCTTCTGCCCTCAGAGCAAGAAGATCATCCTCTCACGTAACAAGCTCCCGCTGAACATGAGTGTCGTACGTCGGCGCAAGTTGGTGTCGGCGGCTGGCGTTTCTTGCACCAACGCTGCCTCTGGGCGTGGTGACTAAGGTCGCCCACTGACAATGCCTTCCTGCCTCTGTGGCCTGGCTCTCCTGCAGCATGCCATGCTCCCGAAGCAGACGTTCAAGATGGACGGACGGAGCCATCGTCACGCACTTGTCGGCGCCGGAAGAAGCTCATGCATGTTGGCGGGCGGCGCCTCGCGTCTCCGGCAAAGGTCGCGTGTTGAGCACGAACGAATGACCCGGAGCTACTGAGGTTCGATAACTGACAAAAATACAGGGTGATGCAACGGCCATGTACAGGCGGCAACAAGCCCCGTTGGCATGCTTTGCAACGGCCATATACGTAGTACGCATGTCGTACTCGTAGTATTTAAGCTATGTGTATGTACACCGATTACTAACGTATGTATGAGAATTGACGATCGATACGGTCGGAGAATTGAGAATGAGTATTCATTCATGACGTGTCCTTCTCGGCCTCACGTCTGTGCTCAACAATCAACAAAAGTAAGATAGTGTCCCGGCACACACTCCATTCTAAAAATTATAGAGGTTATATCAATTTGTCTTAAAGTCATTTTTCTATGAAATTTAACTAATAACTATTAAAAAAAGGCCACATCAGTATCTTCAATATTCAACTACTTTTGTTGAATCATATCATTTATGTAATTTGTCTTCACAATGCTTTTTATTTGAATTTAGAGATGTTTTTTTTAGAATTACACAGTACAACGCTTGAACACTCACAACACGCCACGCACACTCATCCCTATAAATAGGGAGACTGAAGTCACCATTGGGGCGCCTCGTCATCGATGAGAACGTCGCTTACCACCGAATACATAATGCCGGTAAATCTGGGAAAATCCCGGGGAAAAGGTCTGAGCACCAGGGATTTGAACCCCGGTGGGTAGCGTCCCATTGTACCATACTACCATTGGACTACAAGTATACTTTTTTTTTTTTTCTAAAATTTTGTTAAAGTTAGAAGTTTGACTTGGAACAAAGTTGATAAATCTAGAGAAGTTTGACAGAAACAAACACCCTCTAATTGTTGAAACCGAATAAATTTAATCCAATAGCTGATTTTTCTGTTTTCTAAAAAAATTTAAAAATTGATTTAATCTCTTAAAGATTGTAAGAATGAAATCATTTTAAACTAGAAAACATGACACTCTAGTAGTACTAAAAAATTGCACGCCATCCGCCGGCTGTTCCCTGTTGCATGTTGGATCCATGCTACTCCTGTAGGCTGTAGCTGCTGATGCAGTGATGCTTCTGTGTGTTTTCTGTAAAAATTATCAATTATAAAAATATCTGATTTGAGTTGGAATATAAGGCCTTGTTTAGTTGGGCAAAAACTTGCCAAATGCACTGTTTGAACTCTTGTAAAGACACACTGAAGACGTTTCGTTTGTTTGTGGTAAACATTGTCTAATTATGGACTAAATAGGCTCAAAAAGATTCGATCTCGTGATGTACAAAATGTAACGTGTAATTAGTTTTTTTTACCTACGTTTTGCTCGAACATATGTCTTTTGGTGTATTTAATGTGATGTGATGGAGAGAGTCTAAAAATTTGGAATTTGGTGGCAAAAAACTTGCCAACTAAACAAGGCCTAAGTTTGAAATTGATGATGTGTAGCTCTAACCGTTTTTTCCCTTTTTTGGCAACAGTTTGTCGTTCTAGCGGCAAAGGCCCAAATAAAAGCAGCAGGAGGGCCCCATACCACAGCCTTCGGGGCCTTAAGAATCTTTTGGTGCTACCCATGGGCCGTTCACGTGGCAAACGCAGCCCACTGGAGTGGAGTGGAGTCCTCGGTGAAGTCTACCTGGCCTCTGGCGCCCTTCTCAGCGGTCAGCGCTGAGCCAGCGCTGAGCCTCATATATACTACTTTGGTCATCGCTGCTCAGTTGATCTCAGAATTTCTAGCTTGGCAGTCTGCAGATACATGATTACCTTCCTCATCAAGATGTTTGAATGTTTACTCATCACTTTGATTCCAAGGGTACAAAAAATTGCTTTTATTGGGTTTTCATATGAACACAACATTTGTGATGTAATAACCGGTATCAATGTGTAATTCATTCTTTTTCTCGAATACGCAGGAGAGATGCATATCTTTGTATTATAGAGTGCAAGTCGATGTATAATTCTGACAATCCATACAATAGGCATGAAAGATAATCACATCCAAATATTTCAGAGCATGTCGTCATCACCTACCAAGACAAACGTGAAAATAGTACTAGCATATATATAATCATACATAGAGACAGCACAAGAGCCCAAGAAAGCAACACATGCACGGCTGCAGTATTTAAGGTTCACGCATCCGGCATTTAGCTAGCCAGCAACCAACTCAAAATAGAGTTCACAAATGACAACTGCGCTAAGCGAATGAAAGGCACAGCACAGAAAAGGAGGAGGATTCAGGCACAAGAGTCCAGCAGTTCTCAAGTGCTCAGCAGAAACCAAAACGGCACCTGCGCACAGGGACAGGGTAACTGGATGTCTGGATTCCCCGTTACTGGATTTTGATATGAACATAGCAGTATAGCACTCGATGATACAAGTGTAGAACTGGTGTCAATCTGCAATTCTGGCAACCGCCATCCAATTATATCGAAGCACATGGTCACCTGTGTTAACAACCCGCTCGGATCGCGAGCGCATACACAGGAATTCCGACGAACTCACACGAACTCTATTAATCTCACACTCTCGCCTGACCAACGAGGCCGGCGTCCGAACCAACAAGGTTCCTTACAAGACTGGATACAGATAGATGATAGATGCCGTCTACGGCTTGCCTTCCTCCTTTTAACTACTCTCTCATCTCACAGCTGGAGCATGTCCATTTTGGGCCCTGAGTGCGCACGTTCTTGGAGCGAGCCCGCGAGCTCCTTCTCTTGCTTCTTGGGCCTTGGTTGTCCTTGGGCTTGTACAGGTGGGGCGTGGTGACATTCCCCTCTCCTTGGGCACCGGCATGCCCCCATGCCGGAGCGTCTGGGAATTGCTGCCGGAGTGCCTCAGCATCCTCCCAAGTGGCCAGAGACACATCCATACCTGACCACTTCACAAGCACTTGGCGGATAGCTCCATCATGACGTGGATGAAGTCGCTGCTGGAGCACTGCTTCGGGCACCTGGAGGGAGTCATCGACGTCTGGGAGTGGCGCGGAGACCGGGTGTGAAGAAGCAGGTGCAGGCTTCAAAAGTGATACATGGAACACCGGGTGCACACTGGATGAAGGAGGAAGCTTGAGCTCGTAGGCCACCTTGCCGACTTTGGCGATGATCTCGTACGGCCCGAAGTAGCGGAAGGAGAGCTTCTGGTGAGCACGTGGCGCGACGGACGCTTGGACGTACGGTTGGAGCTTGAGGAAGACGTAGTCGCCCACCTTGAATGTTCGTTCCGAGCGGCGCTTGTCCGCCTGGAGCTTCATGCGCGCTTGGGCTCGGTGTAGGTGTTGCAGAATAGAAGCCTTCATGGTGGCACGTTCGGCCAGCAACGTGTCCACCTCCGGCACCGGTGAGGCAGACTCTGGAGCGATGCCGAAGTGGCGAGGAGGATGCCCATACAACACTTCGAACGGCGACCTGTTAAGAGAGGAGTGGGTGCTAGAGTTGTACCAGAACTCGGCGAGTGGTATCCACTTGGCCCACTGACGAGGGCATGAATGGACGAAGCAGCGGAGGAACGTCTCGAGGCATTGGTTGACGCGCTCCGTCTGGCCGTCCGACATGGGGTGATAGGCCGTGCTCAGGGATAGAGTGGTGGGTACCCTGTTGAACAGCTCTTGCCAAAAGTCACAGGTGAAAATACGATCTCTGTCGCTGACAATGTTCAGAGGCATCCCGTGCAGCCGGTATATGTTATCCAAGAACACCTGAGCAACCGACTGAGCTATGAATGGATGGGACAAGGTCAGGAAGTGTGCATACTTACTGAAGCGGTCAACAACCACAAGGATACAATTTGCTGAGCCCGAACGAGGGAGGCCTTCGATGAAATCCATAGTCAGCATCTGCCACGATTCCGTTGGGACGGGTAGTGGCTGCAGCAGACCGGGGTATCGAGCTCGGTCTGGCTTGGCCTGTGCACAGGTAGAACAATCAGCCACGAACTGTTTCACATCAGATTTCATACCACGCCAGGCAAACAGCTTCTTCAAGCGGCTGTAGGTCACTGGGAAGCCGGAGTGGCCGCCGACAGAGCTGCTGTGGCCGGCAGCGATGACACGTTGCTGCAAGACTATGTTGGTGCCAATCCAAATGCGCCCATTGATGCGAAGCACACCTTGGTTGAGGGTGAATGGAGGATGAGAATCGGGCTGCAGGGACAGCTCTTGTACAATCTTCAGAGTGGCAGGATCATTAGCATAACCAGCGATGAGTTCGTTCATCCAGGAAGGTGTCACAGTGGACAGTGCTTGCATCTGTGAAGGAGGCTCAGGGTGTCGAGAAAGGGCATCTGCTGCCTGGTTGGACGACCCAGGTTTGTACACGATTTTATGCGAAGCCCTGCCCGACTTTTGTGTACGGCCGGTTGCCAAGGGGTATGCAGACGTTGATCCGAGAGGTGGATCAGGCTTTGATGGTCAGTCAATATGGTAAACTCAGCACCTTGGAGGTATGAACGCCATTGGTCAATTGCAACTAGCACTGCCAGATACTCCTTGTCGTAGGTGGAAAGTCCCCTGGTGCGAGGACCCGAGCCTTGCCGGCGAGGCGGCGGGGTGGCTGCTTGCATCGAACGGCGCCCACACCGGTGTCACTAGCGTCAGTCTGAACCTGAAAGGGTTTGGAGAAATCGGGCAAGGCGAGGACAGGAGCTTGAATCAGCGCCTGCTGCAGAGTACGAAATGCCATGGTGTGATCCTCTGTCCACACAAATAGAGATCCCTTCTTGAGCAAATCGGACAGTGGCCGTGCAATCGAAGCAAAGTGACTGACGAACTTTCTGTAGTACCCGGCCAGGCCGAGGAAACTACGAAGTTCCTTGGTGTTTTGGGGTATTGGCCACGACTTGATGGACTCGATTTTGGCAGGAAGTGTCGCCACGCCGGCTGCTGAAATAGTGTGCCCCAAGTATGATATCTCCTGGCGTGCGAATACACACTTGGACAACTTAACTTGCCACTGGTCCTTGGCGAGCAGAGAAAGCACCTCTTCGATATGGGTCAGGTGCTCCTCGAAGGTTTTGCTGAAGATGAGAATGTCATCGAAAAATACAATAGCACATCTTCTCAGGACTGGGTGAAGAGTTCCATTCATTGCGCCTTGAAAAGTGTTTGGAGCACCGGTGAGGCCGAATGACATCACATTGAACTCGAAATGGCCCCAATGAGTTTGGAACGCTGTCTTGTGTTCCTCCCCGGGTGCGAGACGAATTTGATTGAACCCAGCCCTCAGATCAAGCACTGAAAACCACCAGGACCCAGACAACTCGTCCAATAGTTCATCGATGATTGGAATCGGGAACTTCCCCTTCACAGTAAGGGCGTTGAGCATCCTGTAATCGACGCAGAATCGCCATGTATTGTCCTTTTTGCGCACCATGAGAACCGGCGAGGAGAACGGGCTAGAGCTTGGCTGGATGAGCCCGATGCAGAGCATATCGCCCACTTGACGCTCGATTTCGGACTTGAGTCTTTGGAGAGTATATCGTAAGGGCGCCCGACCTTTGGATGAGCACCGGGTACGAGTGGAATCGTGTGATCACACGTTCGCCGCGGAGGTAACTCAGTCGGTTCAGCAAATACTGCAGAGAACTTGTCAAGCAATGACTGGACTCTTTGGGTGTATGTGGCTTCAGTTCCCGATGAGGTATGTCACTAGCAATATGAAACATTTGACGGCTGTACAAGAAGCTTCGGATGGAACAATGCCGCGCAAGATGATTGGAACAGAACCGTACTGGAACATCATCCACTTATCTGACCAGTGTATCTTCATAGGAGAAAACGCAGACAGCCAATCGATCCCGAGTATCATGTCATAAGAGCCCAACGGCAGGATGCGCAGAGTCGAGTGGAAGACATACCCTTGAGCGGACCACTCTGCATTCTGAATTTCAGATGAGCATGGAACCGAAGAACCATTGGCCACTTGGACAGAGACTGCTTCGGCCAAAGGCGTGACCCCTGCTAGCTTGGAAGCCACCGGCGTTGAGGAAGGAGTGGTCGCTTCCCGAGTCCACCGGGATCATGACCTCTTTCTTTGCCCTATCGCACCAAGGAACCGTAAGGTGCGTGGAGCAGGGGTTGGAGGCCGCGGCGGCTGCCGAAAGGATCATGAAAGCTTGCGGCTGCGGCTGCAATACTTCAGGAGGAGGAGCGGCTTCCTGAATCTGTTCTGGTTCTTCAGGAACTTCAAAGTCTTCAGAGCACACGTTCCAGACTTCTTGAAGTGCGTGTAGTTGTACAGCCGGGCGCGGCGATAGCCCGGCTGCGGCAAGACAAGCGGACGCAGAGCCCGCGAGCCTTGCGAAAGGCGCGGAGCGTCTGCAGTCGATTGTCCACTGAACTCGGGCGGCCTTGAGCGCGGCGATCTTCCGGGGGCTTCTTGTCGTCCATGGGCACGGGAACAGCTGGACGTGTGGGGTATGTGCTCTTGGGCGTCAGCTGCTTCCCATGCTCGAACTTGCGGTACTCGCGTCGACGCCCCGGCTCCACGGCCTCTTCCTGCAACAGAGCCAACTCGCAGGCAGTATCGAGATCGGGAGGCTTATGCATAATGACGATAGCTCGGATGTCCTCTCGTAGTCCGTCTATGAATCGGGTGGTGTAGGCTAGGTGATCAGGCTCTGGTGTGTAGGCTGTAAGCTGCTCGACGAGGTCGACAAAGCGGTCGACGTAGTCATGAACAGAGGATGTCATGTGGATTCGAAAGAGCTGGCGAAGAAGGGCCTCATGTTGATCACGGCAGAAACGTTCACGGATCAGGCGACATAGAGTGGGCCAATCCTTGCCTGTGATCTGGCGTTGAGCGGACTGGAACCAGCGTTTAGCTGGACCAGAGAATTGCATGGTGGCGCAGCGAACCCAGATGGATGGATCGACACGGTACATGTCAAAGTAATTCTGCGCACATGTCATCCAATACTGTGGATCATCACCATCGAATTGGGGAAAGGGCATCTTCGGGATATGGCCGAGAGATGGATTTTGGTTTGGGGAAAATGGTTCGTTCATGCGGTGGGGAATTGTTGGGTACTGAGAATTGGGGATTGGATTGGACTGGTATGGGGGGTGTGGCTCATAGGAATTGGTAGGTGGAGGGTGTGGGTTGGGATGGAACTGGGATGTGTAATTGGGAGATGTGTTCTGGAACATGGAGAATTGGACTCGAGACGGAAACCGAGATTCACCGGGTCAGGGGGGTAGTTCATACCATTGGCCGGGGTCGGGACTATGGTCGTTACCGATCCATAGCCCGGCTCCCGTGTAGTCTCGTGCGACGCGGTGCCCGCTGGGCGGCCGTCCGTTGTTCGCCAGAGTGGTACGGCGGCGACGATCGACTTCGAACCTCGCCAAGGACGCGGAGGTGGAACATGGTAGTGGGTGGGGGCGCGGGCGTCGGCGGATGTCGTCGATGTGGCCGAGCGTCTCAAAGTGCCACGAACGGATCTCGTCGACGGCGGCTTCCAGATCCGCGACACGCTCGTCCCGCTCGTCTCCGGCCTCGGCGAAGCGGACCAGTTCGAGGTCGGAGGTGCGCCGCCGAGATCGGAGATGCGGTTCGGCGAAGTAGCCGTTCCAATTGTCGGCGGCGACGGCGGCGTTGTACTAGGAATTAGCCTCGCGCTCCAGCCCCGCGATGCGCTCGAACGAGCAGCCGTCGTCCAGCTCGCGGCCCGATCCGTGACCGCCTCGTCGAATCGGGCGCTCGAGGGTGGCGATGTCGGTGCGGAACGACTCCTCCGCCCGGAGCACGCGGCGCCCAGCAGCGCCGCCCGCTGCGCGCACAGCTTCACCAGCGCTCCCTCAGCCCCCTCCCAGTGCTTGGCGCACTTGGAGTCGAGATCCTCGAAGCGCTTGATGAGGTCGTCGAATCCCTTGACGCAGAGAGGATCCTTGACTCCCCTTGGCGTGCTGGAGCCTGGTGAAGTGGTCGTGGTCGGCGGAAGAAGACGTCGAGTCCAGGACGGCAGAGGAAGAAGAAGACGCCAGCGCCGGCGGCGCTGGACCGAGAGCTGGTACCAAATATGTTAACAACCCGCTCGGATCGCGAGCGCATACACAGGAATTCCGACGAACTCACACGAACTCTATTAATCTCACACTCTCGCCTGACCAACGAGGCCGGCGTCCGAACCAACAAGGTTCCTTACAAGACTGGATACAGATAGATGATAGATGCCGTCTACGGCTTGCCTTCCTCCTTTTAACTACTCTCTCATCTCACAGCTGGAGCATGTCCATTCTGGGCCCTGAGTGCGCACGTTCTTGGAGCGAGCCCGCGAGCTCCTTCTCTTGCTTCTTGGGCCTTGGTTGTCCTTGGGCTTGTACAGGTGGGGCGTGGTGACAACCTGTCGAGACGTATATACAAAAACATATAGACAGCAAGAGAAGAGAGCAACACATGTCAGGAAAGAAATCTTGCATAGCTGCACTATTAAGCTTCACAGATCCAGCACTTATTAACTAGCAATCAACAGATTCAACCAAGCATAAATATACACTGCTTGTAGCCGTGCAGACGGCTCAAAATGGCGGTAGTTAAGAATTCTCGACACTAAACAGAAAAAAAAAAAGGAGAGACAACGATAGATCACCTCTCTCATGTATTATCCTTTAGGCTTCGATACCCTGTCATCAATGCTTCTCATTCCCTCAAATTGGTTTGGCTGAGAAGAGAACTGATGCATGAGTACCAGAATCATCACTGTGTCTTCATCTTCACTGATGCTCTCGAGCTCGACAAGACGTCCCTTCACCTTCATCTTCATGGCGGAGGGATCATGAGATACGCTTGAACTTCTCTCATAAGTTTTACCATCAGATCGTTTCAGAGCTTTCACTTTCTTATACTGCCCAATTCGCTGAGAAGAGACGACGGCATGACCAGAACTAGACTCACCTGAGTTTCCAGCAGCTACTCTGATGCTATCATGAACATACTCATCTGGGTTAGCAGGCTTGGCACGAACATACCCCAGTTCCCGCTCCAGGTCCTCGAGTACCTGTTCCATCGTCGGTCGCTTCTCACTCTCTTCTGCCAGGCACCTCAACACAATGTCGCCAAACATGGCCAGATTATGTGGATGGTTTGTGCGTAAAATTTTGTGAGCAGCAATTTCTTCCACCCGTCCTTCCGACAGCATTTTCTTTCCCCAGCATACCAAGCTCACCTTCTCTGCTGAAGGGCTATTGAGGTCAAGTACTGTTCTGCCACATAGAGCCTCAAGCAAGACAACACCAAAAGAGTAGACATCAGACTTCTGGGTCAGCTGCCCTGTTTTATAATATTCAGGATCAACATACCCAAAGGTGCCCTTCACGTTAGTGCTGACATGAGCTTTGTTCAACTCAGGACCATCCTTAGATAGCCCAAAGTCTGCAATCTTAGCGCAGAGGTTCTCACCAAGGGCAAGCAAGATGTTTTCAGACTTGATGTCACGGTGGATAATGCCCTTCTCAGAACTAGTATGAAGGTAGTGCAGTCCCCTGGCTGCTCCCACACAAGCCTCCAACCGCCCCGGCCACTTGAGGGAGGGTTTATCAGAGCCATAGAGATGGCTCGTTAGAGTCCCATCTTTAATGTATTCATAAACCAAGATCATTTCATCCCCTTCATCACAGTACCCAATCAAAGCAACCAAATTGGGGTGCTTCAGCCTTGTCAATAGTTCAATCTCCACTGAACTCCTTCTGACCTTGCCGAGGATACCATCTTCTTCCGTTTCACAGCAACCTTGGTACCACACTTTAACTCTCCCATGTAAACGTCTCCAAAACCTCCAGCTCCAATGACCTTGTCAAAATTGTTTGTTGCTTGTTGAAGCACATGGAAAGGAAATGAATAAGGCTGATTATTTTCCGGAGCCTTTCCCTTTTGCCTAGCAGCTCCCTTGATTTTCTCAAACAAATGAACCATGATGATATATATAACCTGAGTTAAAGTACGTGATGTTAGCCTTAAAGTAATGATGAAAATGCTAAGGTGGAATTTGTTAGTAAAAGAAAGAGAAGACGGCCTATACTAAGCTAAGTCCCACACAAGGACCGCACATTTATTAAAAGTAACATACTGAAGCCAATTAGCTAGACGAACTATGCAAAGGGCTTGTGTTTTAGTGATGGTAAAACAGACGAAGTACTTGATAATCACAAAGAACAGGACACATAATAATGTGAGACTAATACTTGTTCCATTATCTTAAAAAATGTGAGACTAATTGTGGGATCACAGCATAGAATTTCTTTGTTCAATTTAGTTTCCATTTATGTTTCCCGGGCAAAGTTAGACATTAGATAAGGAATTAGACGAACTCCCAAAAATTGACAACGTGAGAAGATAGTATGACAATTGTTTGTGCAGCTAATTAAACAAGATGTGGGCAAACTGAAGGCTGTTTGGAGGTTTGTGCAGAAGTCTCCTAACCTAAAGAGGCTTACTGTGCAAAAATTCAGATAGGTTTACATTGTTTTATCATGTGACTACTCCTATCAACAATGTATATAGATAAGTAGGGAAAGTTTTAATCAGAAGTAGGATAAGTATTAATCTTAGCCAACTTTATAGTAGCAGTAGCACTGCTATTTTATTCTAGTCCAATTGATACGAGATAATAATATATAATGAGAAGATGTCATCACTTGTGCACACATGTACGTTTGTTCGCTTTTACCAGTAATCAACTGATGATGTATCTCTAGACTTGCATTGGCGAGGCATATGTAATTTGTGTGTTATTAGCATCCTGAAACACAGAAATACGACATAGCTTGATTAAGCTAACCCTATGCAAATGAAGCAAATAAACAATTGAATATGGGATTCTCCTTTGGCCTTGTTCTCTGCCCCCTGTACTTTACTAGAAGTCTAGAAGTAGTACTTGTGCAAGGAGGAAATATTTTAAAACACCCAACAAGTACCTTGTAGCCAGAAGCACTGGAAACCATGAACCGTCCGTACGTCCGTACCACCCCCCCCCCGCCCAGAGCAAACTCCTAGCTCAAGAGCAACCGGCGGCGCAAGCAAGATACTAGGTAATGGCAGGTTTCACTCACCAGCACGCAGGTGGAGACGAAGCTGAGGATCGTAATCCGGCGGATCTACAACGGAGGGCGAGGTCGGGACGGAGCCCTCCGAGGAGAGCTAAGGCAGCACGCGCGACGGCCTGATCTCCAGTCTCCAGCCAGTGAGAGAAGAATGCGGTGGTGGGAAGAGGCCCTGGATGGCTGGCTTCGTCCCACCGGCTGGGTGGGGCGAGGGGAAGCAAAGACGGCGGCCGATGGGAGGGAGCAGTGCACTGTGTGGTTTCGTCGCGGCGTGCGAGCTGGAAGGGAAAAAGGTCCATCACGGGTGGGACTTCGGAAACTTTTTTTAGATTCTCTTCCTTCACAAATATCCATTTCCGCTTCATCATAAAAAACAAAAACAAATACTGATTCCACGTAATATATGTAGCTACTATGACCAGAAAACACACACACACACACAAAAAAGACAGTGGGTGGATATAAATGATGATAATAAATGGAAATTTTCATGTATGTGAAAAAAAAACTTTATGCAAACAAGTCATACTAATACAAGGAGTGCAGTACATACTAAGCTAATTTCCTGTTTTTGTGTCTCTTTACATCCAATCCAAGTCAAAGGGATATACCATATCAACACATCCATACAATACATTAGCATAAACGGCCGATCATGAGTAGGTTAGTACTTCAAATCGCAAAAAAAAAAGTAGGTTAGTACTTGAAGTCTAGTACTAGTAATGGAAGGATCAAGGACGGAAATGAGTTGCACGGAGAAATACGACGGAACATCGCGTGGATCGCGTCGTTCTCCCACATCCCATCGCCCTCGCCATCTATGCAGCCAGCCAGCCCTCCACAAACTCCACTGATCCAATACGCTACTGCTACCTCCACGGCTCCACGGTTTTTTATTGACATCCGGGAGGAGCCCCCCGCCACCTTTTTTGTTTTTGACAACATCCCCCGCCGCCACCTTTGGCATTGGAGATTCAAAAAACCTTGATGGTACATTTCCCAAAAATAAAATAAAATAATGAGGAGGATCATCAAGCAAAGTTAATGATGATCGGCTTACATGGCAAGCAAAGTTAATGAGGAGGATCATCAAGCTAGCTTGACAGCATGTATAGACTCTGCTTATGTAGCGGGAAAAAAACTTTGCATGAGATTGTAGAAGCAGGACGCGTGGTCGCGTGCGACGATACTCTTTGAACACAGTGATCCCCTATAATGCCATATCACATAACTGATGTTACAGTGGAAAAGTTCTCTTAGGAGTCATCAAACTTAACTTTGATGGTTACTTCCACTTCTCATTTTAAATTATTATATAAACATGTATCACTTCGTTGAATGGTTACATTTGATCTCATTGAATCACTAGCATCATCTTGAAAGATAATGTAACGTTAGTTCAAAAAAAAAAAAGATACTGCAACTAGTGTTGCTTGGATGTAAACATGTTGCATATTGATTATATTGCCTTCTATAAATGTGCTTATTCCCATGAAAGTGAGGATATAAACACCTGCAAACTAAATCAAAGTGATAACTCCACGAGATTTACTCACAAAGCCCCTACCAACTCCCACAATTCACAACTTCTTGTTCAGATTGGTATGAGATGACTTTGAGAGTTGCAAGGTTCAGGGATAGACTCCTCTTAAAATTATAACTTGTTCAAAACATCATATTGTACTCTCTTTTTCTCTATGAGTTTTTTTCTCACATAGGTTTCTCATAGAAGGTTTTAATGAGGCAATATCAATATAAGTTCATATATCTTTTTCCCACATGGGTTTTTGAGAAGGTAAGACATATAATTACTATTATGATCATCAGATGATAGTTATTGTTCTCTAAACTTGGTTATGGGTTTTCCTTTTGAGGTTTCTCATATAAGTTTACAATGAGACAGTAATCAACATATGCTATATCGTTTTCTCCTTATCTTTTGAAGAAGTTTTAATGGCATATATATCGTCTATATATATTGCTCCTCACCGGGTTTCCAAAGAAACTATTCAATACATTGATCTTAGTGATGGATGACGTTGTTGATCTAAGGGCGAATGTTACGATTCATTTTGTTGTTACTCAACCGCTCGACACCCCCTTCAAAAGTTGTCCCTTCACATGTATATATATGTATACAACCATGGATCAATGAAGAAGAACAATTTACACTCTCATTTGTCTCTTAAGTCTCTTACGTTGCCTACTTTAAGATACTCTACGTTAAAGAGTTACTGTGCTATATATATTACTACTGCATTTAAATACTAGAGTGCTTTCTCTATTCACTTCAATTCTCGTGCCTGCAGGTGAAGGCACTTGGTCTTGGGCCCAGCATGCATGACTAGGCGGGTGGGGTGGGTCAGTCACCAGTCACCACGCCGGAGGAGCCCACGGCCGCCGCGACCAGCAGCAGCAGCGGTGCTGAAGCTGAGGACCAGGAGCGGCCGGCGGTCCTGACGTGGCGCAAGTCGCTGCTCCTAGCTGATCTGGCTTCACCGCATCGGGCGCTCTCAACTTCAGCGTCGACTGCTACGACTCCGCGCCGCGAGGTAGTGCTCATGGACGTGGCCGGCACGCCGCTCCTCACCGCGCGCCGACGCAGAGCCTGGCGCTGGACCCCTGGCTCATCTTCAACGGCAACGTCACGGAGGCAACAAGGCCAAGCCTTTAATGTCCGTGCGCCCGCTACGCCCTCCTCTGGCGCCTCCTACGGCAAGGAGCCGCTGGCGTACGTGACATCGTTGCACGCGACCGGCACCGGCCTACATGGTGGGAGGGGTATGGTCGTACGGTGCGCGGCGCGCGGGGAGCCGGGGACGCCGTGGCTGAGGTGCGCCGGAAGTACAGCGCGCTGGAGACGACGTGTTCCGCCACGTGGCGGCGCCTCGCCTAGGCGCTCCGCTCGCCATGGAGCAGAGTCGGCATGGCGGCCGTGTTGGAGAGACGGCGTGTTCCGCCTAGGCGCGCCGCTCGTCATCGCCCTCGACGAGACGGGGTCGGGGTCAGAGTCGGCATGGCGGCCGTTCTGCTGCGCCGGTGTATGGATCAGAGCATACACCTCTGCACGGTGTAGGAGTTGCTAGCTTGCCGCCATAAACGACCTGCACGGTGCACGCTACAGCTGCACTGCCTCCTCGCCGCCGACGATTTGATCCCGCGAGCACCTTCAGAGCCGGCCGGCCACCGTTTCAACCAGAGACGGCGAGCGTCGCGCGGATGCAGCAGATCGATGGAGCGTCGGCCACGACAGAGACAGCAGCCACACCTACGACCACGCCACGGGGAAGCCGCTGCTCTCCGTCCATCGCCACGCCGGCCTCGGCGCCATCAGCTACAAGACGCTGGCGCTCGCGCACCGGACCGTCGCGTTCGCCGAGACGGCTTCGGCTGGCATACGTGGTGTGGAGGACTCCGGGCGGTGCGTGACGCCGTCGCCGTCGCTGCCGAGGTGCAGAGGAAGGAGGCTGTGGGCGACGACATATATGTTCCGCCTCGTCGTGGCGGGGCCACGCCTAGCTCGGCACGCGGCGCTCATCGTCATGGCCCTCCACGACATGTTCCCGCGCCGGCGGCTGGTCGGCCCGGTCGCTGCTGCGCAGAACCTTGTCGATGATTGCTCCCAAACTGTGGAACGTGATACGTACAGCAGATCTTGAACAAAAACTGTGGGCAGATGGATCTCGATGGTCAGGTGTGTGCTTATGGCCAACGCCAGCCAGCGGCCGGCGTACGTACACTTGAGTCGTATACGTACATCAATGTGTCATGTGTCGTGTGTGTGTGTGTGTGTGCCACACTGCAGCTACAGCGTATGTAGCAGTGACCTGACACTAGTTCGTTGTGCCGTATTGCAGAGGCTCTGAGCAATGGCCAGCACACAGACCAGGGAAATTTGCGTGCTATGCTAGAGCGCACACAGCTAGCACGCACACATGACGACGATGATGCACGGCCGGACGAGCTTGTTTGGGTACGGTGGTGTTGCCAACATGCAAGCATGCGTGTGATTAGGCATCGGCTCGCTGTCCGCCGCCAAGTTTTACACCGCCCCAGCTCACGGGCACGGCCGCGCGGAGCCTAGGAGCAGCCGGGCGTTCACGAACTGGTCGGCCGTCATCGGCTACCTCGGCGGCCGCCGTGGCCTCCAGCAGACCACCACGGAGGAGCTTTCCACCGGCGCGGCAGTGCGTGACGAACCCAGCCCACCGTGCGGTGCCATAGCGCGCGCCCACCCGCCGCTATTATGTCATTTAATTATGTGGTTTCTCACCTTGAGAAAGTCATCCATGTAAAACCACGTTGGCTCTCTTGTCTCGACGACTTCTGGAACCAACAAGGTGTTCTAAACAATCAACTTTGGAAACATAACCTGAAGATACGTGAGCAGTTCAAACCACAGATTTTGGGTTATGTTTTGAACCACCATTTGATCAGAGACCAAACGACTCTTTATCAAAGGTAGTCGATCAATGTGACTAGTTTGCTACAAGTGTAAGTCCACCCAATTTATGGAACAAATGTACCATGAAGGAAATTGTATTCATCCCACACTTGGTGGTGTACTGTTTCACCTTTCTCTAATGGGTGAACACTTGCATCATTTGTTGTTTTCCAGATCTCTGTATCATTTTGCTTCAACTGACTTCTAGTACTGACCTGTCTTGGGTATCTTGCTTTGTGTTTTCACCCAAGAGGTTGCATCAGGTTCAACCCAGATGGCTATTGTTGTTTGGATATGAGGGTCTTCTCGTGGATGATCCTCGGAAGCACTCAGGCAACAGCGTCTGCTATCACGTCCACCGCTCATTCAATAAATTCAGATAATACAATATGTTATCAAAGAAGGAGAATTACACACATGTAACGTTATGTAGTTTTCCATCTATGGGCGTTCGAGTGGTTGAACAACCACTAGCGGAGCAAATGCCTTTGCAAATGTACTATTTTGAAGGGTGAGGTGCAAATAGAGGTCTTCAGTATGTTCACTTTGCAAATGTACTAGATACAACGATTTACATATAGGGCCTTAGTTAATTTTAGGAAGTTTCTGTGTTCACTTTGCAAAATGTTTTCTCTTTTCCTTTTTCGGAATATTAGGCAGAAATTTGGTGGCTGCAAATTAGGCAGAACTTTGATTGATCTTCTAAACTTCATATCTGGAGTTTGGGAGATCCTAAAATAGTGAAACAAATTTTGTTAGCTTTGTTATGAAATTATCTATATTATAGATCCATAAAGTGTATTCTTTTATACATGCTTGTAGGCTATATAGATTAGTTTTGAAAACTACTTTTGGAGATATGCATTAAAGTTGAGAAAATCGATAGGCAAGAAGAGGGGCGTGTGGGCCTGCCAAATGACCAGGCACGCCTTGCTGGGCCATGTTGCCACGATGGGCTGCGTGGGTGCGAAGGCAATATAGTATCCGTTCTTCCCCATACGACGCTTTGAGACAAGTGCGAATTCTTTCGAGGAGCCTTTTCTCCCTCTGCCGCCACCGCCGCAGCGCCGCCGACGCGGAGATATATCTTGTATGATCGTATCCCTCTCGTCTCCCTCTTCCGATCTCTCCCGTCCCTCTTCTCTCCCTCTTCCGACCTCTCCGTCCCTCTCGTCTCCCTCTTCCGACCTCTCCCGTCTCCCTCTTCTAGATCTGTTCTCATGTGAGATTTTGCGAATTGCAGGTGAAGTTACTGTGTGCCTCAAAAGGAAGGTGGTGACTCCGTGGGGGATGGGGTTCCGACCATCTCCCCGAGTCGACCACGCCCTCTCAGCTCCTAGGTGCGTCCTGAGTTCACCACCACCTCTCGGCTCCCCAGCTGCGCCCGCCGACATTCTGGAGGAGCCCGCCGACCTTCTGGAGGAGCTCGCCGACCTTCCAGGCGCAAAGGTCCTATGTAACTCAATCTCAGATTCAGAAGGTCAAGGTCTGGATGGACTCAAAAGTTCAAGTCGAGAAGCTCAAAGCGAATCTAATCCAAGTGAAGGTAATACTGTTTGGAGTTAATCATTCTTCTTACATATCTGTAATTTCCCCGACCACTAATCATATAACTGTAGAATAAAGAGTATCACTGCAAGTATTAGAAACATATTGAAACTTACACTAGTGCGAGTACTGATCGAGTAATTGAGCTCTTATTTCTGATACTTGTAGTGCATAGTAAGGAAAAAATGCAATCATATCAACATTTGTTTGCGTGCACCAGATTGTTTTTCCCCAACCTACAATAGATTTTGTTTTGGATGCAGTATATTCTTATCAAGTTGTATGATTAATTAGGCCTGCAGTTTGAGTTGCTTTTACATTATAAAATAATGATAAATGCTAATGAATTTGGAAGATGCATGGGCAATGTTTCTTGTTTAGCTTGAGTAGTGTTATTTGTGCTAGCTAGTTTCTTGCTCAAATTGTGTAGTGTTCCACCTAGGATTGACTTAGAGACATAGAATTGAGTGACTAGAGATCATAACACTTGTTGTAGTGTTGATTGCATAGGGGGCTTGCATAGTTACACTTGTAGCACCGCTTTTGTTACGCTTCGCCGTTTAAATTACTAACCGGTTGCTCTAGTGTCTTGAAGGAAATTTTAATAGGCTATTCACCCCCCCTCTAGCCATTAGGACCTTTCAGTGGTCCATCAAGCCGGACTCCCTTTCGTCCCCATTTGGTGCTCTCTTTTTTCACGGTGTCTAGCGCTCCTCCTTTTATAGCTCAAGGAGGAGCTCTAACTTTTACATCCGGTGTGAGGAGCGTCCACGTTCTATTTGTCGTCCGAGCACTGCGGTTCTTGCCGACTTGCGATAGGCGGTTCGTTCCCACCACGGTGGTGGAGCCCGAGGCTATGATTGTTCATCCGAGGTCTGTATAATGGTGTTAGTCAAAGAAAAACACTTCCACCGTCCGCCCGAGGTCGGGTCGTGTAGGCCCTTGATTGGGACGCGACAGCGGTGGCTTCGCCGTGTTCAATAAGTCTTTTGGTCATGATGGAGTGTGGTAGGGGCCTGCCACACTCGCTTTCTGTCATGATGGCTGGGTGGCGGTGAGTTAGTTCTACCTTGGGCGACACGGTGGTCGGGGCTTATCCCGAGCCTAAGCCCGGTCGGTCTGGCGATATTCGTGGACCGACATGATTAGTCGAGATCCTTCATGGGTCACATCGTGTTGACTACGGGGCGGGCGAGAGCCAAGACCCCCATCCTTTTCCTTCCAAGGGAAGGATTCGTTCCCGTCCCTCGGACTCGTGCCCTGAGGCTCGGGCGAGTCGGGATTTGGACCGAGACCGTGCCCCTCGGTTCCCTTAGGCCTTCCCTCTCTATGGGCCTGATCGTTCCTTCCAGACGGGTCATTGGGCCTTATTGTGTTAGCCTCTTTATGGGGCCCATTATTATGAACCCCAACACCACTAAACTCAAATCTTGGAGAAAATGAAGCTATAAATTATACACGGATGAAACATAAAACAGAGAAATTATTCTTGGGCTCACGGGCATACACCTTCTCCGGCTTCTTCTACTCGGGCATGCACCTTCTCGGCTCTTGAGACAACCTTTCGTGTAGGAGCTTATGTATCTCCTGATTTTGGTGCCTTATATCTTCGCCTTGTTTTCTAATCTCGTAATCTCGAGAGGAGTTTTTCGTGTAGGAGCTTATGTATCTCCTGATTTTGGTGCCTTATATCTTTACCTTGTTTTCTAATCTCTGTAATCTCTGAGAGGAGTTTGGTGATTTCTCTCATAATTAGAAACAAAAGTTTTAGAGTTGTAACGCATTAGTGGTAGACCGTTGGTATCCTTAGACAGGTCCTCCATCAACTTATCAAAATCTTGTTCAAATTTTATTAAACAAATAAGATTATCAACATCACGAACGTGTGGATGTCCTGAAAATAAAAAGCTGCATAAAGCAAAAAGTAGCACAAAGAGTATTTGATTAATCAAAACTGCTCCACAGATTGTATATTTGATTGAAAATATAGCTAAATCAAGGAAACAACTTAACTTTAAGTATCTCTTATGGTTATAACTATTCATTATTTGTGTGATATAAACTTGTAGAGTAGTTATTGTAAACATAATGGCTATATAGATAGAACAAATTGAGGACCCATGTCATAGTTGAAATCTATGACATATTAGTATCCCACCTAATGTAGTTGTTGTTTGTGCTACAATCATGTATTGCAAGAGTGTTGGGATGTAGGTTAGGTTCTACTCAGGCTCCTAGACACAAAAGGGTGAGTGGAGGAGTTCTATTATAGAGGAGGTGTGAGGAGGAAATTTTTTTTTCTTGTGTTCACAAATTCTCGGCTGTTATTGCTAGTTCATTTTTTCTTACCAATGACTATAGTATTGTTTTTTTATTATGGTCTATGTAACCCACCAAATAATGTTTGTTTGCTTTGGTTGTAGTACTTTTTGTTTATTATTTTCTGATTGTCCTGCAGTCAGAGAATTGATTGCTCACTTTGACAAGTCACGCTAGTAAAAATTGTGGAACTACAATTGATAAGTCATACTTTATAATACAACTCTTTTTAGGCCAGGGAGATTGTTGGTGTTGGGTCCTATGAAGTTTATGGCTATAATTTTGCAATTCTTTTCACAATGTGTGTTGTTGCATTCCATAGCTTGCATATACCATGTTTTTAGGGAGTCCAATGGTTCTGTTATTTTCCTTATATAGATGACTGAGACATGGATAAGTGTGGGATGAGCCTTTGAAGAATCTGCTAAGAGAATTTCCACAGAAGATAGCTCTTGGCATGCTCTGTCTGGAACTACTATGGAAGATTCTGAAATAGGTTATCTTGACAAGCAAATAACTTCAAATTGAGATTTGGAAGAGGTTTGAAATGCTGCTTCAGAGGATAGAAGAACTCGAAGCTAAAAACCATGTGATAAAGGCTCATTTTCTAGAGATTAAGGAGTTAAGGAATGTGACTTAACAAGTGGATGAATTAAGAGAAGCCATCTCAAAAGTGATATTTCTAGAGATTGAGGAGTTAAGGGGGTGACTTCACAGGTGGATGAATTAAGAGAAGTCATCTCTGAAGTGAATTTCTCCGATAAGTCAAAAAATACGAGTCGGACAAATTGCCTTTGACAGCAGGTCCCAAAGACAATGAGTTCTAGTTCAATTTTTGTACCAAGAATAGCTGAAAACCTTAAGAAAGTTGTGAGTGGAGGAACCCATGTGGGTGTCTAGATAAGAATCCTAGTACTGTAGTGGTTGTTTGAGACATGGAGATGTAAATTTTCATTTTCATTTTCTCTCTACCCATGCTTTTTTTTTTTAATATTTCAGTTTTGACAGATTTGACAGTAAATGCCTCCAACTTGCCCCTTCACTGCAACCTTGCTCTCATGTGACCTTCATTTGCCTCATGGAAGTATTTTTATTATATTCTTTGACTGCAAGCTATTTTTTTCTCTTTTCAAAGAATTTGAATTAATTTAGGTTCTACACTTTGAAATTGGTAAAAAAAACTCCCTATTTTGATTGTTTTCATCTATGGTCACGATTTTTTTTTTTTTTTTGAGAATGACACAGACAACGCATGACACACTCACAACACGCACGCACACTCACCCCTATGAACACACGCACGCAAACCCTACCCCTATGAGCACCTTGAAGGGCCCGGGCGTACCGACGATCCGGAGATTCTCGAAGTCACCGTAGGCGCCTCGTCGTCGATGGGAACGCCGCTACCACTTAAAGCATAACGCCCGGAAAATCCTGGGAAAATTCCCAAGAAAAGGTCGAGCACACGGAGATTTGAACAAGATCTTTAGACGATCTTGAAGCTGAATCGAAGGCTGGTATTATTGACTACTTATTACTAGTATCTCAAAGGTCCCTTGACACTCCTATTTCACAAAACACCGAGGACAAATGTAAATTCTCGTCTATCAATGAAGATTTCTGGTGGTGTATCAGTTATTTTTTTAAAGAAAAGGGCAGAAGTTGTGTCTTACATATTTAAAGAGGAAAAGAATGATACAAAAGGTGTGTGTTAGACCTATCATATTCTTTGAGCAGCTTTTTGCATATTTTCTAGCATCACATTTACTAGAACATGAATATATGTTGACACAAGACAATGTGATCGACAACTGTTGAAGCTATAGCTTTTTTTTTTTTTTTTTTTTGAGATTACACAACAGTACAACATAGACACTCAACACGCACGCACACTCACCCCTATGAACACACGCACGCAAAACCCTACCCCTATGAGCACCTTCGAAGGGCCGGCAAATCTTGAAGTTTGAAGTCACCACCGGGCGCCTCGCTATCGACGGGGAACGTCGCCTCACACTTAATGCATGTGCGCCAGGAAAATCCCGAAATAATCAGGGATAAAGTGTCGCACCCATACAATAATGGCTCTAACGAGATTTGTGAAAATGCATCTTAGGTTTGTTCAACAACACTTTGCTATGTTGCCACTTGTTTTAGTTTTTTTTTTTTTGGGTTTGCCTCTTATATCTATTGTTGCATAGTAAAATAAACTTTAGGTTTTTTGGGAACCTTTAGGTTTATAAGAGCCTATTTTATTTTATTTGATTAACATCCCAAGTAAATAAATACCCCTCCGTTCAAAAAATAATGCAATTCTGAGATGTCTATTGGTCAACTAGCTCAAATTTGACCAACTCTGCAATAAATAATATTAGTATTTATGTCTATAAATAAATTTATTATGAAAATATATTCTATAATAATTAATCTAATGGTACTTCCTCGGTTCCTCCATCCTAAATTGTAAGTTGTTTGACTTTTTTTACCCTAACTTTGACCACTCGTCTTATTCAAATAATTGTGCAAACATAGTCAAATTTGAGTTAGTTTTGAAGAATGTTTATTAATAAAGTAAGCCACGACAAAAAGAAGTGATATTTTGCACAAAATTTTAAATAAGGCGAGTGGTCAAACTTGGTGTCAAAAAAAGTCAAACGACTTACAATTTGGAATGGAAGAAGATTTATTTTTTTCTCATGAATGTTATTACATTTTTATATAAATTTAGTCAAAATTTAAGATGTTTGACTTTTCAAAACGTGAGATTTTTTTTTATAGACATCGGCATCCCACGTCTTAAAAGGCATTAGCTGATGAAACTGGGCGGCTGGCTCGTGCACGTAGGCCTACACGAGCGGGCCAGGCCCACATCCATCTCTCCACTCTCTTCTTCTCCGTCTCGATTCGAGCGAGTAGAGGAGGTGAAGCCATCTGGCAAATCTCAGGAGCGGAGGGAGAACCCAACCAGCTCCACACATCTCTCACCCCAATCCGTCTTCCGCTTCCCCCCATCCGTCGTCGTCTTCGCAAGCGCGAGCTTCTCCAGGATCGATTCGCGAGTCCTCCCCCCGTCCGGATCGAGGTTCATTGTGAGGAAACCTCCCCTCCCGCCCCAGTTTCTCTAACCTGGGATTACTATTTTACTTTTATTCCATTCCCCCTAAATCTTCCCTCACCTGCGTGCCGCTGCCTCTGCTAGTTCCATTAATTCGCACGTGTATCGATCTGGTTTGATTCTGCGTACCCTGATTAACCAATTGTTTCCATTCCTTTTGGTTGCAGGTTTACATATGCGCGTGTGTTTACTGATGCACACAGATCTCATGCTTCCTTCCAGTCCAGTTCATGTATGAACTGGAGCCCATATTTCCTCCTTTCCCTGGCACACTGATAGATACAATACGGTATTCTTGGATTTAAAAGAACAAGATATCCATGTCTGACCACCAAAGGCACTACAGCAGCTACGAGCTCATCCCTGCTCAGCCAGATGTCCACTGCCTGGTCTGCATGCGGCCTTTCACTCTGGACACCGAGGTCACCGACAGCTTCGAAGCTTTAGCGATATGTAGGGAATGCAAGATGACCGTGCTCGCTGACAGCAGCAGCACCAGCAACAGGCACACTTCGGATGATGAGAGTGATGGTCTGAGCTACGCTGATTCTTTGTTTTTGGTGAGATTGAGGTAGAGTCGAACATCAGTTTTGGTGAGGAGGGTGGAGAATCGGATGCTTCTGTTGATCGCCATGCCATGGTTGGGAGGGAGATTCTGATTCAGCTTGACAATGAGAGCTACCTGAACACTGGTACAGTGTGACACCCCATTTCGAGGCAATAAGGTTGATAGAATACTCATACTAACGAGTTGCAACTTCTTTCCTAGGAAGCGTCTCTTAAAAACTCTAAAGTTAGCGTCTTTGGCGCGGAAGCGATGGGTGGCCGGCCAGGGAGCTCTTCCGGGTGCACATGGTGAGGGACAAGTCTTGCTTGAAAAGGCGGTGTTGGTACGTGAGGCGATCTTGATCCTTAGAGCTGCCTATCGGATGTAAGCGGGCCCGGCGCCGAGGGGGCGGGGCGCGAATCGGTATCCCGGAGCGGCCATGCGGTTTCGCGGGCGCGTGTGTCGATTCTTGAGCATGGTGCGCATGGGCGGTGTGGACCCGGCGTGGTCACGCGGCGATGTGGCACATGCGGCGGCAGCGCGGGCGTGGTCCGTGAGCGCGTCGGTCGATCCCAGAGCGCTATCGGATGTAAGCGGGGCGCCGAGGAGGCGGGACGCGTTGAGATGGTATCGAGCCGACCTCTTGTGGTTTTGCGAGCGAGTGTGTGTCGATTCTTGCTTGAGCATGGTGCGCATGGCGGTGTGGACCCGGCGTGGTCACAAAGGCACATGCGCGTCTTGGCACTGAACACGGGCGTGGCCAAGAGGGGCGTTCACGACTAGGGTTGACCGACGGGGACGTCGGTCTCCTAAGGGTGAGTATGTGACACCGACTCGAGCGCTTAATAAGGTTGATAGAATACTCATACCAACAAGTTGCAACTTCTTTTCGAGGAAGCCCATCTCTTAAAAACTCCAAAGTTAAGCGTCTTGGCGCGGGCGATGGGTGACGGCCAGGAAAAGTCCTTCCGGGTGCGCATGAGTGAGGACAAAAAGTGCGAAAAACTAGTGTTGGTGCGTGAGGGCGCGTCTTGATCCTTAGAGAGCTATCGGATGTAAGCGGGCCTGGTCTCGAGGAGGCGGGACGTTACATACAGATATTGATCCAATGAATGCTGGAATATACCAGTGGGATTCAGATGATCCTGAAGACGATGAGGAGGAGGAGCAGTCAGAAGAGTCTGATTTGGATGAGGCAGATGACACCATGCGGGAGCTTCGGCAGCAATGGCATGATATCGCCCCAAGTGGATTGAATGAGCAGGCTGAAGGTTCTCTGTGGGCTTGGAGAACAGCCGGAAGCCAGGGAGTAAACTTGACTGATTATTAATCAGGAGAGTTTTTATTGGGAATCCTGGAGATTATGCTGATGCAAGACAATTTGAAGTGCTTCTCGAGCAGTTTGCTGAGGATAACAGTTCCAGAAGATGAGCTCCACCTGCAGCTGCATCTTCCATTGAAAATCTTTCATCTGTGGTCATCTCCAAAAGCTTATGAGATAAATGGTGGTGTAACCTATCCAGTATGCAAAGATGACATGCATGTCACAACTGTAGCAAAACGGCTACCATGCATGCGTTGTGTAATGTTTTGTTATGTGTTTACCTAGACGATTTATGTCTGAAAAGATTTTTTATCTCCAATGATTGCATCATCTATTTGGATATGTATTGGACAAGCGTTGTGGTAACTTGTGTGTGCACAAGTCGTAAGTCAAGTTATCTGTGATACATGAAGAGGCGTAAGGGCATTGCAGGGATTAAACAAATGTAATTAGATAAATATCTTTTTTTGAAGAACAGACAAAAATCATTTTTATTTCAATATTAGACATAGATAACCAAAATTGGAAAACCTATCTCTAAAAAGGAATTGGAAATATCCCCCTTCTCTACCTAATGGTGCAGCCCCATGTAACCCCTCCTCAGATCATCATCAGTAAGATGTTTTCGGATTAACGTGTAAAATTAGACAATGTAACGAATCTTTGCAGTAGTGTCCTCCGCGTTTGACCCACGATGGAAGTTGCCAGTGACTTGGTTGTTGTGAACTACTATTTTGACACGCCTCTGCATTGATTTATGCAACGTTTCTGGCTGCATTGGCTAATAACTGGAAGAACTTTTATAATATATAAATAATTTTATTCAGCTAATTAAATAAACATTAAAATGTCAGGATGGTCGAGTGGTCTAAGACGTCAGACTCAAGCTCTGATCCTCTTATGAGGGCGTGGGTTCAAATCCCACTTCTGATATTTTTATATTTTTATTATTTTCTGTTCTGAGTCTATTCTCCTTTTTTTCATGTTTTGTTCAAAGTATATTCTTTTTTTATTTTTGTTTTTGTTATTCTCCTTTGGGCTGGTGTGCCTCTACGAATCAAATCAACCCGACCCGTGCAGCCTGGGTTGATTTGGGCTGGAGCAGATAGGCAGGCCTACACGAGCAGGCCCGGCCCAATCCATCTCTCTTCTCCGTCTCTAGCGAGCGAGCAGGAGAAGCCAAATC
Source organism: Hyparrhenia diplandra (assembly GCA_015847255.1). Lineage (NCBI taxonomy): Eukaryota > Viridiplantae > Streptophyta > Magnoliopsida > Poales > Poaceae > Hyparrhenia > Hyparrhenia diplandra. Next base: position 464,716 of record JADLZK010003904.1, read on the forward strand.
TCAGGCAGGAGCGGAGCCGGAGAACCCAACCACCAGTGGAGGAGGTCCTCTCCCCAATCCGTCTTCCTCTTGCTCTTCCCAATCCGCCGTCGTCTTCGCACGGCAGCTTCGCCAGGGATCGATTCGGCGAGTCCTCTCCCATCCGGATCGAGGTTCATGGTGAGGAAACCTCCCCTCCCGCCCGCCCTAGTTTCGGATTACTGTTTTACTTCTACTCCATCCATTCCCCCTCAAATCTTCCCTCACCTGCTCAAACTCCTTGTCTGCTTCGCCCTGCTTCGCCTCCACCCACTGTGCCTCGAAGCCGCAGCAGCTGCACCTGCTAGTTCCATTAGTTCGCGCGTGTATCAATCTGATTTGATCCTCTGTACCGTCTGATTAACCAATCAATTCCATTTCTTTCGGTGACAGGTTTACATATGCGCGCGTGTTTACTGATGCATATCACGGGCACCTGATCCGGCTGCTGTCCTGTCCTGTCCAGCATCCAGCAGACAGATCTCCTGCTTCCTTCGAGTCCAGTTCATGTATGAACTCTTCCTTTCCCTGGCGCACTGATAGATACCAAAGGGTGTTCTTGGATTTAAAGAGCCAGATATCCATGTCTGACCAGCAAAGGCACTACAGCAGCTACGAGCTCCTCCCTGTTCAGCCAGATGTGCAGTGCCTGGTCTGCACACGGCCTTTCACTCTGGACGCCGAGGTCACCGACAGCTTCGAAGCTTTAGCGATATGCAGGGGAGTGCAAGATGACCGTGCTCGCTGACAGCAGCAGAAGCAGCAACAGGGACGAGACTCCCCGAACTAACCAGCTGAGAAGAGGCGCGAAGGCAAAGGTCCAGTAGGGGTGACAGGGAACGAGACGCCCACGGAGGAAGAGGAGGGACGCGTTCCCGCAGCAGTTCTCCCAGCTGATCAGCTTGGCTAGGCAGGGTCATGAGGCGGATGCTGAGTCTCCGACGGTTCGCGCCAGCACGCGTCTTATAGTTCGACGCCGAGTCGGTCTCAGAGATGGCACACGCCGGATGATGAGAGTGATGGTCTGAGCTACGCCCGATTCTTTGTTTTTTTGGTGAGATTGAGGTAGAGTCGAACATCAGTTTTGGTGAGGAGGGTGGAGAATCGGATGCTTCTGTTGATCGCCACGCCATGGTTGGGAGGGAAATTCTGATTCAGCTTGACAATGAGAGCTACCTGAACACGGATACAGATATTGATCCAATGAATGCTGGAATATACCAGTGGGATTCGGATGATCCTGAAGATGAGGAGGATGAGCAGTCAGAAGAGTCTGATTTAGATGAAGCAGATGACACCATGCGGGAGCTCCGGCAGCAATGGCATGATATCGCCCCAAGTGGATTGAATGAGCAGGAAGCTGAAGGTTCTCTGTGGGCTTGGAGAACAGGTGGAAGCCAAGGAGTAAACAGGATTGATCTGAGAGCCGACATGGAAGGGCGAGAAGTCAGGAGAGTTTTTATTGGGAATGCTGGAGATTATGTTGATGCAAGACAGTTTGAAGTGCTTCTCGAGCAGTTTGCTGAGGATAACAATTCCAGAAGAGGAGCTCCACCCGCAGCTGCATCTTCCATTGAAAATCTTTCATCTGTGGTCATCTCCAAAAGCTATGAGATAAACGGTGGTGTCACCTGTCCAGTCTGTAAAGATGACATGCCTGTCACAACTGTAGCAAAACGGCTACCATGCATGCACCTATATCATTCATCTTGCATCTTGCCATGGCTTAGTTCTAGGAATACATGCCCAGTTTGTCGTTACGAGCTTCCTACAGATGACCAAGAATATGAGAGGTCCAAGCATGCCACAGTCAATGAGGGTGGTATCCATGGGGTGGAGCGTGCCCATCCACAGGAAGCTGTTGAAGAAACTTATGAGGTTGATGGAAGTTCTAATACAGGTGGTGATACAATGGAAGAGACTAATATACGTGAACATGCTGTTCCTACTGCACAGCAGCCAAATGGAGCACATGGGCAGCGTCATAGATGGCTGTTTATTGCAGCAGCTCCAGTTGTAAGTCTTGTCAGTTTTGCTCTAATTTGGTGCTTCAACAACCCTGGCAATGTTAGAAGGCAATTGTGCCGTAGATCCTAGACTACCACTACGGCACATGTAGACACAGGAAGAAGTTGGTGGTCTATGTTCTAAATAAATAATCAGTGAATATCTGCTGATACCAAATTTCTGTGTGATGGTGTGTGCTTGTTGCCAGTGTTGTGTCACTTGTGTATGAAAGGTTCAAGATTAATTTGAAGTTCAAACTTTGTGTCTGCTGACGTGATCCACCAAGGTGTTCTTGTAACCAAGTTTGGTCAGTGCAGCAAATGAAATACTGATGCTACTGCTGTTGATTAATAGTTTGTATGTTAGGTTGCTTAGATTGTAACTTCAAGCTAACAATCTGCCTGAAAGTTTACCCATGCATTTATCAGTAAATGCCTAAAATATCTGTTGTCTTGTAGTCTCAATGTGCATGATGCTTGTTGTGGTTTGATTGGTGCACACTATTGTAATTTGCAAGTCCTATAAAACTTCTGCTTTAAATATGCTTAACTCTCCACTCCAGAGTTTAATAGATGCCTTAAACAGTCTATTGCTGACATTGTTGGGTTTTTTTTTCTTCTTCTTCTGATTTTGCCTTATGCTAAACATATCTGTTCCAACCATGAGGTAATTCCTCATTTATTATCCAGAGTTTAATAGATGCCTCAAACAATCTATTGCTGACATTGTTTTTTCCTTCTTCTTCGGATATTTGCCTTATGCTAAACATATCTGTTCAACCATGAGGTAATTCCTCATTTATTATTTGAAGCTCACTCGTGTTTTATTTGCGACTTTTTTTTCCTTATTTTCTTTTTATCTTTCTGATGTAAAACTCTTGCCTAGATAATCTAGTCTCCTGTGTCATGCTAGTTATATAGTGTAGAGTTATATGTAGTAGCAACATATGGTGGCTGTATGTTCTCTTGAAGTAACACAGGAATGGAAAATTTTGCAAGCAGAAAGCCATAAATCAAGGTGCTACAAAAGTCTAGTGATGAATACTTGCCATGTTTCCAAGGTGGTATGCCTCTGCATCCACTGTACTGAAAGTGATCTAAACAATCAGAAAACGTCAGTAGGTCAGGAAAAGGACAAACATTCACTCATATTAAAACAATATATGTCTAAATGGTAGTCAGTAGGTCAGGAAAAGGACAAACAACCACTCATTTCTTCAACAAGGATAGGAACAGATGGGAGCTTTTTTTTTTAAACTGGAACACATGAGAGCTCATTACTAAGTATTTTAATCTAGAAGACTACAAGTACTGAGTGCCTTGCATATTTGGCATAAGGCTCTCATTTGTTCCTCTCATGCTTCCCCAGTTCCCCCTCTAATGGAGAAACTACTTGAGATAGTTCTAGTTGTATCGACCGTACTTCTTGGCTTAGCTCTAGTTTACTTATACGAAGTCCTATGGCTGAGGCTGGAGAAGATAAGGAAAAAAGTTGAGGAGGCAAGGCATAAACGGTCCTCAACCTACTTTGCTCTATGGCAATACCCATGAGGTGAAGAGAATCCGACAAGAACTCAACCGTGTGAAGAGGCAAGACAGAGACATGAATGGCTACATATCCACCATCTTCCCTCATTTGCTTCTCTGGAGGAAGACATATGGTACGTATAGAATCCCTTGCTTTTGCTTATCTGTTTATCTAAGGGTCGCTGCAGTGAGACTGATAGCATGATCGTGATTGTTTACTTCATTCTGGAATCGCAACAGCTTTCCATAATCGGAAGCTAGAAACAGTGTTCATAAAGGCTAGACAGTAAGGTTAATTAACTATGCTTGAAGGTAACTCTGCATCAGTCTCCCAAATATTAGTTTGGCCAAAACCTTGAATCATATACTTAGCTTTTAAGTAAGTCTTAGATTCCTTTTTGCGATGTTAGTCATCTTGTGTGAGCATGCTTTTCATGTCCAGAAATCTCCAATAACAAAGATGAGAGATGTTGATGGAAGATCATTCATTCTTTGCCAGTATGAGTATTAGGCTATTATCTTGTTTCAGGATCAAACAAGAATGCAGTTTAAGTATTTTATCCCCTTAATTATCTCTCTCACTGTGCAGCTTGTTCTATACTTGAAGCTATAGACCTCCATTAGTAAGTTCCCCAGGAGAAAATTTACAAGTTATCTAAATAACATGTTCTGAAGTCTGAACTGATAGTGATAGCCAGATTTTGTATCAAGTATAGTTTTTTCATATGATCAGATATCTACCTTAATTAAATCCTTACATTTAGTTTGTGTAGAGATAGTTGCTTCAGAAAAGACATCCATAAACATTTTATTTTCAAGTGGACCCAAATATTAAGAATGGGTACTCTACTCTCTGGAGTTCAGTACTGTTATTTTGTCCATGAGTAACTTAGTAGGTTCTGTAGAAACCGTGGACTAACATTAAAGAAATATTTAGCTAAAGGATTGTGTAGCTGTCCTGGGAATTTTGGACCTTGTTGTAGCTGAGAGATGCTTGTGACTTCGGTTGTCCTGTCCTGTGAACATTCTGTTGAACTTTCGCAATCAATATATGAACTTATGAGTGGTTGACTTTTGATTCATTTAAGTTTCCATTATATGTATTGCTCTGTCATTATCTAAATGTTTCAGTTCAGTTTGTTATGTCATTAAATGGTGTTTGAAAATTGGAACAGGGCCCGTCTTCCTTTACTCAACAGGAGTTTTGGAGATATTGCATGTTGCTCAGCCAGAAATGGTAAAAGACATGGGCCACTGGACTCCATCAGAGCTTGGGAAGCCACAACATTTAATGAAATCACGAAAACCTCTCTTTGGATTAGGTATATTGGCAGCAAATGGCGACCTTTGGGCCTATGAGAAGAAGATCCTGGCACCACAGTTTTTTGTAGAAAAAATTAAGGTTCTTAAATTTTACTTAAAAAGACCATATAATTGCATCATCAGCCTAAGCCTAACTGTGTTGTTCCTACAATGATAGGGTATGATAGGGCTAATTGTGGATGCAACCGTTCCACTGTTACAATCATGGGAGAATATTCTTGATAGCACAGGAGGTAGCAAAGAGATCTACGTTGATGGATACCTGAGGAACTTTTCAGCGGATGTGATTGCTAGAGCTTGTTTTGGGAGCAATTTTGTAGAAGGGAAAGACATATTTTGCATGCTCAGGCAGCTCCAGAAGTTAATTTCTGAACAAGATACATTTGTCGGGCTGTCTGCACTGTGGTAAGGGACTTTTGATTTGTTGAGAAATTTTACTGCAATGGAAACGAACACCTTGACATTTATTAATCTTGTTCTATTTCAGGAAATACTTGCCTACCAAGAGAAACTGGGAGATACGAAAGCTAGATCAAGAAGTCCGGTTACTAATCCTAGATCTCTCAAGGGAACACAGGAACAGAAGCCGCAGCAATGCTGACATGCACATGTCCACATATGACAACCTTCTGCATGCCATTGTCGATGGTGCAAACCGAGCCCCAGCTATTCCAGTTCTCCGAAGATTTCATTGTCGACAACTGCAAGAACATCTACTTTGCTGGGCATGAAACTACAGCAGTCACTGCCACTTGGTGCCTGATGCTACTTGCTGCACACCCAGACTGGCAGGAACGTGCTCGGGCTGAGGCTCTAGAGGTGTGCTGTGAGGCAGTGATGGACACTGACGTCCTTCGCCAGCTGAAAACAGTAAGAGACTCTCTTCATTCCTGTGGGTATTAACCTCTTTAGTGACGCACATTAAAAGTGCATTCAAATCTTTTTTGAAGCTTACAATGGTGATACAAGAGACTCTCCGTCTGTACCCTCCAGCGTCACTGACCATGCGTGAAGCCCTGAAAGACATCAAGCTTGGTGGAGTTGACGTCCCTTGTGGCACCATTATCCAAGTAGCCATTTCAATGCTGCACCTTGACCTGGAAGCCTGGGGTCCAGACGCTAACGAATTTCGTCCAGACCGTTCGCGAATGGAGCTGCCGCGGCGTGCAAGCCAGCCCACATGTACATGCCTTTTGGATATGGACCAAGACTATGCATTGGGCAAAACCTGGCAATTGCAGAGCTGAAGGTTCTTCTTGCACGCCTGCTGAGCAAGTTCTCGTTCTCATTGTCACCTGGGTACCAGCACTCTCCGATGTTTCGGTTGACCATTGAGCCAGAGTTTGGCATGCCCCTTGTGGTGACAAGGCTGCCATGATCTGGTTTCCGAACTAGTTGGTTCCTCTATGTGAACTGAACTGAACTTGTGCAGTGTGGGCAGTGGGCTCGTATATATTAGTTCGAAGTGGCTGACCTCTTGATGCATTTGGGGCTCATCAACTAGTGCTGCAGTGGAAATGACCACAAACCTGCGACACCCCACCACCACCAAACTTCAAATTTGATATGTGTGGTTGTGCCTGGTGGTACCACTTTGTTTAAAGTTCCTGATGTTTGTTCTATATTAGTTTGTTGTTGTGACTCAATCACATATTTTTCTACAATTTTCTGTGCTCAATGGATTAGACTATATATTTGATACTCTCTATTTCATAACTGTGTGCCACTTGTAGGCATGTTGAAAACTTGTGCTGTAAAATTAGTTAACTACCAGCTCCAAATTTTGAAGTTCAGCCATCCTCCTTTGATTGGTTCCATGACAATGTGGTCCAAGAACACTCAACGTGTCCAGGATACCTTGTTTTAAGAGAGGTTAGCATCCAGTAGTGGCACCAGATTCCTGTTCTTTTATAAAATAGAAACATAATATGCATATTTTATCGCTGTTCCTTTTGTGATATAAAATGTGATGGCCTGTCACTGAAATTCAACCAAAGAAAGACATTTGACTACCCTGTATTTTCAAGCTAGAATTGATAGTGTGATTTGAAAGGCTGGATTTTGGAAGAAGACATGTATCTTTAGGTTGTGTATATAAGAACATCTCATGTTACAAAAAAAAAAATGAGTTTATTTTAAACTAAAAGGAAAAAGTCCAAATTACTATACGTGTTTTTCACTCAAGTCCAGATAACCTCCTAAGGTATTGTTTAGTTTATTTTACTCCCGTGGTTTTATAAACCGGTACACTTAACACCTTTTAGTACTAATGTAATCCAGTTTTGGTGATATGGCGGCTGTTTTGCAATTAATCATACCACGTAAGCGGTGACATGGCCGAAAAGACGCGTGCACATATTTGCATTTATGCGGGGGACGGTTGCATGCATATCATTGAACAAAATTATATACGCCCCGATATATGGCGAACCATGACTTCATGAGACACTACCCATGGTGCTAGTAAATAGGTACGTGTAGTCATCACTACGTAACCCCTACGTGCTATCGGAAGACACGCCGACGGAAATACGTCACGCACCTTGGAGCCGCCGCCCGGTCGCCTCGATGTGCCGATCGCCGCCGGGTCGCTGGATGCCCCACGACGCGGCGATGAAGCTGCCGTCGATCGAGGCCGCGGATGGATGCACCGGATCGCATATGGATGTTCCCCACGGTCCTCTGCGCGCGATTGCCCCGGTCTTCGGATAGAACTCTCGCGTGTGCGCAAAGGGAGTCGTGGGAGTCACGTGACGAAGTCGCGGTAGTCACGCACGAGTCGCAAGGGAGTCACGCTTAGGAAAATTTTTTCAGCGCATGTCGCCAGCCTTATGTGACATGAGCATGACTAATTGCAAAACCACCTTCACGCGTCACCAAACCCCGATTGGATTAGTGCCAAAAGGTGTTAAGTGCACCGGTTTGCAAAAGGACCGGAGTAAAATAAACTAAACAATACCTTAGGGGGTTATCCGGAGTTGAGTGAAAAACACGGGGTAGTAATTTGGACTTTTTCCAAACTAAAAAGTATAGTAAATGTATGGGACCTTCAACACCACTTTAGAGCACAGAAATTAACTCATTTCATCAGAAAAACACAGAGGAAGCTGGAAAAAATCCTACGGACCTTAGTATGTGATGAAGTGATAAACTAAACCTTGCACTTGATGAAATACTTCTAAGTTTGCATCGAAACATGTTTATTACAGCCGTACAAGCCCACATTTGGCACCTAGCTCACATGTGGTGAAACCTGAAATCCTGGCCACTGCAATCTGATTTGTCCGAGTAGCATCACTGGCGCAAGATTTGATTGTCATGTAGTACTAATCCTTATGTGTTGTGGATTTGGAATCTTCATTTCTATGACTTCAATATAAATAGATACTAGTAGGCTGCAATTGCAAAGCAGGGGAATCTCTCAGAAAGATGCTGCGCCTGCACTGTTGCACATATGGACATACCCACCTGCTCTCGTCACAGCAAACAGATAGAGAGCTGAGCTCATCCGTCCGTGCCCCCCATCCGTCTTTCTTTTCTCTTGCTTTTTCATTTTTTTTCTTTTTGGGTGCGGCAACTGGGAGCTTTTTTATCTCCAGCTTTCCAGGTTCCCTGCTCACACTCACAGGCACAGATGGACTTCGTATCCTCTCCACGAGTGCTATGGCTGACCCTGCTGCCTCCGGTCTTGATCTTCGTCCTCCTCTTCTCCTACATCTGGACCTTCCTATGGCTGAGACCGGAGAGGATCAGGCAGATCCTGATGCGCCAGGGAGTGAAGGGCCCCAAGCCTTCTTTCATCCTGGGGAACATACCGGAGATGCGGAGGATTCAGAAGCAGCTGACCCAATCTGACCACCAAGAACAACAACAAGCAGCAGCAGCAGGAGGAGGAGGGGGCAGCCATCGCTTCTCTTACAATTACATGGCCGCTCTGTTCCCTTACTTCGACCACTGGAACAGGGTCTACGGTATGTCAGCGCCATTTTGCTGAATTGAATTGTTGCCTATTGGATCCCAAATATCATGCAAGCAATCGTTACATTGTGCTAGGTTCCATCTACCTGTATTCCACTGGAAGCATCCAATCTTTGTTTGTGACGGATCCAGACATGGTGAGGGAGCTGGCCAACTGCAAGTCTTTGGATTTTGGAAAGCCTCGCTACTTTAAAAGCAGCTTGGAGCGCTTCTTGGCACGGGAATCTTGACGGCAAATGGTGAACTCTGGGCACATCAACGGAAGGTGATCGCACCTCACTTCTTCATGGACAAGGTCAAGGTAAAAATTCAGCCTTACCAATGGACCTGCCAGATGATTGATGGCAGAATGATTCACATACCTAGCTAGTATTTTGTCTGAAAGTCTCCTTCAATAAAAATTATTTGTGGATAGAGCTAGTATACTAAATAAATTGCATGTCATGAGAAGAGTTTGTTGCGGTGGATATCCACAGGGAATGGTGGATTTGATGAGGGAGTCTGCAGATGAACTGCTGGTTTCATGGGAAGATATAGTGGACAGGGGAGGTGGCAGTGCAGAGGTGGTGGTTGATGAGTTCTTGAGGAACTTCTCGGCTGATGTCATATCAAGAGTTGCTTTCGGGAGCAGGTTTTCTGAAGGCAAGGAGATATTCAGCAAAATTCGACAGCTTCAGGTGGCAATGGCAAAGCAAGATATCTTTGCTGCTCTTCCTGGTAGTAGGTATGCTGAGGACAAAAACTTCATTTGCACATTTTTTGTTTGTTTGTTCAATTAGTATCACAGCATTATGCTATTACTTGTGATGATATATGTGATTTAGAAATCAAAATGCAACCTATGAGGGACAGAAATTGAGAGGGTAATTGAAGCAAAGGCTTCTTTTTCTTTCAGAACTAACTCTGCATTATTATGTTCCTTCAACATTTAAAGAAAAACTCTGCGGTACACATGAACTCCTCGATTAGAAAATGGATCGACATGCCTGCTGAATGAGGCACATTTTCATGTATTGCAAAAACTTTACCTCCTGATCTGAATAAGATGTTGATTCATCAGATACTTACCAACAAAGCGCAACAGAGAGATTCAGAGCCTCAGCGCAAGCATCCGCGACCTCATCCTGGACATAGCGAGGAGGCACGAAGAAGAACACGACCCTCCGGCGACATCATCTGCCAGCAACAACGACTGCCTCCTGCGTTCCATCGTCGAGGGCGCCAAGGCCACCGCCGCCGGTGTTCTCAGTTCAAGCACGGCCGAGGACTTCATCGTGGACAACTGCAAGAACATCTACTTCGCGGGGCACGAGACGACGTCCACCACCGCCGCCTGGTGCCTGATGCTCCTCGCCGCGCACCCAGAATGGCAGTCCCGCGCGCGCACCGAGGTCCTCGACGTCGTCCGCCGTGGCGAGCCTCTAGACGCGGACATGATCCGGAAGCTGAAGACGGTGACGATGGTGGTCCAGGAGACACTCCGTCTCTACCCACCGGCGCCGTTCCTGACGCGGGAAGCCTTGCGTGACCTGACACTCGGCGGGCTGCACGTCCCAAGCGGCACCGGCGTCCGTGTGCCCATAGCGCTGGCGCACCGGGACTCCGCGGCGTGGGGCGCCAGCGGCGGCGACCCCGACGCGTTCGACCCGGGGCGGTTCGCAAACGGCGTGGCGGGCGCGTGCCGGCCGCCGCACATGTACATGCCGTTCGGCGTCGGTGCGCGGACGTGTGCCGGCCAGAACCTCGCCGTGGTCAAGCTCAAGGTCGTGCTGGCGCTCCTCCTGCCTAGGTTCGAGTTCGCGCTGTCGTCGGCGTACGTCCACCGCCCGGCGTTCAGGCTCACCGTCGAGCCTGGGAGTGGCGTGGCACTGGTGCTTAGGAAAATAAATTATGCTATGCGTTAATTGATTTTAGAAAATGAATATATTTGTTTAGGTGAATAAAATATGTAAATGTCAGGATGGTCGAGTGGTCTAAGACGACAGACTTAAGATCTGTTCCTTCAAGGGCGTGGGTTCAAATCCCACTTCTGACAAATGTTTTGAATATAAAATTTTTTTGTTTTTCTTCAGCTGTATTTGGACATTTGTATAAATAAATATAAATTTTTTTGCTTTATTGGGGATAATGCTTATAGCATCTCGAAGACAGAAACATAGCAAGCCCATCTGGGCTTACTTCCATTCCCTCGACAGGCCACGCGGTGCAATTAAGGCCCATCACAAAATATACTCAGGTCAAGAAACCATCGACATAAAAAGTTCTGCATTTATATGTGCAACGTCTCTAAGCCACATTGGCAAATAACTATGATGTGTGTTAATTCATTTTAGAAAATAAATTAATTTATTTAGCTGTATATTAAATAATGATGTCAGGATGGCTGAGTGGTCTAAGGCGCCAGACTCAAGATCTGTTCCTCCAAAAGAGGGCGTGGGTTCGAATCCCACTTCTGACATGTTTTGAATACAAAAATTTTGTTTTTCTGTTTTGAATGTAAAATTTTTGTTTTTCTTCAGCTGTATTTGGACATTTTTGACATGTTTTGATTTTTTTTTTGAGACCACGTCCACCTAAGTCGGGCGCTGTTTTTCATTAAGCGAGTGTTGACAACACAAGTCCAAATACAAAAAGTTCATGTTTTGGGACATTTTTGACATGTTTTGAATATAAAAAATTTGCTTTATTTGGGACAATGCCAGCAGCATCCCGAAAGACAGAAACCTAGCAAGCCCATCTGGGCTTAATTTCATTCCCTCTTGACAGGCCACGCCGTAAAATTAAGGCCCATCACACAATATAGTGAGCTCAAATACCACCAAGCGTTTTTTTTTTTTTTTTTTTTGGTAGTAGTACTAGCTTTACGTTTAACTAAGCCAAACTTTTAAGTTTCACTAGATTTATAAAAGATGTTAGGTAACGTATGCTATGGAAACCAGACTTGCTATGGAAACCTGTGCAAACCACGACAAAAAAAGTCATCTAAATTCACGAAAAAAAAAATCACACATGTAGATGATATGATGATGCACAATCTGAAAAATATCTTGTCCAAACTCGACTTCATTTGTGAGATATAAATATAACAAATTTCAAGGCAGTAAAGCAGCCCAATCATTTGTTATAAATTTGTTATTACTAACACTTATATCTCCAAAAAGATTAATATTGAAAATTCCATAGTTCACCTAATGAGTACTCCGTACTTATTATCTCATGAATATGAGTTCTTATATTTAGTAACATTTGAGACTCATTAAATTTTTGAAAAGTGAAATTGATACTTTTTTGAAGGAAGGTAACTACACCCTTCATCCCAAAAAGAGTGTCGTTTTAGGTTTTTCATCCATCATGTTTGATCATCCATCTTATTTAAAAAAAGTTTTATAAATATTATTTATATTTTATGATTTATTTATCATTAGAGATACTTTAATACTAATTTATCGATTTTATAATTGACATAAAAAATTTGAATAAGACAAAGCGGTCAAACACGATGTCCGAAAGTAAAAACAACACTTTTTTTAGGACGAGAGAGTAAAAAGAAAAAATGGCCTATATTTTCGAAAAGATATATTTAGTAATTATAGTAGACAAAAAGAAAAGAAAAACGTGTCATTGCAAGGGAGATTCAGTCCATAAAAAGTTCTGCATTTATATATGCAACGTCTCTAAGTCGCATTGGCAAATAACTATCTTGTGCGTTAATTCATTTTAGAAAATAAATTAATTTATTTAGGTGTATAATAAATAATGATGTCAGAATGGCTGAGTGGTCTAAGGCGCCAGACTCAAGATCTGTTCCTCCAAAACGAGGGCGTGGGTTCAAATCCCACTTCTGACATGTACATTCAAATATTTTGTTTTTCTTCAGCTGTATTTGGACACTTCTAACATGGTATAGATATAAATATTTTTGCTTTATTTGGGACAATGCCAGCTCCCAAAGACAGAAAACTATCAAGCCCATATGGGCTTAATTTCATTCCCTCGACAGGCCATGAGCAATGAAGGCCCATCACACAATATACTGAGGTTAAATACTACCAAGCGTATTAAATTTTTAGTTAGTAGTACTAGCTTTACATACACATCCACTTTAGGTTTAACTAAGCCAAACTTTTAAGTTTGACTAGATCTATAAAAGATGTTATTACCAACACTTATATCTCCAAAAAGATTAAAATATAGTCCATAATTCACCTAATGAATACTTATTATCTCATGAATATGAGTTCTTATATTTAGTGACATTTGAGACTGATTAAATTTTTGAAAAGTGAAATTGATACTTTTTAGAAGGAAGGTATCTAACCTGCTGATTGATTACATGCATGGTGTCTTGTTGTTAATCGTTGTTATATAAGAAGGCTGGGAACGAACGTGTCGTGAGCTACAGCTGCTTGTTTGCACTACTGGTCCACATGCACGAAACTACTATTTTGACACGCCTCTTCTGCATCGATCTGTGCAACGTTTCTGGCTGCATTGGCTAATAACTGGAAGAACATCATCATTAATATTATTCTTCGGTCAAATAAAACATCAAAATGTCAGGATGGTCGAGTGGTCTAAGACGTCAGACTCAAGTTCTGATCCTCTCACGAGGGCGTGGGTTCAAATCCCACTTCTGACATAATTCATTTTATTATTTTTTGTTCTGAGTGTATTCTTTTTTTTTTTTTTTTCTGTTTTGTTCAAAATACTTTTTTTGTCTTTGTTTTGTTCACTCAAACTAGAGGCATATTTGGCTCACATTTAGTTTCTATTTATCAAATATGTGTAGGTACGTGGTTAAGCATTAGCGTGGCAGACGATACAACTGAGCGTCTAAGCCCAAGTCTTCTGGTTGGAAAGTGTAACAGCGAGTCTAAAAGCCAGTTTGAGCTCAAGACCTACATTTTGAAAACCTCTAAATCATCTAGAGATCCTTTTTATTTTGGGGTTTTAGTGTTTTTACCCCTATTCGGACTCTAAATGTGATTTTACCCTTACTTTTTTTAACTTTACGTTTTGCCCCGTTTTTTTTTTTTTTTGAACGAAGCCCCGTTTGCCCTCCATTTAACACCGTCCCCCATATAGATGGATTAAAAGACCAAAAATAAATAAATAAAAAGAAAAGCGGAGGAAAAAGACACCCATGCCCTTCCGTCTCTCACGCGTTTCTTTCCCCATCCCGACACCGCGACCGTCCGCGCTTTCCCCCCACCGCGGCTAAGGTTCCGAGGGAGGAGTGCCGGCGGCCGGTCTCGCTCCCCCAGGCCGGCGGCCGCCCCCGCTCCCTTTTGCGCCGCCCTTCTCCTCTCCCTCAAGGCCGCCCTCCGTCCCCTCCCAGCGTCATCTAGGCGAGGCCGGGGCGGCGCTATCCTGGGGCTGGTAGCCCAGGGGCGGCGGCGGGCATCCTGGGGCGGCGCGCCTCCTAGGGCCGGGCGCCCCGGGGCCGGTGGTGCCAAAGAACAAGACCATGGAACAGGGGCGTGGCAGTCCCGAGGCGGGTATGCGGGGCTTCGAGGCGCCCACCTAAGCCTCGGGCAGAGGGAGCCGCCGGATCACCCGCAAAAGGTCGGGAGTAGCCGACCACAAGGCGTCAGCGCGCAGCAGGACGACGAGGGCCTCCATGGCGCCGCAGACACCATCAGGCGCGGCGGGCGGCGCCAGAACGACGCGACGAGAGGAGCCGCACGAGGGAAGCAAAAACCACGAGGAGGACGACGAGGGCAAAGTTGTCCATTTGACCAAGACGACGAGGGCAAAGTTGTCCATTCGACCAAAAGTTAACAATTAGTTTGAGGTGTTACCGCATCAAGGGTAAAGTCCTTTCGTTTCAAAAAAAAGTAGGGTAAAATCACAAAGTTAAAAAAAACAGGTAAAATCACATACGGTCACGAAAGTAGGGGTAGAAACGCTCAAGCCCCTTTTATTTTAATGGTACATTATATGCTTACAACTTCTTTTGTCTTCCTATGTTTCTCAGTACTGCACGCTCACTGCCAACGGTACATCGCTCCCACCAAGAAGTTGGCACGTGTGCAATTGACCCTTCCCCGTCAACTCCGGTGACTAGACAACTCCAGTGAGCTCGGCTCTGTGCATTCCCGGCGACGCAGCCATGCCCCCCTCCCCGTTCCTTTCATTTTTGGGACAAATGCGAGCATCCTCAAGACATACAAAGACCGATCCTAAAAAAAGAATTATTATTTGTCGTCGTTGTTGCTAAGAAAAGTAGGCTGGGAACAGTGGCGAATCTAGACGAGATGATTACCGGGGTCTTTTCTATAAACAGATGGGGTCAATATATAAGAACTTTTAGCGCCATATTCACTAATTTTCCATTGAAATTTTCAAAATCCGTCAGGGTCGGCGGACCCTGATGAGAAGCTGTAGATCCGCCCCTGGCTAGGCTAGGAACGAAGGTGTCGTGAGCTACAGTTGCTTGTTGGGCTAGTGGTTCACATGCACAATGGAATCATGGAAAGATTGTGGTTGTGTGAATGATTTGTGGCGGCTACTTTGTCTGCATTTATACAACGTCTCTAAGCCGCATCGGCAAATAACTATGTTGTGCGATTAATTCATTTTAGAAAATAAATTAATTTATTTAGGTGAATAAAATAAATATATTGATGTCAGGATGGCCGAGTGGTTTAAGGCGCCAGACTTAAGATCTGCTCCTCCAATAACGAGGGCGTGGGTTTGAATCCCACTCCTGACATGTTATAAATATAATATTTTGTTTTTCTTCAGCTGTATTTGGAAAATAATTATCTTTTGTTTTTTTTTAAAGTAAAGGCTGTATTTGGCTCCCCTTTACTCTCTCTTTCGAGTGTCTTACTTCAAGCATCCCAAAGACAGAAACCTAGCAAGCCCATCGGGCTTAATTCCATTCCCCTGGACAGACCACGCCGTGCTAGGCCCATCACACCACCTTACCTAAGCCAAACTTTTAAGCTTGACTAGTAGATTTATAAAAGATGTTATTACCAACACTTTTTTCGAAAGGGTCCATATTGGACGTGTTGCATTAAAGGAAAATAGAATTTTAGTACACGCACTTCGCTCACGGACGAGATGGCATGAAGCTCAGTGCGGCACACATACATATATCGCCGGCTCGAACGGCGCTACAACTAGATGTTATTACCAACACTTATATCTCCAAAAGACTAATAATGAAAATAGATTCCATAATTCACCTAATGAATACTTATTATCTCATGAAAAATTCACCTGCTGGTTCACAGGCACGATGGAAGCAGCGAGCGACTCGGTAGTTGCTCCCTGGCAGGTCTCGCCCGCACCGACAGGTTTGCACGTGTCACCCCCTTCCCCGTCGACTCGCCGTTGGGCCTCCGGCGAGCTTGCCTCTGTGCGTCCCCGGCGGCGATGCCCTGCTACTCCTCTGTTCCTTCCATTGGGAGAAATTTGCGATTAAGGACCAGCACACAATAGACTAAGCTCAAATGCCACTAGCGTAATCACATGGCCTGCCCTGTTCAAAATTCTAAAAGGATTTATTCCATTCCTGTTTATCAAAAAAAAAAAAAAAAGAAATTATTTCATTTTCAGATGTTTCATTTAGTACTAGCTAATATGGTGACACCAATATCTTGCTGATATAAACAACCATTTATACGTGTTTACAAATTATGGTGAATTTAATTGTACTTAAGATACTTAACTTGGCACCGTGGTGGAATTACATTCTTTCGTGGACGGAGAGAGTAAAACTATTATTTTCCACCCAAACTGTAATGAGTCGTTTTGCCTTTTCTAACAGCGTAAAACTAATCTACATCCATGTTACGTTGAACTAAGCCAAACTTTCTTAATTTTGATTTGTAGATTTATAAAAAGATGCTATTAGCAACACTTGATATCTCCAAATAGATTAATAATGAAAATACATTCCATAATTCACCTAATGCATACTTATTATTATCTCATGATTATATATGTGTTTTTTTATATTTAGTAAAATTCGAGACTCATGAAATTTTCGAAAAGTGAATTTGATACTTTTTTTTGGAAGGGAGGTATCTAAAATGCCAAAATGTCCTATATTTTCAAAAAGATATTTAGTAATTATTAGAGAGAGAAAAAAGAAAGAATGTGTCACTACAAGGGAGTTCATTTCATCTGATTCTGTGATTATGAACATGCTGATGAGTTGATCACCCAACCAACTATGATTAATCATACATGTCGTAGTGTGATGATACTCTACAAAATACTAAAAGCAGAGCACGCAGTGACGAGAAACTAGAGTATGCAGTGCAGCTAGTCTACCTAGCTTCCAACGGCAAAGTATATGAAACGAAAATAAACCATCTCCGGAACTCAACTCACTCTCTGTTGTACTCTATTTGTAGCCAACACGACACAATGTATACAAACTCGATCACTAGTCGTATTCTCGTATGTACTGTACTGTCGCCGTGTGACGTAGATACTGTATGTAACATAGACGAGCGTGGGTGACGGAGAAGCAGAAGCAACCAAAGCAAAGAGGAGATACTCAGATGTGAAGCAATCAAGACGCACTAGTGACCCGCGAACCAACCAACAAACACACGGTTGGCAAGCACGGCGTCACGTCACGTCACGCGATCGACGTGAACCCGCACCACCAGCACAAAGCAACAGGGGGCGGTACCGTCACCGTCACGGGCGGGGGCAGACGACGGAGAGAGACAAGCCGCGATGCCAGCCGGCCGGCGATGGACTGGAAGCGGAAGTCGCCATGTCCATGTGGAAGCCCTGCACCCACCTCTGCTTCTCCCCTGCCTCTGTTTTGTGACAAATGCCACAGCATCCCAAAGAGCAAGCAGGAGGCGTGTCCATATATGAGATCCACCCAATACATCAATTATCCAAACTCCGATTCCATTGGTTTTCTTTTCTTTCTAAATTCATCTACAATCTAGTACAGTAACTATATCTATCTATCCATAGCACTTTGTTCAAACTTGCGCCTGTCTTTGATGGTAGAGGCTGATCGTAGAGGTCAGCCCATCGTACCGATGAATGATGACGACTTTGGAAGCCACAAGCAAGAGACTCGTACCAAGCCAATATCTCGATTATGAAACTTCGATTCCACTGTTTTTTTTCTATCTAAACCCATCAGAAAATCCCTTTTCTAAAAAAAATGTCAGAAAATCAACTTGTATCCCATCTTATACCAAT
The DNA here is from genome assembly GCA_015847255.1 of Hyparrhenia diplandra. NCBI lineage: Eukaryota > Viridiplantae > Streptophyta > Magnoliopsida > Poales > Poaceae > Hyparrhenia > Hyparrhenia diplandra. Next base: position 482,757 of record JADLZK010003904.1, read on the forward strand.
GTCTTCATTTTAATACTACAACTCGCGCTTGTGTTTATCATTGGTGTTCCACAGACCCCATTTCTTTTAAAAATATGACAACTTGTGCTTAACTGTCTTCATTTTAGTATTGTGCATCAATTCGTGCTGTCTTTACTCGTGTGCCGCGGATCTCATGCATGGCTTGACTGTGAAGGAGATTAGAGGTGAGCAGCAGTCACAAGGAAAGTACCACTAATTTGCTATTAGTAGTAGCATATATAATCTTTTTGTGAACATTAGTATAGTAGTAGTAGTGAAGACACACAAAAAAAAAGAAAAGAAGGAAAAGCGCGTCACCATCACCACACAAACATCACCATCGTCACACAAAGATGATCCATCCATCCATCCATCCATTCATCCGATCCAGTGGTTATGTACATGACGATCACCCCAACCAAGCATCGTTAATCATGTCGTACAGTATGATGATGATACTCTACAAAATACTAACAGCACAGCAGAAGCACACTACTTATGTAGCTAGTCTACGTAGGCACAGCAAGTAATACTCTATATATGAAATGAAATAAACCATGCTTCTCTCCGTATCATGACTCACTAATCTCTGCTAATCTATAATTACAGTATGTGTAACCAATACGCAACACGACACTAACACTGACACCGTGTAACCAACAAGAACGTGGGTGCCTACGTGGCCTGCGCTGCCGACGGCGACGGCGACGGAGACGGGCCGTGGGTGACGGAGAAGCAAGCCACCAAAGCAAAGCAAGAGAAGATGCCAAGGAAGGAATCAATCATGACGCACGCACCCGGGTCGGCACCGCACCGCACCACCGAGCAGTAGCACGCACGGGATTCGGCGGCCCGCGCGTCACGGGCGTGGAGGACGGGCAGACGCAGACGCAGACGAGAGATACAACAAACAAGCCGCCTTGACGCCGGCCGGGGAGGGGACGGACCCGGCCGCCCATCTCCATCACCGGCCATCAGCCGGCCCACCATGACTCGTACCTAGAGCTTGGTGTGGTCGCGGCACTGCTGGGAACGCACCTTCATCTCGCTGATCCCAAACACGAAGCTACAATCCGAGTAGGCCACCGCTTTCCTCTTAAACAGCCCGAAGATGTTCACCTTCCCGGGGATCCTGGTACTCGCCTGCATCTCCATCTCCCCTCTCCCAACATCACCAATCAGCTCCGTGATCTCCTGCGCGAACCGATCCGCCTGAAGCGTGAGCGCGAGGCTGACGTTCCCATCCCCACGACTGGGTATCCGGCCCGGGTCGATCTGTGCGTCCCCGACCTGGACGCCGCGGTAGGTGAGGTCGGTGTGGCCGCCGGAGTCGTAGGTGAATGACGCCGGGTTCGGGTTGTGGACGGCGACGACGATGAGGAGGGTGATGTTGAGCTGGAGTGAGAGGGCGGGGAACGTGAGGCGTGGCGCGATGCCTGAGAGCTGGGTTGAGATGAGGTGAGTTGTCGGGTCCCGGACCTTGAGGATGGTTAGGAAGAGGATGAGGAGCGTGACGGCGAGTGCGAGGAGGAAGGCGAGGGTCAGGAGGGAGGCAGATGCAGAGGCGGCGCCGGCGTGGGGGAGGCGGTGGGGGGGAGGTTTGGTGGTGGAGGTGGAGGAGATGGGGTAGGCTGGGGCCGAGGGGGGTGGTGTGGGTTGGCAGGACGGCGCCGCCGGAGGTGGAGGTGGCGGCCATTGGATTGCCGGATTGGGATTTGGGAGGGACGGAGGGAGGCAGCGTGGGATTGTGGAGAAATAGGGGATGGGGGAAGAGGAAGGAGGCAGGGGAGGAAGGAAAAGCAAGGGGGTTGCAGCTTGCAGGACGGCGGCGGCCGGCGGGATGGGGAAGAGGGAGTTTAATGAGGAGGACGGACGGCGGATGGTGGGAGGTTGGGGGTTAATTGGATTTCAATTCGAAACTGATTGATGACCATGGGGAGGTTGGGGTTGACGACGTGCGCGTGGTGGAGACGGAGGGTGGGCCTGGGCCTGGGCCTGGTTGAGAGCGACAGGTGTCGGCCGTCCGTTGGAAACCGACACGCCAGCAGTCAAGCGAGCCACAGTGCCGTCCAGTCTGGCGGCACACGCACGGGCAGGAGCAGGTGCAGGTGCAGGACACGGGCGTGGGCCGTTGGGTCGCTGTTGGGTTCGGCACGGATAGCATGTTGCTGGCTGCAGCAGCAAAAGTCGTCGTGTTCCGTTGCGCGTCCACGTCCAACGGTTAACTGTGTGCAGGCCGGCCTTCAAGTTCAACTCACTCGAGAGCGCGTGGCCGGCGGCCCTTCCGTTCCGTTCCGTTTCACGCTCGCTCGCCCACGTACGTGTACGCACGCACGCACGGAAGGCTCCAGTCCACTGCCAATACAACTTCTCCGTCGGGTTTTCCATGGGCAATTCGGCATCGACCACCCTCCCACAGTCCCGCAATCGGTGCCGAATCCGCCGAGTTTCCGTTGCGTGTCCACGTCCACGTTGTTCATTGTCCACGTCTACTCTTCTGCCGCCCGCCTCACTCGCTGCATCCGTACCTATCCTTTGGACTGCACTTGTCCCTTCTTCCCCCGATGGCTATAGCAGCAGCACTTGAAACTTGGGCTTAGAGAGCGGCTACAGAGCACATAAGGCCCATTTCCTCTAGCCCACAAGTTTTAAGCCACGGCAAACAATCCCATGCCCCTGCTATTTTTCTTCTACCGAGCTACACACTTTTACATTTAAATTTTTTCTTATTACTCTGTATTCAAAAATGTTGTCAAATGCTTCACGAAACGAATGAATGATAAGATGTTATTAAATGCCACCGCAACAATCCCTTGTCCTCAATCTCCTTGAATCTCCACAACCCGTAACAAATGCTTCACCGTGAATAATTGACCAAATCATGATCGAGTACATGCTTAATGATTTGGACTGGTCTCTTATGCTCACATCAAACTCCAAATCTCTCGGTTTAACTCAATTAGTTGTTTGTCACCAATCACACATGCCTCTTGTCTTGGACTTCACAGTGCTTACCACTCTAGTAGAGTGTTTCTTCTATGTGGCAAACCAGATATCCTACTTAGGGCAACCACAATGTATGTAAAAGGTGACCCTAAGGCAATAATGACATAAGTCAATACAAAAATGGTTTCTTTTCTCTCCTCTCATCAATCGCCCACTCTTCTCAACGATGGAGTTGCTAGAAGGTCAGAAAAAAGCATATTTCTTTTCCCTATCTCTAACCGTTGTGCGTAGCTAATGTCAATTTGATTGGGCCCCACACTTAAGGCCACATTCTGACATCTACATTGTGGTTGCCCTTAATAATAGTAAATAATACCAACGAAAATTAATACAACCTAACTCTAATCATTCTCTTTGGTATCCTGAATGATGTCCAAAACGATTTGATTTTTGAGTATGGAAGGAGTACGAAGCTCATTAATCAAGGCTCCAGAATAGCGAAAAGAAGATATATACAAAGTTCAACATACGCTCCATGACCCTGTTTACCGTACACCAGACACCATCACCACAAGAACCGCACGTTGACCATGGGAATGGCTCATGGCTCACAGAATTGTTGCTGTCGTGGCCACGACAGTTTCCCTCCTGCTCCTGGCGTTCTAGTAACTTCAAAAGGTACTCTGAGGTCCCTTCTATATATGTTTCAACACATATATAGACCGGCAATGATTTATATATCTAATTTACACACACCCTCCATTTGGCTATCGCGCGTTAAGCACCACAATTACGTACGTGGTCATGCACATTAGCAACCAATGTGCACAAACATTAGTGCACGGTTGATACTTGATAGTGATCATATCGAGCGGCCCTGTCACGACGCAACGCATGAGTCTCTTCTACAAGTCAACATGCATATGTTTGATGCATGGAGCTTCATCAGTGCGCAACACAAAATCATTTATTGATTTGTATATTGCAATTGACATTGTTTTATTAGGTCTCTTATGCTATTCTTATTTTTTTAAAAAAAAATCTGTCCGTCATCACACTAAGATAGACGACATTTCATAATAGTGGAAAATAAATCTTTAATAAACATGGCCACTTTTATTTACATGACCACGACGTGCTGCAGCGAAAGTCGTCGCGTTCCGTTGCGCGTCCACGTCCAACGCTCAACTGTGTGACGTGACGCCCCTGCCTGCCTGCCCTCAACTCACTCCTGCAAGTCTGCTTCCGTCCGTCCGTCCGTCCGTCCGTCCGTCCGTCCGTCGGGTTCAATCGGCATCGACCACAGGCCGAGCCGAGTCCACCACGAGTTGTTGCTGCAGCTGCACACGTTCAAGCTCCCCTCGATAACACTGTAGTAGACTAGTTAAATGCCCGTGCGTTTGCTACGGGTAACTAAATTTTATATATAAAACATGAATCGCATGATAAAAATAGCAATACTATGAAGATTAAACAATGATATTAAAGTAACATTTAATCCGAATAAGTTTTGTGAAAGTAACACAATCAAATCCAAACAAGTTTTGTGAAATTAACACAATCAATCATGGATTTCGGCGGGTTTGTAAACTCTATTTTATGGATTTTTTGTAATTCGACTAAGGTAATGTTTTATAGTGGCCGGAAGATATCTTCGACATCAATTTTTTGTGCGCCAATAAATCCACCAGTAAGTTCTCGACGCATCTTCGTACCATCCTCGCATACACATGAGAGTATATATGCAGGCATTAGTGCTTATCACATGGGCAATAATGCATATCTTAAAAAAAAAAATATGCTATCCTCACCGTATGAATAGTTGCGGATTTACGAGTATTCAACACGCACATGTATTGTAGAATAAGTAATCCACTTGAGTGTCTCGACATAGCAAGATAATTATTATTATAACAAAATAGATACTAAATGGATAGCATAATATAATAGATCAAAAGTACAGTACCTTGCTTAACGATGTGGTTTCTTTAGTTTTAGGTGCAGCCGTCGGGGGTTGTTAGTTGGAGGGTCCGCCCCATCCCTACCCTTTTTCGCTTCTTGCGCCTGTTTGTGTCGGGATGTCGTGGGTAACCCGAGGGTTACTCAGCGTCTCCTCTTGTATCCGGTCACTGGCCCTTCTTTCACCTTTTCTCTTAATGCGAACGGGTGAAGTCCTGGTTTCGAAAAAACGATGCGAGTAGTCATTGATTTTTTTGGCTTTGTTATGCATCGAACCTATCTTATCATTATGCAAAAAAACCTTTTGTTGTGACGAATCTACAACAATAGAATCCATTTAAACTTCGGTTGTAAACATTAATACTTGTCATATTAGTGTCGCTCGTTCATATTGGTCGTACATTTATCACATTTTGCAAAGCACCCTCTAGTCCTAACTTCTCCATATCATAGATTTCCTCCTCACAAGGCTGGCTCATCTCAGACGTATCGACACTTTTTCCTATAGGGGCATGTTCTTCCATGGAATTTTCTACTTGTACAATATACTTTCGAAAAGCTTCACATCCGAAGTATTCACATTACTCCTTGGAAGTTTCTATTTGCACCATACCTTCCTGAATTATCCATAGGCTCCTTCAAAAATTTTGTATCCGAAGTATCAATCGAGACCTATAAAAGAAAAAAATAGGTTATCCTTGAAATGATTAAGGTACAAAACATACTTATAAAAGATTAATTCATCCTTTTTTTTTTTTTTTTTTTTGAAATAATTAGGTACAACCTCAAAAGTTGAAATGATATATAGCTATATGAAATTCTATTATATTTGTTCTATTTAGTTTCTAAAAGAGTATTGTACACTAACAAATTAGTTTTTTTAAAGATCTAAATCATTTGACTTGTAATGTAGAATCGAAGAATCAAACATAAATAGGGATAGTTATATAGCTTATTTAGTAAAAAAAAATAAATTATGACATATTTTTATCTAAGCATAAATAAATTCAAATGTTGCTACACATACTATATATAATTTTCCGTAGAAGTACGAACTGCCGTTTAATAAAAAAATAAACAATTAGAAAATTCCAATTTCGCTTTTTAATTTTATTTTGTGTGTGTGTTATGTGACTTATGTCTCGTGATAGCTTTGCACTTGCTCGTCTGGGCCGATTAGGGCTCTTTCCTACTCCCATCCCATTCCCGCCGCCTTGCGATTCAAGGAAGGGGAACCACGCTCTGTTCCACGCACCTCCAGTCCAGCATCGAAATCCCTCGGCGGGACAGTTGCTCGCGGCGGCGGGTCTCTTCCGCACAAACCCGCGCGGCCCCGTCGCTGCAGCAGCAAGTCGAGTCGACGCCGCCCGTCGCCCTCGCGCGGCACGCTCGTGAGGAACACCCGCGCGGCTCCGTCGTTGCAGCAGCACGTCGAGTTGCCGCCGGCCACGGACGGGGCACTTCCGCCCTTGCGCCAGGTCTCCAAGTCGAATCCCACCCCCGGTGTGGTTCCCGGAGTTTGCTGTCGGATCGCGTCCTCGCCGTCAAGGACGCGGCCTACCTCGAGCCCGAGGTCCACCCCCAGAGCTACGACGAAGAAGGTACCTGATCTAGTTAGTTGGTTCTAGAGTGAGATAAAAAATAAAAAAAAAAAAAGGTTTACATAAAAAAAAAAAAAAAGAAAAGCAAAGAAGTGAGTCTTTCCGCAGCTGTCCATCGCAAGTAGCAAAATTGATTTGTACTTCTAGCTGTAACTAGTTGTTTTTTTGAGGGAGTCAAGTTGAAGTCTATCACCGTAAGATATATTCGTAGCAAATTTGATTTGTACTTCTAGCTGTAACTAGTTAAAAAAAAATTGAATTTTACTTCTAGCTGTAACTAGCTGGTGGTTGGGTAAGTTCAAGTCGAAATCTACGACCTGGCTAGAGCGGGTTTCCAAACACATTCTGTCGGTAACAGCTATAGCCAGGCAGTTAATATTGGCTGACAAATTTCACGGTAATCAGTGAGGAGTTGCAAAATTACCACCTCGCGCGTTCCAAGCGGAGGCAGTGCGTTCGGGCCGATTACGGGGTTGACTCTGCTCAACTGCCCGGCCTTGGCGTAACACCTCTGTTTTGGGTCTTCGCGAGGTCTTGTGAAGGCGGGAGAGCTCATAGATGGGGGCAAAGAAATCTGCTCGCAAACAGTGGATACCGAATGCTGAGCCGGTGATTTGGGGCACGCCACCCGAATATATTTCTCCCAGGGACAAGAAGAAGGCAAGAAAGCTAGAGGAAGTGCAAACCAAAAATTGTGTTGGCGGCCTCCGTCCGGGACCGCCAGGCCCAATGAATTGCCTGTTGGAAGGCCAGCGGTGCTGGGCAACCCATCGACGGTCAAAGAGCTTCATGAAGTTGGCGAAGAAGTGGCCCGACCGTCGCCGTGTGTTCTCGAAACTCAAGTCCACCGACGCCACTGGACTCCACCGCCGATCCTCTCGCTTCCCTTCCCCAATTTCACCACGCCACGCCGCCGGCCGGGCATTCAGGGTCGCGCCACCACCTCCGCGCCGACCTACGCCACCACCTCTCGCCTGGCCCGCAAAGAAGAGGGCCAGGCCCGTGCCGCGCTCCTCCCGACCCGCCGACCTAACCTCTGCCTCCGGCCCTGCCGCGGCGACCGCCCCGCTCCCTCCCTCCGATGCCCACGAAGCCCACGAGCAAGAACCGCAGGCCCGCCCGCTCTTTCCTTTGTAGAAACACAGCAGCCCGGCGGCGGCCTCTCACCCGGGCGCGCGGTGGGTGCTGGCCTCCAAGGTGAAGCGAGGGGACAGCGGCTCGCTTGGAAGAGCTGCGCGGCCTCTCACGGGGCTGCGGTGGGTGCTCGTCTCCAAGGTGAAGCTCTCTCCCGAGGCGACCGGTGCAGCGGTGGTGCGTTCGTTCGAATAGGGAGCAACTCCTCCGGTCTGCCCCTTGCCACTGGATCCGCCGAGCCGTGGCCACCACCGATTCCCCGACCGCATTCGCGTCAGCCAGATTCGCCGGCGTAAGCTCCTTTTTCCGGTATTCCCAGCATGTCCCGGCAACCATCCCCCCTTCACTGCTGCTATGCCACTCCATGGCTGACCAGTTGAAATGCGACATTCAGGCTTCCGACTAAATATGGCATCCTCACTGCAGGTCAAGCTCATCCCTGACCTCGCAATCCCCGTGACGTGGCATGCAGTTCCAACTCTCTCTCTCTCTCTCCACAAGATCTAGGTGAGCTTTTTTCTTCTTCCCGCTGTTGCCAACGCATGGCATGGCCCGGCTTTCTGTTCAATAAAATCATGCGCTCTTGTTATGTTTTCATCAGATTATGAGCTTGTGCCAATGTACATTGAACTGCTTACATCACTACCAATTGGATCCCTAGGGCAGTAAAAGAGTTTATAAATCTTGTTTGTCATTTGTTTATGTTTGCCATAAATTGCATTCTCTTGAAAGTATCTGATGCACATGCATTGCACAACAGCGCCTGGTGAGATATGGTTTTCAGATATAGCTACTAAGTATGATTTTCCACTAATGAAGAAGACGTTTGAGACAAAAAGCATCAAAGAAAATATGGTACTCAGGACAATATGCATTGTAGTCTGATGCTCCTACCTACGTGAACTGTTAAATTGATTATGTGAAATGAGCAAAAAGAATTATGCTAGCTTGATAACAGAATGACATGCTGAGGAAAACAAAAAAATGCTTACCAGTTATATCAGCTGTAGCTACCTAAATGGCTAAAATTTAAGGTAAAAGTTCTTGATGTGGAACAGCTAAAAGTTCTGAGATTATCCTACTTTATTTAAACAAAAAAATGCTTACAAGTTTTAATGATTGGTTGCAGATAGGATCGGTACATCGGTTAAACCCAATTTATGTGAGTCCAAGCATATATATGAGGGTAGGTCTATGCATTTGGACTTGTCTCAAAACATAAATCGTTTTTGCAGGATTCTCCAGGAAGAAACAACAAAACTGTCATGATTGGTAGGTCTATTTTTTCCCAGACATTTATGCTTCTCCTATTTTTGTTTGAGAATAAAATATCCTTCTCCTAGTGTTTGAGGCACTTAAATCATTCTTTGCTACTCTTTTCATGCAGCATGCATTAGCCCCTGCTGATAGCTAAAGAATTCTGAGCTTAACAATGAACTTAAGAAAAGGGAATTGTCATGTGAGCAGTTGGCAGAGCGGGCAAGGGCTGCTCAGGTATCTATAGATCTATCATTCTTTTTGTTCTGTTAAAAAGTGCTGGATTTGTGATATAATCTTTTAGCTCGATATACGCCTATGATCTCACTCTTCTTGTGTAAAAATTTTCTTTAGTAACCACATGCAATAAAAATGGCAGTTGATGCTGAACCATTGGTTTCCTCTTATGATTAATAACTCTTTTTTTATTGCAGGCCACAAAGATTATTGGAGTGGATGTCTGCATGTCCTGAATGTGATCAGTGTAACTTATAAAATGACAAAAATGCTACTGCTCGAGAGAAGCACATAGGCTCAAATGTGGCAAAGGTATAACTTATTTCCTGAACTTCTTTTTGTTTCTAATCTACCAATATATGATGGTGTATGACTCTGCCTTCCCTGATATTATTGTTGGACAAATGAACTTGTTTGCTCATTATTTTGGATTTTATGAATTTGGTGAGGAGATGCAAACATATAAACATTATGTGAAAATGAAATATACTTCCATGATTTCTATTGGTAAGGTCCCCAAAAGGTACCCCGATGACCGGTTGTCCCACTTGTGTCCATCAATACTACCTGTCAACTATGCACAACACCACAAAGCAAAGGACTCTTGTTTCTCAGCTGAGGTAGAGAGCAACAAGTTTGGTAACAAGAGTTGCATTATAAAGCAATAGCTTCGTACAAAAATCTATGAATTTATATAAAACGTCATGGTGAAGTTATTATGATTTAGTGACACATAAAATCAACCGTAGCTAAAAAAAAAAGAGAGTGATAGGTATAATATAGGCGTGCTGTTCACACAAAAATAGTTCATTGCCGGATCATGAATAGTAGAGAGAGACAAAACCTGAACCGTTTTTCAGCGTTGTAGCGAGTCGTTGTTATTCTGACATTCTGTTGAAGTCGTCTGAAACAAAAGGCCGATTCAAAGAAAAGTCAACATAATTGTTATTCCGATTCAGATAGTAGTTCAGAGAGCACAACCAACGTCAACTAACAATGATGTATCACAGAATATGAAAGGCCCTCCTAAAAAATGGAATGATGATTAATTCATTCTCAAACTGCTTACAAGCATCAAGTTGTGTGATCAACATGAACCTGACACATGGCTGCTACAGTAAAAAGACATTTGTGTGATCAACATGAACCTGACATTGCACCCACATAGTTCCAACCTGTATGTGCCTTATTAAAAAGGGAGATATAGTGCCACCAATAAACAAATGTCATAAATTTGGAAGTAGAGCTATATCTAAATGATGACTGTTGTTCAGCAAAGAAAAAATCTCATGGGATGAAACAACTGATAATCTCATGTCAGGTGGAGTGAGCACCAATGGCTTGAATCAAAAGTTAGTCGCAACCAAGGGAGGGTTGGCATACCTATTGGGTGTTCGTTGCCGGCTAGTCGACTGACATCCGGAGGCGTGGAGCAGTGACGTTTTCGGCAGCGTCACCTGTTGCTCCCTGGTTGAGCTGGCTGACTCAGAAGCCTTCCGAGATGTTGCTTCTGTCCAGCTATTTTCAAATTGTTGGGAACCAAAACAGAGTCAGCAAGGTGTTCTTGTACTTAACTGAGTGTTAGGGTGATAGCCTGTGATACCTCAGTTTGAAAAAAAAATGTTAACTGATAAGAAAAGTTTAGCCAGAGCCCGGCACAATTCCTTTAAAACACTGTTAATTTCAGTTGTGTTAATTCCTTTAAACCCCCTCTCGAATTCTTTCGAAGTCACATTTACCTTGCAATTTTTCTTTGGTTTATGCAGTAAATTGATATGAAAAATTCAGATTGAATGGTATAAAATGTGCTTCATAGATTCAAGCTATTAAGATGTCCTCGGTGAAAAAATTCCAACAGATGATAAAACCATTCGATCTCATGCAGTTATGTGCTATCATTTGATAAAATTCCAACAGATTTACCTTGTTGTGATCTCATGCAGTTATGATAAATTTCCAACAGATTTACCTTTTGTTTTTATGCAAAATTAACAGGCCTGACCAGTGGTATTTCAATTTAAATTGTCCTATCGTTGGATCACATGCAGGCACAATAATACTTGCTACGTGATGTGGGGTGGCGACATGAACACCCAATCAAAGAAGCAAGACCAACAAGGAGACCTGGATTTAGGGTTCTCAACGGCCGTTGGCTTGGTTCCCTATCGACCGCTTCTTTGATTGGGTGTCCTGGAGGAAAATTCAAAGGGACAGTCTTACACACTCAGAGGAAAACCTAGAGGAAGGTGATGAATGGATCGGACGTCCTGCCGCCACAGCGACGCCTTGCACGACCGGCTTCAATTGACGCGATCGAGCGCCATCCCAGTCGTCTTGTTGGAACACAACGTCCTGCACCACCAGCAACCCTAGCCTCGGCTTCGTCCTGCACGCAATCTAGGTCCGGTCGTGGGTGGAGGCAGTGACCGGCCTTGTTGCCGCTGGTAGCCGGCCGGGATCGCACGGGGAGGCAGCTAGATTAACGTGAGGGCGTCGCAAGGGAGGCAAGGGAGATGATGGGGATGGATATAGCGTGCGTTGAGGAGTGGCAATATTTGGGCGGCCGGCGAATCATTCCTTTCCTTTTTATTCGGTCAATCATTCCTTTCATTTTTATCTTGACATAAATGGAGGTGTGCTCGGTTTCCATGTATTGCACGGTGGCGTATTATAAGATTAATTAGATTGGTCTCACAAGCAATGGTATTTTTTAGGGAAAGCGCATGGACGCATGCAGGCGTGATTTTACTGTGAGGGGGAGTCGCGTCGCACGGCCGGTGGAGGGAGCGACCTCGTTTTTTACCTCACGAAAAACTGCCTCCCTTTCATCCTTTTTATGTAGTAAAGATAAAGATAAAGATAGCACCAGCATTTGAAAACTTGATGATCGCCAGAAGGAACAGGCCCATGGGCCGTGCCTCATTTACAGCCCACCAACACTACTACACAGGCATTATTTTTAGGAAAAAAGTCTACTTTCGGGCCCCAACTTTTTGCGAAAGTTCGATTTTGGTCCCTCCCAAAAACCGGACAAAATGGGTCCCTCAACTTTTGAAACCGTGCAGATTTCGTCCCTCGGCGGTTTTGGGACGGTGGTTCGCTACAGTAACTCCGGTTTTTTACAGTGACTGTGGTTTCGTTTTCCTTTTTTTATTTTTTATTTTGAATCTTTTCAAAAATCATAGTAAATCACAGAAAATTCATAAAATAGAAAATCAATTTTGTTGGACTCCACATGAGTAGAGCTACGCAATGAATATATAATATGGTATACTTTAATATAAAATTTTTGCTATGAAGGTTTTGCCTTTTCTTTTTTATTTATTTCAGCTCAATATTTAAAAATCATAATAAATTATAAAAAAATTATAAAATTGAAAAAAAATAATTTTGCTAGACTCCACATGAGCATATTTACACAAAAAAAGATATATAGGTGTACTATTTAATTTATTGGCCGGGATCCATCAGTTTACGGCTTGCTGCGGTGACGTCTGGTCAAGACAAAGAAACCTAGCTAACCTAACCCAGCTAAAGAGCCACAAGAACTATGTACTGTGTTATTATGCGCCTCATGGAGTCCAACAAAATTGAATTTCTTATTTTATAATTTTTCTGTAATTTACTATGATTTTTAAAGATTGAGTTGAAAAAAAAAAAAGGCAAAACCTTCTAGAAAAAAACTTTGTACAAAAAGTATATCATATTATATATTCATTGCGTAGCTCTACTCATGTGGAGTCCAACAAAATTGATTTTCTATTTTATGAATTTTCCGCGGATTTACTATGATTTTTGAAAGATTCAATTTTAAATAAATAAAAAAAAAAAAAAACGAAACCACGGTCATCATGTAGCGAAAACCACCGTCCAAAACCGGCCGAGGGACGAAATCTGCACGGTTTCAAAAGTTGAGGGACCCGTTTTGTCCGGTTTTGGAGTTGAGGGACCAAAATCGGACTTTCGCAAAAAGTTGAGGGACCAAAAGTAGACTTTTTTCCTTATTTTTATTTATGCAACGGCAACAATCCCATGTCCTGTGTTCCCCTCAAAAACCCCATGTCTCCTATCTCAAAAAAAAAAAAAATCCCAGTCATTTTTTTTTTTCTACGATATACAGTGTCATGAACTTTTTTTCTTCCTCTCTGTATTCTCATAAGTTATTCAAGTATATTATTATTTAATATTATATGTAGTCGTAGAAATCCCGATCTACCGAAGTAACCACCGTGACCCCAAGTCTAGCAACTCAAATTGCAGCCCCGCCAGCCCAGTAGCCGTATCCCAGCCCAAGCAGGCTAACCAGCGTTTGTCAAAAAAAAAAAACCAGCGCCCTGTGACCGCAAGTCCCCCCGACTCCACGGTCCCACCCAGTCCCCGAGCTCCCCGTTCACCAGACTCACCACGTACTCAGTCACGATTCCGTAACCCTAGCTCAGGCTCAGCGGCTCAAGCGGCCTGCGGCGGCGGCGCTCAGCGGCTGGCGGCGGCGGGGATCAGCGGCCTGCGGCGGCGGCGCTCAGCGGCTGGCGGCGGCGGGGCTCAGCTGCGGGGCGGCGGCGGCGGGCAGCGGCCAGCGGAGCAGCGTAGCAGGAGGCAGGAGCAGCGCCGGCGGCGGCCGTCCTCAGAATCGGAGGCGCCAGTCCTATTCCCCAACCGGTGATGGCAGAATAGGAGCGGCCCAGCGGCTGGAGGCAGCGGGGCACAGCAGAGCCGGCGGCGGCCGTCCTATTCCCCAACCGGTGATGGCGCGCCCCGCACCTTCCCGGACCAGCGACGGCGGGGTCCCACCTTCGTCGGCAGGAGCTCACGGGTCCGGGGACGGCTCGCGGCTTACAGTCGAGGGCGCGGAGCCGCCCCTCCGCCGGCGCGTCCCTGCCCTCCCCCGACCATCTCCAGCGCGACCCTGCACTTTCCCCACCACGGCATACGGCTGCGCCCTCCCCTGCCGGCCCCTGCCGGGCCCCGGCGACACCGGCCCTCCCCTACGGCCCCTCCTCCACCAATGGACGCGCGGCCTGCTACTCAACGAGCAGCGGCAGCAACATTTGGACTCAGGCGAGTTCGAGCAGCAGCCGCGGCGGCGCCCACGGTCGTCACGCCGGCCTCGACCTCAACTCCCGCGGCGACGTCGACCGGATCAGCGCGCTGGACAACGACTTGTGCGTGCGCATCCTCAGGTTGGCGCACCTCAACGTGAGGGAGCTGGTGCGCACAAGCGTACTGTCGAAGCGGTGGTGCGGCCTCTGGAAGCGAGTACCCGTCCTGGACTTCTTTGGGTGGCCGCAGCTCAACTCGGCTGACGATGTCTTAGAGTACATCGGCGTCGTCAACGACGTACTGGCGCAGCGTGCTTGTGCAATATCAGAAGCCCACATCGACGAAGTGAAGATCCCGCTGTTACTGGAAGTCCTCTCTCTCCGACGCCAAGGACAGCAACTCCATAAGGCGGCCATGATAGCAGCTGGGGTGTGGATTTCGTGACGCTATGCATCACCAAGTGAAGGGCTTCCAGTTCGACCTTTGCATGCTGCCATTTACCATTGAGTTGCCTATAATGGATCTCGATGAGCTTCTTCCTAGCTCCCCAAAGCTGGAGTGTATGCATTTGGCGATAAGGCGTGCAGAAGTTCGACTCCCACGCACTGCGGTGTTCACATCACTCAAAGACCTCACGCTTGAATGGGTCAATTTAGCAGCAGGCAGTGGCCACCTTCTTTCTCGCCTCTTGTCATCGGTGTCCTGCCCAAGCTTGCAGAAGCTGTGCATGATGTGCGCCAGATTCTCGCGGACTGAGGAGCTGGTGCTCGATGCCGGCAAGCTCTTGGAGCTGTCCATGAACGTTGTCTATGATATGGTGTTGCTGGAACTGAGGACCCCGAAGCTCCTATGTCTTAAGATCAAGGGCGTGGATCTCGAAGTTGCTCACTGTCTCGCCCCAGGACTCAAGGAGCTCACCTATACCTGGAACTGTGTCGGCCTTGTCCATGGCCCCTTGCCATGTGTTCTGGCGCTTTAAAGATTGATTTGGACACCCATGCGGAGGGAGGGAGCGGACTACGCAGATGATGCAAATAGCGGTAGTATCTGCCTCCTGAAGAAGTGCAGTTCATCAGTCAGATGCCTGCTCGTGTGTCTTGACATTCCAATGGTACGAATTTATCTTGTGATATTGCGACATTGTGCTCTTTGTTTAACAATCTTTCAATCTTTCTATTTGTTATCTTTGCATCTGTTTTTTTTTTTTTCTGTTTCTGACCCTTGATTTGATTATCAGAGGGAATCGCGACATGTTGACTTGATCAAAGATAAGATACCACAGCTTCATAATGTCATATCATTGTTGGTTAGCACTAATGATACATGTCAGCGCCATTCCTTTGGAGACGGCGTTGCAAGTCTCCTCACAAGAGTAAAAAATTTGGAATATCTCAGTCTCCGTCGACGGCTATACGATCCAGAACATATGCACTTTAAGTCGGTGAGCTGCACATTATCCTTTTCGCCAAATTAAACAAACCTGCAACCTCATTTATTAGTTTTATCCGGTGTTTCCATTTCACCAAACCATGCATATCCATCTCCATGTTGCAACAGGATGAATATTACTCAAAAAGGTGATGCGGACTCAACTTTCACCTGTAATCATCCAGACCACTGGGAATCAAGCAATATCTCTTTTGCTAATCTCAGGAAAGCAGTTTTAGGGGAATGACTGGAACTGGTTGTGAACTCCGCTTTTTGCAGCTTGTGCTCCAGAAATGCCACAAATCTTCAAGTGTGACCGTAAGCTTCAACTTGTGCTTCTTTGAAGAAGATAACAGGATGCATTATTTTCTGCATGCGCTGCTTGGAGGTGGAACGTGGACTACCAGCGAGGGGCGAGGATAAGGATAAGGATGAGGGATGAGGATGAGGATGAGGATAAGGATAAGTGTAGAACTAAGTTGTATAAGTGGGCGCCTTCTCTACGAGAGCGTGGCCAGCGGGGAGGCCTTGGGGACCCTAGAGCGGCCGCGGGGCCAGGCGGAGGGCGGCGGGTGCCATCTGCAGCGAGGCTCAAATCTGGAGCGAGGACCTAGAGCACCGAGGCGAGCAGAGTGAATCCACGTTCCCAGCTCTTGAATCCTAGAGCCTCGACAACAGATATCAAATCCATTCAGGTATCCTCCCCTGTCCCCTCAACGCCTCACGTTCTTGTATCCCTTCTTGTATTTCTGTTCTTCAGTTTTCTTGGTGGTAGGTCCCAGGAAAATACACTGTTTGCTAGTGCCTTCTTGATCCTTCTGATGTGTAGAGATGTGCTTTGTGGCATGGTGAAGTAGGGGTTTCCCTGATTGTAGTGATGTCATGATGAGGCGTCAGATGTTACTATCTCATTTTCATCAGCAATGGAAAAGTTTGTTATCGTACTGTTCTTTCAGGGCCTTTGTGCATGTGGATTTAATTTCAATGAATCATTTTGTTTATCCCCTTGGTTAGTTATAATATTTGACATTGCATTATCCATTCAGAGCTCAGTCTTTACAAGTAATGTTATGTGTCCTGTGCTGTTAATCAGAGGCTGAAACCTTTAGCCATAAGGATGTCTTATTTGATTTGGTATTTGGTCAGGCATCATATTTTCTCATTTGTTCAGAACTTTAGGAGGGCTTTGTGATGTTTTTCTAGTGGAGATTTGAAGTAGAGGTTTCCTGATATTAAAGTACACTTCGTGGCTGCATGATTTGAAGTAGATCGGGCCTATTTTTGGACAGCGTAGGTGTGTCTTTATCAGAACTTGGTTACTTGTCTTTGTTACTAGTGCTGTGGGTAAATTACAATCTGTTATATGAATGTCTTTTAGTTACTAGTATAGTGCCCGTGCTAACGCTACGGCTTCATTTCAGAAATCCATTAAAAAACAACATACATGATCACTTTGAAATATATTGGTAACTTCACAATACACTGCAAGGAAAAAAGATACTACAATAAATATATTTTCTACCAAGATCTATAACTTAGATACAAATGCTTAAATAAGTATGTCTTGGTGGCAGACTGGCAGTGATCGCCGTGGCAAATGTTTAGCAAGGTGTTTGCGAAGCACCTTTCTTCAAAAAAAATCTTCCCTGCAGCCAGCAAGCATGAGATTGTTCCAGACAATTGCGGAGCAGGCTTTGTCGATTTTTTCCATCATATGCTTTGCACTTGTTCGACCTGAGCCTTCACATTGGACAGCTTACTCACCTCCTCTGGGTGATCAGTACAACACTGCATCTGGTCTCTAAGCCTCAGCCTGTATTGCCGGTCCCCAAGCATGCCCACATAGAGGAAAGCAATGTAAGTCAAGTGTAGGGTACCTCAAAAAACATGCCACTGCTGGATGTCAAAAAATAGGAAACTCGTAATTAAATTGATGTATTCCTAATATACTATTTGGTAATAACCACATAACAGGTTGCTCTAGTGATGACAAAATAGGCACACCAATAGGAATGTGATACAATTCAGCATGTGCAAAGAATAATCTATATCCATATAAGCCTATATAGATTGCACCCAGCAGCTCAGTCTCAGGAATTATATGATTTCATATGGACATACATGCCGATTAATGCATCATCTTGAAACCAAAACAAAATAGGTAGCATGTCCATGTTTGTTCCAGTTCCAGTTCCAGGGCTCCAACTAAATAGGGACAATGCAGTAACCAATACACATGGAAAATGGTTTATTTGACCTTGGCAAAACAAAATACCTTGGTTGTTCCTGCAGTAAGCTCGCAGCTCCAGTTCCATCAAGTTAATGCAAGGTTCTTCACTACAGGATTACGGCCAAGCTTCTTCACCTCATATTTACGACCATCTTTCAGCTCCCCAAGGAAAACTTTAGCATGAGATTTATCACCTACTATGCTTTGATACTGAAGTTCCTAGTTATTTTCCTTAGTTCAGCCACAGTAATATTTAAAGACAAAAATACAGCAAACAAATAGTGGAGAAAGTACAACAGAGTCTGGATTTATACATAAAAGAGAACTGAACTGATGAGAATACATTTTTTCAAATTACTTGCTTACATTTTCTGAAAGTTTTCTGATACAACAATATCCTGTTGATCCCATTTATAGCATACACAGAAAAGGGATGCATTTCCTAGCTCTTAACATTTTCAGTTAAATCAAGAACTGGAAGTAAATGTTCGGTTATTCTTTTCTCAGGACTGAGTAGCAGCAACATGGAGTCCAAAACCAGAATAATAAATTTCTTCTGACAAAAGGGATGAAAATAAAATCACTATCGGTTAGTCAACTTAGTCAATGACAAAAGCGATGAGAATAAAGGACTGCTCATTACACTTATTACTCGAACTGTTGTTCTGTCTAATTCCACAGAATCTTAGAGACCAGTTAGTCAAACTCAGTCCAAGACGTTAGCCTCAGTTCAAAACAGAAGGATTGTGCATCCTAACCATGCTCACAACTGTCCCATTGTTGTTTCAAGCATCATTAGAATATCAAGCTAGTGCTGAGCCAAACAAATAAGCTTGCCTGTACATACCTTCAGTCAAATAGAATTGTTTACCTATTGACCTTGTGACACAAGAACTTTGCTGATCAGGATGTTTTCACCTTTCCAATGAAGTAGCTATCGCTTCATTTAGTGAAGGGTGAACTTAGAAACATCATTTTTTCATGGAAAAGTCATCAGAAAAGCAGTTGTTGCTGCCCATCTGAAACAATCAAAAGACAGAATCTATATTTTGGCGACAACCAGTTTAGGTGCTAATTATAGAATAATTTGCAAGCAGCCAACCAAACAAAAATTAAATCTGAAGGTCTGACAGGAGATCCACTAACACTTCACTGACTCTAGCAGATACAAGTCCAAGAGAAGAAATACAGAATTTCTACAATTCTATCATTGTCTCTCATAAATTTACACGCAAGGCACAGGGATTTACCTTAAGGAGGGAAACAGCTTGCATACTGCTTTAAAAAAATCAATTGTTTTGTTAATATTGATATCTAGCTGATAGCTACAGCATGAGAAAAAAATAAACAACAATTGTCAACTTAGGAATATACAAATAAGAAAACCAAAAGAATGGAAAAAAAAAAAACAAGGTAGTAAGCAAAACTGGAGGGCAAACTCACTTGCCCATGATGATTTTTGAGCCCCTATCCTCTATCCTGCAATTCCCATCTATGGAAGATTTTTCGTGCACCTGGGATCAGAGAACAAACAAGGATAGTCAATGGTGGCATTGAAAAGGATAGAACAAACATGCCAAGCATGTTGACAACACCAAGTAATCAGATGTAAAAATTTGCTTCTAACAATGTTGACACCGCTCAGACTGACAAAATTTAAACACAACTGAATGTAAAGTGTGGCTCTACAGCCTACAATTGGTAAACTGAACTTAAGCCAAAAGCAAGCAAGCAAGTGGGGATCTCGGGAATAATGGTTGGTACCTTATTCAGGAGAAAAATTGTAGTCCATACTGTAGTCCGTACAGGATGGTGATCATCCATGAATGCCACCGCACAAAGCCCATCCTGTTGTGGGAGTGGAACTTGTATTCTGAAAATTCTGAAATGAAAAGAGAATGTTCATTATGATTGCTTAGCTACTGCAGTCCTGCGATGCAAGTGCAAATGGTTCAAACGTTCCTTAATTTTCTTCAGATGATGAACGGTGAGCCCAAACACAAATTCAGCAATATTAGATGTATCAACAGACATCACTACTTTCCCAAAAACGCAGCACAAACAATCTCATTACTACTTGCAAAGACAGGAGGTTACCTTCGTGCTGGACATCTGAGAGATTTGATATTTGTATCCTTGTCTCTTTAATTTCATAGTCTGTACCAAGTACTCTGTCCATTGAAAAAAAAAAAAAGAAAAGAAAAATACAATTCTCGTTTTTTAGAAATCAGATTGTTTGAATTTTAGCTAAATTTATATCTTTCATTCAGCATAGAGGGAGCTGAGTTTCTGCAAGTTCCATCAGAGGAAGTCACCACAGCCGAGACAGAAGATATATTAAAAGGACAAAAGAAACACCAGAGTTGTAATAGTTTCAGAAAAATCAGTGCTCAAAACAATAATAAAACCAACGTCACATGATCCATCAATAACTTTTCACTATTCTATATATCAGGAAAAGAAAGACAAAAGAACAGAGAAGAACGCACCTGCATGAGGAAGATGGTCGATGGGGGCTGCTTCAGCGCTGGAAGACCATGCCCGAGCTAGATCCACGGAGCCGGCCGGGAGTGGGAGACAGAGGGTGTCACGCCCGATGCCGTCGCGGCTGGGCGGGCTGGGAGTAGGAGAGGGAGGCGCTGTTAGGGGACGGAAAGAGGAGCCGGCCGAGATCAAGTAGCGGAATGAGGGGAGAACCATGGCGAATCGTGGCGTTGCATACCTTGGATAAGACGGGGCTCGTAGAGGGATCGGAGGTGGAGGTGGCGGCGACGATGCACCAGAACGCCGCCCCGCTGCCGGGCGCCGCCGCCGCCCAACGCCGCAGCTTCGGAGGCCGGGTTTGTGTGCCACGACCCCACGGGTGGCGCCGCCGTGGCCGCCCCGCCGCACCCTCGGGTCCCGGTCGGGCGCCGCCGCCACCGGCCGCCGGGCTGCCACACGAAAAGCGAGGGGCGAGGATGCGGGCCGCCACACGAGGGGGGGGGTTTGAGTGGGGCGAGGCCGCCGCTTCCATTGGGCACCGGAGTCGGGGAGACGCCGACGCCTCGGGGAGCTGGGAGAGTCGCGGCGTGGAAGGGGCGCCCTCGGGACTGGGGGAGGAGACTTCGGCGCTCGCATGGGGCGGGGACGGGGAGGAGGGATGGTGGGTGATGAGCGTTGATCCCAGCCATCTTGTCCGTTGGGGGTGAGTAAGTAAGAGAAAGAAGAGGTTAGGATAGATCTGGTCCATTCATTTTAAAATTTGCTTAGTTTTGGTGTGTATTTTGTTGAGTGCACTTAAAAAAGATTAGAGAGATAATGACTGTGGTGGACAGTTTGTTGTGTGGCTTTAGAAAAGTTGTTTTTGGTGCATTATATGTAGTAGAGATCTGTGTCATAGAATATCGCCAACCAGAACAATTTTGTCATAGAATAGCATGGAATCAGTTTATGTATGACTGCTGCTCATCTTTGCCATGACAAGTATTGCAAACTGGCATAATATATACCTCTGTTTGAATGTGATAGTTGTAGCTCCTAAACACTAACCATATACATTGTTTCAGAACAACTTGCAAAGGACGTCAGGCTGTTTCAGACCACGACAGTCTCTTCAGTTGCACTTTGTGTACAGATTCATGTCCTGTTTGTTAGATATAAGTGACTGAGGTTGACTTTCAGATTCTTGTCCTGTTTGTTAGATATAAGAGGGGTGATGTTAATGTTGGGGTTCTGGTTGTTCTGCTTCACTTGAACAATACAGTAGAATCCATTGCCAATTTGTGTACAGATCTTTGCCATACAGATGTAATTTCTTGATCTTTGTGCAACAAAAAAAAATAGTTTCCTTACCTCCAGTTTGAGAATTATGGATCTTCTTTCATCTGTTGAACTGGTAGCACATTAATGTTTCTATATTTCTAGCAAATCGCTCTAAGAACTTGTGCCCAGCCTTGATTCTTGAACCTTTTCACTTTGCAAACTTGAATCCATTTGTTCTTTTTAATATGTATGTGTACTTTCATCCTGCCCCTACCCCCTATGCTAAACTACCAGCTATTCCAAAAGCATTTTAGCTTAATAATGTGTCAAACTGTCAATAGAGTTTTGAGCATTGGCTGCTTTGACAGGTTCTTGGCATTGTTAGCCAATAGTGTCGAGACATTTAGTTCTGCCAACGGTCTGATCTTCTGGACAGAAAATTTAGTAGTTTCACTTGTTTAGCCAATAGTGTTGGTCTTATCTGATTGTCTGCACTCTCTATCTCTCTCTATCAAAAGTGTGACTAATTGTTTTACTTATTCCCATGTGAATATAGGTGCTGAGGGGTTAGTGTACCCAGATGTTCATGCACAAGGGCAATAGAGGGATACAGGAGCAGAACTTCTGACAACAACATCACAAGTTCTCTGTTCAGGAATTGGGGGTCTGTTCATGAAGTTTAATTAGATTAGATTCTAGACGATGTTACCATAATTGCTTCTGGTATTTCTGCAATTATCTTGATATTATCAATCAACTATGGGTGTTTTTGCCGTGATATATGAAGCCTAGATTGTTTACTGTCTTGCTGTGTTTTTGCTCTGTACTATAAAAATATTGTAGAAATGCAAATAAAGTATGTCCAATGTATGATTACAAACTAAGTGATTATATTTTTGGGTTGGCACCAGGGTACCCATTGGGCCACCGAGGCCAAAGGCTTTTGAGATTTGGGTCGGCCCGTGGTCTTGCAAATTGGAGGCCACGGGTCCAGGTTAAGGCCAAGTCCGGGCTGGCCCATTCCCATCCTGAGTACTGTCTGTTTTCTTGGTTGGTTTTGTTAGTTTCTTGATGGAATTGTATATAAGTAGTTCTCTGCTTTCTTACACTAATGGAAGGGCAGAGCACCTACCATAGTTGCAAAAAAAAAATAGTACGGGGGGGGTGTGTATGTATGCAGGACATCCATCTATGTACATTGGCAACATCGGTCTCTGTGGGCATCCTCTTCCAAACAGTTGCTCAAATGAAGGTGATGCACCAAAGGAAGATGGCCAAGGAAGAACTGAAGGTGGTCATGGGATACAATTCTTTTTATCTTGGACTCGAGTGTGGCTTCGTGTGCTCTGTTGTTCAAGAGAAGTTGGAGAATTGCTTGCTTCCTAATCTCGGGCAAGCTGTGCGACAAAGTGTATGTCCTTGTTGCTATATGGGCAAGAAAAACAGGAACTGATCGCCATGTATGAAGCAAAGGCGGTGCTTCAACTAAATTTAGCTAATGCATGCATGAATCAAAGTGTGTGTAGAAGTTGTTCCGTAATATTGCTGGTTTTCTTTTTGGAGTGAAATGTAATATCCACACCCTTTGGCGTAAGAGTAATAATATCATTACCTTATGATGACATGGCCAAATTATATAATAACAGAACGAACTTGCTGTGCTTATGTTGAGCACAGCGTCCCCCTGTTTTGGGGTATGACAGTTGGCGTGACCGAGTCAACGTGTTAGACTGTTAGTTACAGTGCAGAGTTACAACTAACAACAATTCAATTTCAAGTTCTGTCACAGAATAAAAATAGCATAAGCCAAGCAGCTCCCTGCTGGAACAATACAAAATATTAGCAAGCCCATGTCGCACACCCATCAACATGCACGTAGTTGTCGTAGTTCAAAAGCTTTAAGCAGCTACCGTGCCACTGGAATGATGATTAACAAAAACTTAAATGATTAGTGATTGGCTCACAGGATGGAGAAGTAAAGGCTAGCTCAGTTGTTTCCAGCTTCTGATTGAAACTTGTCTCATTTCTCTTGTTTGGCTCTTGCTTCTTCAAGTTGCCTCTTCAAATCCATGATTTCTTTCTGCTGAGAACTAATAGTAGCATGCAGCTCTTGCTCATTTCTCCTTGCATTCTTGATCTCCAAAGTTTTCTCTTGAACTATTTGCTCAAGCTCTTTTATGTGTACTCTGGGAGAATTAGTATTAGGCTCGCTTGAACGAACCAAATAAACACACGAATTTTCCAAATAGTTGCATGATCGAATGTCCTTGGATGGAACACCCGCAAGCTCGTCTACAGAAAGCGAAGAACGTTCTTCACATTCTTTTGGAGTTTCATCCATTGTAGCTCCTGTGTCATGCTAAAATCAAAGAGACAATATGAACATGAAACATAGTTAGATTTTTTTTTTTTCAATTGGGAAAAGACAAGATTTCATAGATGTAAACATGTATCTTTTTGTTCTTGAGCTCATCATTTTTTAGTTATTGCCAGACCATACAACTTATTTGCAGCAACCTTGGAAGAAAAAAGGCATTCTATCCTTTGTTCATTTTATCAGTTTTACATCTACTGAAGGTCATTAGGTCATATTATAAGATGAGCTTGTATGGACAAATTTAATTTCTATGGTCCTTATTGATTATTAAGGCAAGCAATCCTGGCTGACGAGTAGTCAATTTTTTTTTTTCAATAACCTGTTAGGAATGGTCAGTAGTGCTACAACAGATCACACTATCCTGAATTGATTGCTTTTTTTTTTTTTAGAAAAGGGAATACATTAATATCTAAATTGATTGCATGATGTTAAAGCTAGGAAGCTTCATCCTGAAGGGCATTTGTACTTGGGACTAAAATCTTTGTACCAACTACAATTTAAGGTGCAGCAATTTAGACACCTAAAACTCTGGATGTTATTACTGTCCTAGTTTCAAATATCAGGGAGGTCTCAAAGGGATTATTTGAGTTCAGTATAAATAGGACCATACATATGCTAGGGCAAAACTTTAATGTGATAATAAATTGCAGAGTATTATTCAACCAGGTGTCCAGTGGATTTTTTATGAAATTCGACCTTTTTTTTAAAAAAAATTCAAATCTGTCCCCGGTTTGAAAATAATTGTATCAGGTATCCCTTTTGGTCGCTTTTAGGGCGCTGGCGCGATATTTGCACTATGTCGCGCCACATGCAATGGCGCGGACGAGTGGTGCGTGGTGGCGCATGTGTTTGACCGAGGCTGGCGTGGAACACGGTAGGGCAGCAGCGCCGTCGCGCCACATGCAATGGCGCGACAGGAGTATCACGCCATTTTTGTCGGCTACAACAAAGAACCTAGCAAAGCAATATTTTCCAGCATATATTATGATCTAGTTTAATAGTAATAATCTACATTTACAGTTCAGAGTATATATATAGCTGGTGGATGTTACATACCTTTTGTTTACGAGGGATTTACGTACCAACCCGGTCAGCTCTGTGGAATCCAATGTTGTCATAGGTAAAACCTGGCAGGGTGAGAGCGGCAGGTGTCCTCCGTCCGCTGGAAACCGACACGCCAGCAGTCGAGCGAGCCACAGTGCCGTCCAGTTTGGTCCCTCCACGGGCGGGCAGGTGCAGGTGCCGGACACGGCGTAGGCCGTCGCTAGCTGTTGGGTTCGGCACGGATAGCTTGCTGGATGCAGCAGCGAAAGTCGTCTTGTTCCGTTGCGCGTCCACGTCCAACGCCTTCAACTCACTGGAGCGCGTGGCCATTCACACTTGTTGATTGTCCACGTCTACTCTTCTGCCGCGGCGTGCTGCAGCACATGTTATTGCATTAACATGACCACGGCGTGGCCACTCGAAAGTCCCGCTGCGCGTCCACGTCCAGCGCTCAACTGTACGGCCGTGCAAGTCTCCCTTCCGTTCCAGAGCCAAACTGCCAAACTGCCAAGACAACTTCTCCGTCCGTCCGCATCACCCGCACAGTTGTTGCTGCAGCTGCAGCTGCAGCTGCACACGTTCAAGTTCAAGCTCCCCGGCCCAGCAGCATTTGGAAACTTGAGGGGCCGCCAGAGGGCATAGGCCCATGGGCCGTGACTCATTTACCGCCCACCAACACTAACACAGACGCATTACTACTTTTTTATTTATTTATTTATGCCACAGCAACATTCCCATGTCGTATTTCACCTCAAAATCTCATATCATGTATCTCAAAAAAAAAAAAAAAATGCCGTCATATATTTTTATTTTACGATATACAATGTCACAAACTGTACTATTGCCCTCCTGCTCTTGCCGTTCTACTAACTCAAAAAAAAAAAAAAAAAAAAAAAAAAAGGTATACTCTGATGTGTGTTCTTTCTTCAAAAAAAAAGTACGTTGACCATCAAATGACTCACAGAATTTCATGTTTCAAAAATACTCGGGTGGCAACCCGCACGGGACGACCCGATTCCTTCTTGGGCAGCGACGGCTTGTACGGCGGTTGCACAGCGTTCTCAACCTCGCCGGCGTCCGCAGCGCCCAACCGAGAGTCGAGCGGCGGCGCACCTGGAGTATTTTGTTGATGCATGCATGCAATCTGTAGATGATATGGTAATACTTTTTTTATTTTATATTTTTGTATTTGATATATTTTCATTACTTTATTATAATTTTGTACGTCACTTAATCGGTGTGTGTACGTGGTTGTGCATGTTAGCTAGCTAGCTAGCCTGCGTGTGGCTACCTAGTGTGTGTGTTGGTGTGGCCCCGAAGTAGGCCACCCCCGGTGGGACGAAACACTAAATAGGACTAAAGATAAGATACAAAAGTGGATACGAAACCAAAACTTTCTTTCTATTGATTGCACTCTGGGCTTTACAACGCCCACGGGGGCTTATTTATAGTCCAGTAGACTTTTACAATTCCTCTCATGCCCCTCTACCCGCCCCGGCCCTTGAGCTCCTCGCCGACGGCGAGGGGGCGGGGCGGTCTTTTCTTCCCTTGTGATCCACGCCAACCCTCCGCGGGGGTCCATTCGTCGCCGGATCACGAACACCGCAAGGCAAAAAATAGGAAGCAACCGGAGGGAAACTCATCCGGTCCTGCTACCGAAAGGTCTCGCCTTCGGCTCTCGGGACCGAAACCCCCACACGTTCGGCACCCGGATGATAAGCCGAGGCTCCACGCACAGGGACGAAGGCCGGCTCTTTCGGTCCTGCGGACCGAATGTCACCGTTTTCGTCACTACACGGCGAATAGTCGTCGAACACTACCCCTGTCGCGGGAGTCGGACCCTGGCACTGGCCTTGGCCGAATGTCCCGACTTTCGTCCTGAGTGGACGAATCTTCGGCGGCTCGGGTGTCCCCGTACTTGGACCACCGGACTCGCCGCCATAAAGTTCAGGGGGACCGAAAGGCGCGACATTCGATCGCCGGGCACCGAAAGCGGGACCTTTTGGCTCATTTTGGCTCGTCTCGCTGCGCGATTTCTTTGGGGCCGAAAGTGGAGGGTGGCTGTAACAGAACCTTCCAAATTACAGGGCCCACATGTACTAATTATCGGTTCAACAACCTTTAATAGTCACATATGTTCACCTATAACCTGAAAAGCACTATTAACTATTCCAACCAGGATCCGTTACGAGGTCATTGCAGTATTACAACAGTTTTCATACATAATCAGAGTAAAACAGCGGAAGATATACATTACAATACTTTTACAACCATTTATTTGAAACAAGTTTTACAATACTTATAAGTATGAGTAGCGTAAGTTTTTCTACAAATATTACACTCACTGACCCTGCCCACGGGTCTCTCTCCTCACTCCTCATCACTTTCTTCCTGACGAATTGTCATGCAGCACGGCCCGGTGCAAACATGACTCCCATATCCTGCAACAGGGGTCAACAAACCCTGAGTACGGGAGTACTCAACAAGTCTTACCCGACTAAAGAAAAATAGGAGAAGACTCGGGAATCTTTGGTCTAATAGGAATCAAGGTAAGGCTTTTAGCAAGAATCAATGACTCTTTTTTTGAGAAAAGCTTACTAGTAGTGGATCCTTACTTTCAACATTTTATTCTCAATTTAGTTTCTCACCTAATCTAGGTGATCTTTCTCTTTATCAAACACTTGTAGCGGTTCCACCACTTATTCCATCTTTTCTTTGTTCCATAATTAAAAAATACGATGTAAGTGGGAAACCAAGTCTCCATATCCGAGAAGCACGGCGATTTCGAAATCGATTAACCCAAAGGGGAGTTCTTTCCACACGACATATGTAGCACTTAAGCTTGCATATATCAACCCTTTCTTGGATACTCAAAACGGAACCGCGGCCCCACGCCACCGAGAGTACCGCGCCTCCAATCCGGGACTTTAACCCACGAGGGTAACATGTACTCCCGCCATCTCTCCACTCCCAAAGGTGGCGGTTATGCGTTTCCGATTTGACACCCCCAAGAAGCTTACCGGAGTATGTGTCCGGAACTAGGGTCGACTGTGATGGGATGACACCCATGACAGACGTGCCATTGGTCCAACGACCTCAGCGCAGATTGCGTTCCATAGTCTCGGTGCACATTACTTTACAACGCACGGTCCTTAATCGACAAGCCGAAAATACTACACCGAGACTCCATTCCCAATGCAAATTACCCGACCGGTCTCAAATTCAAAACCATATCCCGGTATGGTTCCATAAAATATCATCCTTTCTCATCAAATGCCACTTCGGGCGATTATAAGGGACTTGTCACATTTTGACTCAAAAGTCTAACTAATAAAGCCGGGCTAAGCGTTCTAGTATTTTAGCAAAACAAAGGTTATCAAGGTAGATATCAAAATAATCAAGGAATGGTAATGCATCAATTAGGTTGTCACTCAACTTCTATCACCTAATGCAAAACATAAAGCAAAGGTGATATAAAGCTTTGTAAAAAACACAAGGAAATGTTTAAATGAACCGGGGCTTGCCTTGATCGATGAAGAAGCTTGATTCGGACGACGGATCTCGATACTCGGGATTCGAATCAACAGAAAGCCCTCTTCGACTTGATCAACCAATTCACGATCCTCTTCGTTCACTATACGAAAGAATAATGTATGCTTAATATGATGCCATGCATATAAACATGGGGTGCAAGGGTGCATGGAAAAAATAACAACTCGAGTACACCTTTCCTTCACGATAAAGTTACAACCTAACAAAACCAACTTGTTGAACTACTCTACGAGATATCATCACCATTGCCTAAGGAGTTTTCAAGGACCATCTGACAGTGGTGTGGTGTAGGGTTCACAAAACAACCCAAAATCTACCCAAAACCCTAAATTAGAAAGCATGAAACAATTTGTTCCTCACATGAAACGATAGGTTATGAAATAATAAA
The DNA here is from genome assembly GCA_015847255.1 of Hyparrhenia diplandra. Lineage (NCBI taxonomy): Eukaryota > Viridiplantae > Streptophyta > Magnoliopsida > Poales > Poaceae > Hyparrhenia > Hyparrhenia diplandra. The sequence goes on from JADLZK010003904.1 coordinate 511,694, forward strand.
AATTTAACTTTTTCAAATCAAGCCCAAAAATTTTATACAAGTAGGTCAGGTCATAAAACAGTACCAAAACAATTTTCATGATTTTTGGATAAATAAAATAATTATTAAAAATCAAGGAAGTTGCATTTTTCAATTAAAATTTGTATTTTTAAATCATACCAAAAGTATTCAAATTTCAAGTTTCAAATTTTTCATGGATAGAGATACTCATGGGAAGGCTACACAAAAATTTTCAGAATTTTTAAAGCTATTTTCAATTTTTCTATGAATTTTGCAAAGTTTGACACTATTCAAAAAAATAAAAGAAATTAAATAAAACATTTATAAATGAAAACGGATTCTGGGCTGAAATTCGGCCTGTTATTGTGCAGGCCCAGTCATCGTTCACGGCCCACCATGAACGATTGTCGGCCAGCCCCGAAAAAGCTTGATGTTGGCGCTAACATGAACATGATCGCCCAAAGATCGCTCATGTTCATGTGCGCGTGAGCGCCACCGGGGGCGGCGGCGCGCGCGCCATCTTTAATGGCTGGGCGGCGTGTTCGGCGCCGGTGAAGGTCGGAATGGAAAACCGATTAAAGAATCGTGGGTTGGGGCTCACCGCGGTCTTTGGGGCCGGGTCTTGGTTTGGGCGAGGCGAGGCGGGAGAGGGGTCGTAAAATCGGCGGCAGGTAAGTGGTACGGGCGACGGGCGGCGACGTTCCAAGACGTCGGGGCTTCGATCGGAAAACCATCGAGCCGTTCATGACCACGATGTCCAGCGACCAAAAGACTAGGCTGGTTGGGTGAAACTCTCACCGAACGGCCGGGCGGCAGCGAGGTCGAGGGCGGCGCTCCGGCCGGACTTCGGGAAGACGGGTCGCTGACGGCGTTTCGGCGGCAAGACAAATTGCGGTCGGGTTCCGAGAGGTAGGTTAGGAAGTTGCGAAGAGGCTGAGGTAGATGGTTGGGTGAACGGTGGCTCGACGGCGATTTAACGACGGCGGCGGACGAAGGAACTCCGGCCGGGGCGGGTTTGGGAAAAAGGACAAAACGGCGGCGACCATGGTCTATTTATAGGCATGGAAGGCATGGGGAGGTAGCTGGAGGAGTCACGAAGGCTTCGGTGGCCGGCGTCGAGCGAAATCGACGGTGGACGGCGGCGCGATTCTTGGCGCCGGGCGGTGGCGACGGCGGGTTGGTCGGGTTCTTGTTCACCATCAACCCTAACTCAAAATTTCAAATTACTCCCAAATTTTGAACTGAACTCAAAAATTTCCAAAGTAACCCCCCCTTAATTTTTCAAGATCTACAACTTTCATAATTGGACCATTTTCAAATTCAGCCTCTAAGTTTGACTTTTTGAAAAGCAATTCCAAAATTTGAAATTTGAATTCAAAATTACTTTTTAAAATCATGTAACAACTTGAAAAACTTTGTACATGACTTTTGTTCCTCTCAACAAGATCTACAAACTAGCTATTGAAAGTTTTCTCAAATTTTGCATAAATTTTGAAATATAGAAAAGGGGGTAATTAGGGTTTGAATGAAATTCAAAATTACTTCAAAATTTTGAACCAAACTTTGAAAACTCAAAATACCAACTTTGTTCAGTTTTGAAAACTCTACAAAAATGCTTTAATGACCATACCCAAAATCTTGATAAATTTTGAATAAAATAAAAGGGGACAAGCTAGGGTTGTGAATTAGGGTTTTAAGCAAGGGGATGGTTTCGAATCTGGTTCCTCCCGCGTCTTTTCGACCGACAAAGCAACCAAGCATAAAATAAACTTATTTTAGTTCAATGCAACATACGATGGGCTAATCATGCATGCTTTGCAATGATCATGATGACATGTCGGGGTTTTAGTGTAAATAACACCGGGGGTGTTACAATGGGCAGTGGTCCGGCCTCCCCAACAAAGATAGCCCCTCGAGGCCGGGGGGAGGAGGTTTTGGCCTGTCCTTGGCCGCGATCATTCGGTCCCTTAAGAAACCCCCTTCAAGTCGCGGGGCTGAATGCCTCTTGTTGTCTTGCTTTTGTTATTTTTATTTTTGTTTATGCCTTATTTCTTATTTTTTTCTTTTCCCTTATTTATTGAGGGTGGTTAAAAACTGTTTTGTTGGAGACGCAACCGCCGCCTCCTCGGTCCTGCGTGGCCCTAAGCGACAGATGGGGACGGCTCCTTTCGCGCGCCCGTCTCCCTATATAAAGGGGTCCGGCACGGGGGGACGGGGTCGATACCGCCTGCCCCGCCTCCCGGCCGCTTCCCGCTCTCCTGCGGTTCCTGCGCTCTCGGCTTTCGGCTCTTCGAGGGATTCGCCCCGGGCTTTCGTCTTCGGGTAAAGATCTCACTTCTTAGGTTTTTTTTCTATTCGGTTGTGTTGGGCGCCCATTTTTTTTTATTTTCGGTTCTTTCCGTTTTCTATTTCTCGTACTTTAGGTTTTGTTGATTCGGTAGAATGTCGGGTCCAACCGCGGGATCTGGCTCCTCGGCGAAAGGGTTTGGATCATCTTGGCGGTTCATCCGGGTTCCGATTCGTCTGCGGGCAATTCGTTGGTCGGCGTCCTCTGTTAAGCGTCGATCCGCATTTGTTTTCCAGCGATAGTGAGGGTGAGACCAAATCGGATGCTTCGCGCCCGGTGTGGCCAATGATATGGACGAAATTGTTGATATTGAGGGGTCTCTCTGTTGGGGGAACTGTAACACCCGTGTTTTTGCATCATTTTAAAATTCACTAAAAATTTGAACTTTTATAATTACAACTAAAACTTGACTTTAATTTCTCCATACGACCCAAAAAACCCGCTTTCGAAAAAAACCTTGCATCAAATTCACCATATAGATTTATTTAGGCCTTGTATGATTGAATGCTTGCTCGATGCTTGTGAAGCTAGAATTTATTTTGGCATCATATAATTAATCCTTGTCATCCATACCAACTATTTTTCCTTGACTTCCCCTTGTCACCTTTCACCAAATAACCCTATTGATCCATCCCTTGAATTAGCCATCATCAAATATATCCACATAATTCCCTCGACCTTCTCCTCATCATCCTCGCCATTTAATTCCATGTTATCCCCACCAAATAATATCCCCGACCATCGACACCCAAATGTTCCTCCTTGATCCTTCCCCTTGTTGTTCCAACCACCAAATAAATATATCAAATCATTTCAAATATCCAAATTCCAATCAAGGTGCTTAGTTTATTTTTCTCGGGAATAAAAGGAGCCATCTCTTATATTTATATATGAGTTATATATGGATACATACAATACAAATACATACATGTGTGTATTCCAAATATACATGAGAGCATGGCCACATATATATATACACTCACAAAAATATATATACAATTATATGTGTGTGTATATATAATACAAATGGGAGATGAAAATAAAAAGGAATGGCACTCGGGCCTATTTCCTCCCTTCCCTCCTTCCTAGCCCAACTCGAGCCCAGCAACAAAACCAACCCACCAACGTGAGCAGCCAGCAGCACCATCTCCACTTCCTCTCCCTTCCTTCTCTCTTACACATGGGTCCCACACGTCAGCTCTCCCTCCCACCTCAATCCTCCCCTGCTTCCCCACGCAAAGCACGCGTCACACAGCACCATTGACCTGCGAACAAGCCACCCCACTGACCTCTGCCCACCCCTGCTCCGCCACAGTCGCCATCAATGGCGCTTCCACCACCGACCCATCCCATCACCTCCACTGTACCCATGTCCAGCTCACCTCCAGCCACCACCCTTCACCGTCGTCGCCATCTGCCGACATCCGCTGTGCCCGTCGACGCCAACACAGCTCCGGTCACCACCTCCACTGCATCATGGACACCAGCTGGAGCTCATCGATGGCGTCGAGCTGGAGCCTGCTCGACTTGCCGGAAAATATCTCCGGCAAGCCGCTGCCCTCCGCGCCTATAACAGGCCGGCCATGGCCACCGGTTGAACTCGCCCCGGGAACTCGAGCAGAAGGGAGGGAAACGGAGCTTGCGCCGGTGAAGCGATCCTGCTCCCTCTTCTCCTCTCGCCCCTGCTCCCTGTTGCCGGAGCCGAAGGCCCGACGGTTGCCGCCTCGCTGCTCTGCTCGTCCACCACCACTCTCTGCTCCATCCGCGCAGCCGTAGCCGCGCTCGCCGCTGCCAAGCACCGCCGCCTCCCCTGCTCCGTCGGCTGGCACACCACAGAACGCCGCGCCGCCCCGCGCTCACCCTCCTGCCCGCCTACTCGCCGCGCGCCGCCCACGGCCTCGCCATGCCAGTCACCACCGCGCCGTGCCCACGCCAAGCTGCCGCAATGCCTCGCCCACCTAGCCACCAGCCGCGCCGCGCCCCTCCTTCGCCCTGCACCTCACCACCACCACCCCGCGCGCGCCGCGCCCTGGCTCGCCGGAGCCGAGCCCGAACCGCACGCCGCTCGCCACACCGGAGCAGAGCATCACCGCCGGCCATCTCCCCTCGCTATCTTCCCTCCCCTCTGTTTTGCTCGCGCACGGCCGAACGGGATGCCGACGGGACGAGGATGGGGAACGGATCGATGGAAAATCCCGTGACCAAGGAAACGTTCCCACGTTATCTCTTCCCGCGGGCCCACGCGTCATAGGGAGCACCCACCTCCTCTACCTCCAAATGGACTTGGTCCACTGAAATAGAGAGAGAGAGGAGTTGGTTCACCAGATCGGCTCATGGGGCATGAGCACCTGACCGGTCAACCTTGACAGCAACCTAGGCCCCGCGCGTCAGCCCTAGAGAAAATGCTACGCGCACCTAGCGAAACGTACACAGAGGAGTGAAAACCCATTTTTCAACTTTCAGAAAATTCCCAGAAAATTTCCAAATAAACTAGGTACACTCCAGATCCTACCCCAACTTTCAAATTCTAGTTTTCATAATTCCAAAATCCCAGAATAATTTCCAAAGTAATTCCCGTTTATAAAATTCCTATTAAATCTTTGGAAATTCGTATCTTTTCATTCCAACTCCAAATCACTCCGTTCAGTTCCATAATCTTTCTAAAATCATGCTCGATTTATTCATGCCATTGTTCTATTATTTGATACCCATTTAAATTCTAGTTTATGTTGTGCCATTTTTATTTATTTAATCTCGCACCGTAGTAACGTAAACCCTAGTTTACCCTTTTTCCGCTAACCCACACCATGCAATCAGTATATTCTTGTATGCGTGTACACTCCCACGATACCACGAGTACTCGAATGTACACACACGTAGTTTTCCACATGCTAGATATACGCGGTAGGGTATGTATGTATATAAATGTATAGAGTGGTATTTTGAATATAAATAAATGTACATATATACCTATCGATTATATCTACGCATACGGCTAACCCCGCTAACCTAGTTCGTATACTTGGGTATTTGTATTCCATGACACATACTCTAGTATACGTGTCCTTTTACACACATAGGGTGCGCCCGATGTACGGGTATCTGCGGATGTGTGGCTAACCCTAGACTAGGACCCTAACCTGCTAACCCTAGGCACATACATATGCATGTGCGTATGTGTCGCTAACCTCGTACGGACTTGTAGGAAACCTACCACATCATGTCCTTCAGGATCACATGATAGTGAACATTAGTGACATGGTATGGTTCTCTATCGAACACCTGTACCACACTAACCTAGCCCATAGGATCCACCTAGATGGATGGATTACATCTATCCTATCATACTTCAAACTTACGTAATAATGATAGGAGTAGATAGTGATCTAACCATCATCCCCTAGAACTAACCCACGTAGGGAGGCGTCCTACGCTTTGATTGTTATGCTTGTATTTCACGTTTGCCGAGCAGGAGACCACGACGGATCCGGGAGCTACACCAAACCCACAGAAGGCAGGGGAGCATCAAGACCAAGAACCTTGGATATACTCGTCACGGATAGAGGCAAGTCCTTACCCCCTTAACCCTGACCTAATTCCTATAATATTTAATAAGATGTTAAGATAAGTATAACCGGGGCAAGCCGTGCGGGAGTACTCATGGGCTATGTGCGTGAGGCTTCGCTAGGTTTTGTCGATAATATAACTTAAGTAATAATGTGAACCATCCCAACAAAAGGTGAGTGGTGATAGTCTACATGGAGGTGGACTAATCACAATCGGGGATGAATCCCGCGGAGAGATACTCACCTCCCTAAGGACCGGTTCATGGACCTTCTACCTAGTGCGATTATACGTACAGCTACACACCGATATGGGCAGCTTGATTCACACCCCGTTGGGTTGAGGTATAATTGGGAGCCAAGGTGGCCGGAGTAGGCAAATGATCTATCGGGAGCTGACTCGGATGCTAAGTGATCTTCCGAGGTCGGGTTGGCGTGGTTGCTTTGTGATCCTCCTCATAAAACAATTGGCGCGGTGCTAGGTGCAACGCACTTATGATTATGATTATGTGGTGTGTATTGAAGCCACATGGGCGTGGTGTGTATTGAAGCCACGTCGGGCGTAGTGTGTATTGAAGCTACGTCGGACGTAGTGTGTATTGAAGCTACGTCTAGGATGATGCGTCATCCTTTCCAACCCCTGAGAAGTCGTGGTGAAGATTATACCAATATACCTAGGGTAGCACCCAAGCGGGTACGGATCTCGTTAGGCCATGTCTAAGCCAAGTCGCGATGGTGAGGGCGCGGTGCCTATCGTGTGTGGGGAAATTTGTACAACCTCTGCAGAGTTAACTAAATCTATTCGAATAGCCACGCCCTTGGAATGGGCAAATGCTAGGCCGGGACATCCATGATTAGAAGCAAATAAGAGAATGCGGTATGTGACTTGTTACCTTGAGCTTGGATAATAATTAACTCGGGGAACTAGCGAGAGCGATTTTTAGAGACTCGCTAGGGCCCAACCCCTAATAATTACCACCCCCTGGTTTGGACTTGCTGAGTACGAAAGTACGCACCCCTCTTTTCTATTTTTAGAATGTCAGCTGCAGGAGTGTATCCAAGGAAATCAAACTACGAAGGCCGATGCGAGGATGGAACCATGAGGAGTACCACGTACATCTAAGACGCACATGAAGGAGTTACGTTGTTGTGACCGAGTTATAGGATCATGCAATAGGAGTAAGTCCAAGGGTTTGTCCGCACTCCAAGCTTGCCTGTTGGAATGGAGCCCCGGTATAGGTGCTGCGTAGGATCTCTGATAGGTTTAGGAAGTTAGGCCTAAGGCCGAATCATGTAGACCCCAAACCTTGTATCATATTTTTCTTAATAGCAATAAAAGTATAGTTTTGATATCATATCTATACTTAATTAGGCGTATTTGTGCATGATCCTGGCGCAAATACGTGTGATTAAGGAACCTCAGAAATGGGGTGTGACAGGAACTTTCGGTGGAAGATGATGCCGAAGCCTCGTTTGGTGCCACAGAGGGTTCAGAGGATGGCAGTTTTCTCTGGCTGAAGGGTCCGGGGAGAATCCGGGACCTTCGGCTCGCCGCGGTGTACCGGGCTGGGACATCTCGAGTCTCGTAAGGCGACTTGAATGAGTATGTATGAAAAGGTTATATGGACCGGCTGCACCGATCTTTTTTCGGCGCCAAATCAGGCGGGGAAAGGTATCCGAACGGGACCGATGAAGCTCTTGTGTTTAAGGACTACTTTAGAGCCGGGCTCAGCCGCCATGCGAGGATGGTTTCGTTAGTGGGGTGTTGGACCGCTTTAACCTCCACCGCAGCACCACACGACTCCTAACTCCATCACCCGGCTTGGTGCTTCTGCGTGCGGGCCATGAAAATGATGGGAGCCCCCATTGTGTAGACACATTCGCCCCTGTTCTATTCTTGCCACAAGAAGCCCAAGAAGGTAAGGAATGAAAGGACGGATGAGCACCGCATTGTCCAATTTGGTGCTTATAATTTCATCCCGAAGGGCAACATTCGCCTCGCGCCCGATTTTTCGAACAAGTGGACAAGGTGGACCGAATTTTGGTTTTATGCACGAGTTAGCACATGGGGACGAGCATGATGCTACAAGAACTGGCTTGACTGTGGGCAGTCCACTTATCAACCGAATGAAAGGTCCTAATGGCTAGGGGGGGGGTGAATAGCCTATAAAATTTTCTTACAACAACACTTAACAAGGCGGTTAGTAAATAAGATGGCGTAGCAATAAAGCAATGCTTCTCACTAGCTATGCAAGCCACCTAGCAATTCTATAATCTCTAGATACACACAATAGCTAGATTGCAAGGTTACTCCTAGGCGATCAAGTTACACTAACTAGTTCTACCACTAGGAGCTAATAAGACTAAGCAAACTAGTCAAGCTACACAAAGTATACTAGCAAAGTAATGCGAAGGTGAGCTAGAATACAATACCACCGCGGAGTGTAGAGGATGTAGCCAATCACCGTGATCAATAAGAAATCTCCAACGAGCTCACACAATTGACACGATGATTTTTACCGAGGTTCACGTGCTTGCCGACACGCTACTCCTCGTTGTGGCGATGCACCCACTAGATGTTTCACAAGCTTAATGGCCGGTGCCAAATCCCACGGTGGGAGCTCAATGAAACAATCACTAGAGGGGATCCACAAGCCACAAGCAATCCACTAGTGATGCCTTTCACGAATCTCCCGCGGGGTAAGGCTCAACCCCTCACAAGTCCACCGGTGTGGCCTCGAACAAGCTCCAATCGAGCTCAACACCGTCTCAACCTCCAAGCCGCTAGGGAACCAAGCAAATTCCCAAGAGAAATAAAATCCCACAGCTCCTCCAAGGATGAAGTGCCTCTAGATGCAATCAACAATGCAATGCGCTTCAATCTCTCTCAATCTCACCCAAGAATCGAAGTTAGGGTCAAGAGATGAGTGGAGTGGAGTATCTCAAGCTCACAAGGGTGTTAGAGTGTTCAAATATGCAAGAGAGAGATCTAATAACCGGCCATCCAAGTATATATAGAGCCCACTCAAAAATAGAGCCGTTGGTCTTCAAATGGGGTTCCTGCGTGCTGACCGGACGCACTGACCGGACGCGCCAGTCGGTGACCGGACGCTCGCGCCATGCGTCCGGTCAGAGTCGACAACGACTGCCCTACGGTGATAGCCCGGAAGCATCGCGTCCGTCAGTAGCTTCCGATGGTGACCGACGCACGGCCGGCGGCCAAAGGGCCGATTCCGCACCTTCATGGAATCGACCGAACCAGCCGACCGGACGCCCGGCCGAGGTCCGAGTTGTCCGGCCGCTGGGCGTCCGCCGTCGCCCTTTCCAAATAATTTCGTCATCTTCTTTCGCCGCCTTTGCTTCAACCTTGCTTCGTCTCTTGCCATAAGTTGCCAACACGCCGAGGATGATCTCAATATCATGTATGTTAGCACATCACGATCGAATAGGCAAGAACGAAGTTAGTGCTCTCAAGTCTAAATGCAACATGCCAGTTAATATGGACCTAGAAGCACTTCCTCATTGGATTAGCCGTGGCATCCCCTCTTGATAGTCGGCCATCTATCCTAAATGTGATCACACTCTCTATAGTGTCTTAATCACCGAAAGAAAACCCTATCAAGTTCTACCTTTGCCTTGATCTCCGGGTCCTTTCCAAACCGACAACCGAGCTTGACGATCCATCATGTCCATCATCTACGTCCATGTTCATGATCATCATGCTCCACATCATCCATGCAATCCTATCTCTTAAGTCACACTTAGAGCAAAGGATTAGCATAATAAGGTGTCATCAATTTCCAAAACCAAACATGAGATTTCACCGAATGACCCCGATGCGAGGCAAGTGCCGTGCGAATCATTTTGAAGGCGGCGAAGGGGATGTTGAGGCCACACTTGCCTTTCTTGCTACGTTAGAGAGGCAAAGCACTCGTGACCTTGTCGAAGAGTGGATTGCTATGGAGGTTCGGCCTTTGAGTGTGAAAGTGCAATTTGCTATCGATCCCCCAAACTTTAGTTATGAGACTATGCAGATCGAGGCTCATCGCCCTCCGCGATTTCATTCGGACAAGTCATTCCTGGACTTCGATTACGGACGAAACTGATGTTTTCCTTGGCCCGATCGGTACCCGAGAGCACAAGCTGGTACTTCAGATTGTTGGCGACAATGCTCGGATCAATCGAGCCTTCAATGCCATGGGGGTGGTCTACCCAAATCGGCTTACACCAGCCGAAGCAAGGGCGGAAAAGGCCACCCAGAAGGCTAACTACCAGGGGAAGGCTATTGCACAGGATTCGGCTCCTTACGAACGAATCAAGAGGCAGAAGACTTCTCAGCAAAAACGCCCGAAAGAGGCAAAGGATGTCGAGGTAGGTCACGACATGGCTAGAGTCCCGGGACGTCGTAGCCGAAAGGTCACTTTCGGTCATACGCGTACTTTCGGCGTTGTTACGTTCGCCTTGGTACTTGGCTCTGTTCTCCTGTGGACAAGTCCTGCTTTGGGCAGCTGTGTTTGTTTCGTATTTCGTGACTACTTGCGGCTTTTGTTCCTGTTATTAGTTAATTTATTCGTCCTGATAAAATATCGTTTGGGTTGTCTTTCGTACAAGAAATTTCAAGTGATTCTGAGGAAATGGCGCCCAAGCATGTGAAGGACCCTCGCGATACCCTGAAGGAGGACGATGATTCGGCTTCCCAGGGGCCGACTTTCGGCAGGGTCAAGAGGGTTTGTGAGCAAGCTGTTGCTCCCGCTACTGCTCCTTCGACCCTTCCAGCCCAGAAGAAGCAGAAGGCGGCCAAGGATAGTTCGGCTCCCGCCCCTGCTAACTCCTCTACTAGCGGATCCATTCCCAAGAATGGCCTGTAAGTCTCGATTCTACCGAGAATTTATGATGACCTCCGAAATTCTTAGAGGCTGCCTTTTTGGTCACGGAGTTCTTTCATTTGGGGAGTGATTCTAGCGACTTCGGAGAGACCACCGTCTATTCAGGCTTGAGTTCTCCCGAAGAGATGAGCCCTCGAAGAGAGAAGACTTACCAACTTGCTCGTTGTCTAGGAGCCTATTCGGATGCTCGGGTGGTCGCGAATGTGGACCCCCGTCCCTCTACCCTCCTTCCCTCGGATCGGGGTAGAGCTCGCTTCTGGCGTGCTCTACCTCCTTCATAGCCCCTCGAGACCGAAATGGAGCTCTTGAAGTTGAAAACCCTCAAAGCTTATTGAGGCTCTCAACTTTTATGCTACCGGGGTGAGCTTTCATCACTGTTGTTTCGTATCAGTCATTTCACTTTCTTTTGTTGATTGTTTCATTTCGTCCTATTATGCAGTCAATGCTTGCTGCCCGAACCCGGGAGAAACAGCTCCAGGGCCAGAGCAGTTCGGTCTCTCGGGCCCTTGAGACCGAGAAGGCTAAGGTAGAAAGGCTGGGCAAGGACTTGAAGGGCATGACCTCCCGTGCGCGAAAAGTTGAAACCCGGCCGAGCAGCCGAAAAAGAAAGTCATGATCCGAGCAAGGTTAAGGAGTCGGAGGATGACCTCCGTGCCGAAAAGAGATTGAAACCATTCTGGTCACTCTCGGCGAGAGCATGAGGTGAAGGCCGAGTTTCCGTCCTTAGAACCTCCGCCGGCCTCCTTCGGGGCGATGAGGCTGCTTCCACCCGAGGGGCTAGACTATGGGGAGACACTCCCTTGGCTGGTTCAAGAGCCCGGGGCCGAACGAAAGGGTGGAGACCGGGAGGGATATGCCTCACTCGAGACCCTCCGCGCTTTTGGCTCGCCCTCGCACGAGCTGAATCGCGAAAGCACCTTGGGGCGGTGGAGCCGAAAAAGGATCCCGCCGACTATTGGAGGACGATGCTCCGTTCTTTTGGTCGCCGGGCAAATTTTATGAAGGATCTTGGCGTAAGGGAGGGAAGGACCTCGCGCCTATATACCGCGGCCGATTCTCGAGCCACCGTAAGTTTGTTATTTGTTGTTTGTTTTGTCTATCGTCCTTAGCGGATTCGCTAGGCTTTCACTTGTTTCATCATAGCTCATTCGGGTTTTATGGCTTCTCAAAAACGAACAGGAGAAGAGGGACATCGGGGGCCAAGGTGGACGCCTTTCCTTTGCTGAACGGAACCGTAAGGCTTCGGGCGGCGATGTTGGTAGCCCCTCTACCGATCAGGGCACCCCTCCTGTTCAAGAAAGTGCTGACGCCGACGCTAATAGGGTAGAGACTATTTGAAAACTTTTGTTTCGGCCTATGTGGCCCGGAGGTTGTAATGATACATGTTAAGTGCTGTTAACTATTTGGCGTGTTCCCGGGGAGGGGACCTTTGACTTTATGGAGGATGTTGCTATGAAAGTTGAGCAAAACGGATTCGGCGTTAGCGGGGCCGTGGCATAACTTTTGCGAGAAGTTTCCTGGGCGAATGAGCGAAGTTTTTTATGCCTCGACAAAAAAAAATTAGCCGTAATGGTAGGAGAATGCATGAATTTTGGAAGACTTTCGTTCCTTCGGCCAGGCAGAAAAACTTAGTTCGCGGTTTGTTACTTAAACCGAAAGCAAAGGTGGAGGAGGAAACCGAGGTACTTTCGGCTCCTCGATACCGATACTGCGGCATTAAGGATCTCGATCTTGGTTGAATGATATTGATCCTTTAACTTTTTATATCTTTCGTCCAATCTACTTTCGGCTGCTGCCAAAGATGTCCCTTTCGGCGTACTGCGTTTCGGTTCCCACAAAGTTATTCTATGTTACTTAAGAAACCCCCTCCCCCCTTTTGTGGGAGCTGAAAGGAAGTAGTTTGTGATAGATTCGGTTCAAGCCTTGCATTTGTTATTATTACACTTATGCGTTTACAACCGTGCAATGGACCTAGGGTACCCTCGTGGTCGAATGCTAGTTTGTTTTACATTCGGCCATCTTGGCGCCACAGCTTTTCCAGGGTTCCCATCGATCTGGTACACGAGGCTAGGGAGTGAGGCCTGTGTTGTTAGTTTTCATCGCGTGGTAGGAGGCTTGATATTGCCACATGGCACGATCTGGTAGATCATGCCGGAGCTTGTCCTGGAGCCTTCGGCCTTCTTATGCGCTCGATCGGCTTGAGTGTTGCATCTGACAGCTCAACCAAAATGGATTCGCACGAGCTGGAATGTGAAGTCAGGTCTTACCAGAGTATTTGGTACTTCCCATTTCCGTTGCACTTGTGGCCGAAGTCGGCTGTGCACTAAAATTCTGGGAGTGTCAGCCACCTTGAGTAATCATCGATGTGCCTGAGCTGGTTGATGCGCTTTCTACGCAGCTCTTGGGGGGTTTTGCTTGAGGACTTCCACCTGGTAGAATTGTCCTTCAACTAAGTCTTTCCTAGCAGCAACCTAAATGCAAATGGTCCGAGCTAGACCAAAATGCACCTCTCCCCTTTGACCGGCCGAAAGCTACCCGTGACTTCCCCGAGTCCTCTCAATCCTAATGAGCCGAAGCTCTTGTGGGGACGGGGCCCATGCCCATGGGCTATATTTTGAGGCTATCAAGGGGTCTTTCCCTTCTACAACTTCTAGTTGCTCGTGATAGGGATGTCCCTTGGGTATCGTTTTTATAGTAGCTATATCGCCCTTTGCTTGGTGGCAAGCTTTTTAATGTATTGATTGCCAAGGATAGTAATTACGTGGATCGATCATATGATTGGGAAGCATGTGCTTTTCGACGCCCTTTCTTAATGGGGTATACTTGTTTTGGTCCTTTTTGGACTTACTTAGGTAGGCTTTGTGCCGTACTTCATCTTTAATGTTAGGGCTAAGCTTTTATAGCCGAAAGTGACATTAGTTTTAGGCTTCTCTCGCCTCGCGGAACCGACTTTGACTCCTTTTGGTCAAGTTTGGTTGGCCTAAGCTTTTTCGCTCTAGCCGTTTATTTTGGAGTTGTCGCTTTTTGACTTTCTCCGGACTTTCGGCCGTTTCTAGCCTTGGTCTTTTGGCTTCCTTGGCCATTGTTTGCTGATCTCTTCAAAGATATACCTTCTCGGTACGGTGTTTGCCGAATATATCAAGTGTGACTTAGTCACTTTTTGTTTTCGGCTTTGTTCTTGAAATTGCCTCGGTGCTTTGGGGGAAAGGAGCCTTTATAAGGGGTTTTTGACCGAATGTTTCTAGATTGCCTCATTAAAAAACCTCACACCCCTGGAAGGGCTTCCCCTCTGAGGAAAAAGAGCGCAACCCTACTACTGTTTCGTGCTCAGTTATTACAAATCGAAAGAAAAATAAAACAGAAAATTACAACTCCCGGCTCGGGGAGCATGCGTCAGCGTAGAATCGACGGAGGTTGTCCGCTGTTCCATGTGTGGGTTGTTTCGTCGCCTTCTTCTCGTTCTCGGTAGAAATACTCCTGGCTTGACCATGCTTGCCACGACGAATGACCCGTACCATTGGGACTGCAGCTTTCCCTGCTTATCCACGTGCCGAATCAACACCAGATCTCCTGGGAAGATGCTCTTTCGTAGGACCTTCTTGTCTCGCCACCTTTTCATCTCCTTGTGGTAGTTGTCGAGGTTCTTGGCCGCCTGCAACTTTCTAAACTCAGATGTGTCAGCATCTACATATCTTTGAATTTCAGTTACATCCGCTATTTGCGTACGAAAGGAACCGAGCTTTAGTTCTTCTGGCGTTATTGCCTCTTCCCCGTAGAGCAACCGAAATGGAGTGAATCCGGTTGCTCGAGACTTGGAGATGTTATGACCCTAAACTACGCCAGTCATTTTGGTTGGCCATTTCCTTTCCTCGCATCCCATAGGGATTTTGAGACGGCCGAGAAGATGAGGCCGTTGGCCTTTTCGACGGCTCCATTGCTCTGAGGGTGATAGACTGATGTGAAAGTCAGCTTGATGGACAATTTCTCACAGAAAGTTCTGAATTCGGTTGAGTCAAACTGCTTGCCATTGTCCACTGTGATGTATGAAGGAACGCCGAAACGGCAGACTATCTGTTGCCATACGAAATTGATCAAAGTGGCTGAGGTGATTCTGGCGAGGGGCCTTGCCTCTATCCATTTGGTAAAGTATTCAAGCGCTACGGCTGCAAATCTTACATTGCCCGGAGCCGCCGGTAGAGGCCCAAGTATATCCACCACCCATCGCCGCAGCCGCCAAGTTGGCACTATCGGCTTGGTTGGGTTTGATGGTGCGTTTTGCTTCTTGGCAAACATTTGGCAGCTT
Organism: Hyparrhenia diplandra; assembly: GCA_015847255.1. Lineage (NCBI taxonomy): Eukaryota > Viridiplantae > Streptophyta > Magnoliopsida > Poales > Poaceae > Hyparrhenia > Hyparrhenia diplandra. Next base: position 526,793 of record JADLZK010003904.1, read on the forward strand.
TCGCATGTCTTGACAAGCTGTTTTGCATCTTCGGCTGCTGAAGGCCAGTAAAAGCCCTGCCGCATTGCCCTATGGGCGATCTCATGAGGTCCTCTGTGTGCCCCGCACATACCCCCATGTATTTCGTCCAAGAGCTTTCATCCTTCCTCGGTGCTGATACACTTTTGCTTTGGTGCCACGATTCCGTCCTTGTACAGCTCCCCTCTGATGATCGAGTAATGTTTTGTTCGGGATTCCATCCGCTGTTGCTCATGCTTACTTTCGGGTTCATAAGTGCCTGACAAGAATGCGAATATTGGGCTTCTCCAGTCATGACTTGCGATGACATGAATTGCCCTAGGAGCGTCTTCTTCTACCCTGATTGCTTTGACCGAAAGTTGCTGGAAGAATACATCTGGTGGGGTCGGGATCCCAAGCGCTGCTGCCTTTGCCAATTCGTCTGCTTCTCTATTCTCATTGCGTGGTATGTACCAGATTGAGAATCCTGAAAAATGCTTCTCCATTGCCCTTACGGCTTGGAGGTATCGTCGATCTGGTTCGTTCCCTTTGTCGTATATTCCTTTTCGCAGTGCCCCGCTACCGCAGCACCGAGTTCGTATGAATGATGCACCTTTTGACACCCATGGCTCTTAGCTTTGGAGCGCAAGCAACACCGCTTCATATTTCATTTGTGTTATTGGTGCTTGTGAACTGTAGCCTCGCCAAGCGCATTCTAATGGATGGTCCTGCTTGAGGGGTTAGGATGGCCGAGATTCCGGCGCCCTTGTCGCACCAGGCTTCATCACAGAACGCTGTCCAGGTTGGTTCGTCAAAGACAACCGAATTACCTTCGGCTGCTTTAGTCCAGTCCGCTATGAAGTCTGCTATTGCTTGTGACTTGATGGCTGATCTGTGCTCATAATCAATTACTTAACTCATTTAATTCGGCTGCCCATTTGCCTATCTGCCCATTGCTTCACTGTTTCTAAACAAAGCCTCCAGAGGCTGAGAGGAGATGACCCGAATCCTGTGTGCCTGGAAGTAATGCCTCAACTTTCGGCTTGCCATTGACATGGTGTATGCTATCTTTTCCAGCTCGGAGTAATTCAACTTTGATGCCGAAAGAGCCTCAGACACGTAGTAGATGGGGAATTGTTTGAGCTTGTTGTCGTGTTCCTTTTCTTCTACTAGAACTGCACTTACCGCGACCGAATCTTCGCCTAAGTATAGCAAACAAAAGCTGCCTTTGGGGATGGTTTGGACATGGTGGTCGATTGGTGAGATAATCCTTTAGGTCTTGGAAAGCTTTCAGTCCCCATTCGAAATCAGTGCTATCTTTTAGCACTTTGAAGAATGGTAAGCCTTTTTCGGCTGACCTTGAGATGAACCGGTGGCCGCTAACCGACTGGTCGACCGTTGGACCTTCTTTCGGCTGTCAGGAGGCTTCATGTCAATGATAGCCGCAATTTTATCCGGATTCGCCTCGATGCCTCTTTGCCGACACCAAACATCCCAACATCTTGCCCTTTGTGATGCCAAAAATACATTTTTCTGGGTTTAGCTTGAGGCCGCTTCGCCTTAGATTCGTGAAGGTTTCCCTTAGGTCACTGATGTGCGATTCTTTCGTATTGCTGATCACTACTATGTCATCGACATAGGTTACCGATTCTTCTTTTTCTTTTGGTCTCGAACACTTCGCCCGACATTCCGAGAAGGTGGAACCAGCATTTCGTAGTCCCTCCTCGGGCTTTCGTTTGAAACAAATAAGTCCCCCCCCGAGTGATGAAACTTGTTTTCTCTTCGTCCTCTGGGTTCAGGTGTATCTGATGGTACCCAGAGAAACAGTCGAGCAAGCTCATTCTTTCATAGCCTGATGCCAAGTCGATCAGGGTATCTATTCTGGGAAGAGGGTACGGGTCTTTCGGACACGCTTTGTTCAGGTCAGTGAAGTCTACACACATCCTCCACTTCTTGACTTTCGGATCAGACGTCTATCGTCGGTTTAGCGACGATAGTCTAGCAGGGGGTACCCGGCTAGTAGATTTGAGCGTGAAGGTATGCTAGGCGACTAACGGGATGTTAAGCGAACGAGCGAAGGACAAAACACACGGGTTTTACCCAGGTTCGGCCGCCTTGATGGCGTAAAACCTACGTCCTGCTTAGTTTGTATTGATTGATTGAGAATAATCTGTCTTACATGCTAGATCGAGGTGATCTAACTTGAGTTCCGATTGAGGGGATCCCTGCCCACCTTATATAGTCCGGTAGACAAGGTTACATGCTTTGGTAAGCAATGTGGTACAATATCTTAGTCGTATGCGTGCCGCACGCCTTTTGTCTTGGGTCGGGCCTCCTTGGATGGTGTGCGGCCCATGTAGCGCACCGTGAGGGTATAGGGGGTCCATATCCCCACGGCTAGTCCCCAAGCACGCTATATCCTGGCTGGCAACGCCGTCTTGTATTCCTCGGTCGGTGTGGAGCAACGCCGCCAGCGATCGGGAGAGCGTCGTCCGACTAGTGTAGAGTAACGCCCGACCGGTCGGAGAGGCGTCGTCCGACAATGTGTAGCTGTTGCTCCGACCACCATGTCTTGAGGTTTGCCTGCAGGATGTTGGGTGCTCCAGAGAAGAAAAAAGTTTTCATCACTAACATGTATCCATGTAATGAATAAGAGAATAAATGTCGCCGTAGATGACATGTATCCATGTAGTCCCCGAGCCCGCTGAAAGACGCCGAAGAAGTCTTGTAGCAGGGTCAAGAAATAAATCTAAGATGTACTGATCAACGCCCCCGATGCACTGCCCAAAGTCAGCACCCTGACCGAACGGCATGGAGCAATTTGATAGCACATCCAGACTTGAAGCGAAGCGAAGTTGTAGTAGAATTCGATCACCGAGGAGCGCCAGCGTGGCCGACGTCGAGCAGTCCCAGCTGTCGAACGTACATGCAAGCTCCCTGGTATACCGGACCTTGCATGAATCAGGCGTATGACGGCCGTAGCGTGTGTAGTTGAACGCCTATGTAGCATTTGTTACGTAGATATATACAAAAGCATTAATATTGTATATATTATATTTGATTGGAATCAAGGGCATGACTTAGCTTTCTGTAGGTTGGAGTCATGTCCAGGAGCGTAGATAATCAACTGTGTCGTTTGATCATGCATGTACGTCTTGCATGTGTGTGCGAGTTGCTTGCTTCTCGATGCTTGACGTTGGCTTGCATGACCTCTTGGTGGCCTGCTCGGATGGACGTACTTGCTAGCTTGCCGCTGGACACGCCGGTCGGAGACGAGTCTCATGTGGTTGGTGATGCAGTCCCCGAGCATGGTGAGGTCGGAGGCGCAATCCTCGAGGGGTCGCCGAGGTCGAAGGCGCAGTCCCCGAGCGGTCGACGGCAAGATCAGGAGCAGTCCCCGAGCATGGCGTGGTCGGAGACGCAGCCCCGAGCGGTCGGCGAGGTCGGAGATGTCGAAGGTGCAGTCCTCAAGCAGTTGGCGAGGTTGGGGGCGCAGCATCCGAGCGGTCAGCGAGGTCGGAGGCACAGTCCCGTGTGGTCGAGGATGCAGTCCCCGAGCATGTCGAGGTCGGAAGCGCAGTCCCCGAGCGGTCGGCGAGGTCGGAAGTGCAGTCCTCGAGCGGCTGGCGAGGTCGGAGGCACAGTCCACGAGCCGCCGAAGAGGTCGGAGACGCGGTTCCCGAGTGCGGTTGCAACTTGATTGTGCGGTGACTCGATGAAGCCCTGCTGGCTGGTCGTGGCTTGTAGCTTGCTCCTGGCTCGGACGGATTAGCACGGGCTGTTGCATGCTTCTAACTGCACCACGAATTGTTACTCGGTCTTGACGTTCCTGCATGCGTAGTCGTCCCGGTTTGTCTCTACTTCCAAGCGTGACCGGTCAGAGAGGTCGAAGGTGACTCCCATCGTGACGGAGGAGTGGCCGAAGTAGTCGTCGATCATCCCCTGTGGAGTTGCCGAGTTGTCGTTGTGGTCGTTGCTGATGCAGATGAGCTGCAGCTGAGATCTGCGTGGGCAGTCATCGAGGCAAACGGTGCCTTTCCTATGTTACTTCACATCATGATGTCGTGCAGGAAACGGAGGCGATGTTGCAGTCGTATCCGGTCTTGTGTATGTCCGTGTGCATGTATGCACGATAGATGTATATGGGTGCACATGTACGTGTACGTATCGTAGTCCTCTTTCATTTGCCTTCCTTATTTGCTTGCTTGGAGTTGTCCTGGCTTGCTGTACGTGGCCCTCTTGCCAGCCATCCGGCAAGCCACGGACACCAGGCGGATGGCGGCCACCGTGTGACCGTGAAGAGCGTAGTCCCCAGCTTGGCTGGCGACCACGTAGCGAAGTTGTCGATGAAGTCCGAATGCCAGGTGGTGTGACCACCTTGACGATGATCCTTCTGCCGTGCAGCTGATCAAGTCTCCGAGTGGTCGGAGTGGTCGGAGACGAGACCCCGAGCGTGAGCTCGCTGATGGAGCTTCATCCCTGAAAAACAAATACGAAGTTCGGTAGTATATGTTGTACAAAATAAATGTTCGATCTCCGGTCGGAGATGAAGAAGCTTGTACGCAGATATGCGTGTGTTTGGTATAGATTTTTAGCTCTTTTTTTAGAGTGTCGTTTAGCATCGATCTAGCCTTTGTGGGCGGTATAACGCTGTTGGGTTGTTCAACCGCACAAAGGAGCTCCTGCCAACTATCAAATACGCAGGGGACTGATTTACCACATGCACGCATTGGATTAGTCGGAGACAGGGCGGCTCTAGAGAGCTATGTGACAAAAGCGTTGAGTTGTAGCCAATGACTTAGTTGTCATGGTTTTCGAAGAAGCATGTAGAGCATTTATAAGCACTTAGCGCATGCGGTTTAGTTCCGCCGCGAAGCACTCCAGCCCCTGGCCGACCCGGTTATCCGGTGGTGGCTGGGCCTCCGTGCACACGCCCGAACACTTAGCCCGACAGAGAGACCATTCCGACCACCCGTGACGCAGGGAGCTGTGCCCGACGTGCACGCATTTCAGCAGTGGGGTCGACTCTAGAGGTACTTGGGGAGACAGAAACTGTATGGCTGATTACTTATAAAGTGATGATTACTTGTAAAGCGAAGAACATCTGAAGATGTGCGAAGATAGACAAATATTTATGAAAAAATATTAAAGCATGACTTAGCTTATTTGTCGACGATGGAGTGGTCGGCGGGTTGACGGAATCGGTGTCCGGCCAGCCCAAGGACGTGGTCTTCTGTGGCTTAATGCGGCTTGCGATGGCTCAACGTGGCTCGCTCGCAAGTGCACCATAAGCAGGGTTGTCGACCATGGCATCCCTGACGTTGGCCTTCCGTCGATCGCCATCGTTGCCGATGTAGATTCATTATCGTTGATAAGCGTAACTGCCAACAATAATCACGGAGATATATGTAGATATCCGCCAGCATGTAAAGAGAATATTTATTTAACTAAAAAAACTAAAGAACTTAGCTTTCGAATTTGAGTATAGATGCGTCGTGCATGCTGGTCGGACAAGGCTGTTGGATCTCCTGGATGAATAAGTTTTGACGAATTGGAAGGCTTGCTTCTCGGTAGTTGTCATGCATGGTCTTGTACGTGTGGCCTTGCATCATGATGTCATCATGTATGCGCTTGATGTGAGTGATGCAAGGAACGTGTACGTTTTGGATTCTTCAATAACTTGTTGTCGTTGTAGATGAGTTCTGTCGTCGCCGACGTTCGGGATGCATGACCCCAATCTTGGTTTGACATGTATGTCGTGTGTCCGTTTCCGATCAGGTGGGCGTGTCCGATCTTCGTGGGCTACACCGTACGTACAGGAGCGTAAGGGCATCGTCTGCGGCGTAGAACGACGACGAACGCGTCCGGCCTCCTAGCTCGTCTTGTATTTGATGTAAAGCGTCGCCGTTCGGCGCTTCTCCCGGAGTAGATGGATCCGTACGTGTACATGCACACATGCATGCAAAAATCTTGGTTTGCTTGCTTGTGGATAGCAAGTCACACGATGTATGGTATGGCACCGCTTGATCTACGCGTTGTTGTGGCTCCCGTTCGTGGCAGTAGTACTTGCCCTAGATTGATCCACCGCGTAGTCAGAGCGTGGCTTTGTAGATTGAACCCGCCTCTGGTCGTTGAAGCCTGTTCGTGCACGATCCGAAAGTCCCGATGCCGCCGGAACGACGTTGTTGAAGAAAATTCCCATCTGGTCGATGGGAAGCTTGACGGAGCCGTTTCTGAGATTGATCCCAAAGCCGGAGCCGCCGATGTTGATGGAGATTTGGCCGACACGGATTGGATCTGCGCCGACTCAGAGTTGTTGACGCCGCGTTTGACGTCGTTGTTCCACGATATCGTCCCAAACTGAATGCGCCGGGTCGACGATCATGGAGCTAGGAAGATTCCATCTTGTTAGCCATGGAGTCTTCGTGCACACCCTCTCAACGAAAGCACCAACTGTCGCCGGTTTAGCGGCGATAGTCTAGCAGAGGGTACCCGGCTAGTAGATTTGAGCGGTGAAGGTATGCTAGGCGACTAGTCGGGATGTTGCGTAATCCAGCGAAGGACAAACACACGGGTTTTACCCAGGTTCGGCCGCCTTTGATGGCGTAAAACCTACGCCCTGCTTAGTTTGTATTGATTGATTGAGAATAATCATCTTACATGCTAGATCAAGGTGATCTAACTTGAGTTCCGATTGAGGGGATCCCTGCCCACCTTATATAGTCCCGGTAGACAAGGTTACATGCTTTGGTAAGCAATGTGGTACAATATCTTAGTCGATGCGTGTGCGCACGCCTTCAAATCTTGGGTCGGGCCTCCTTGGATGGTGCGGCCCATGTAGGCGCCGTGAGGGTATGGGGGGGTCCATATCCCCCACAACGTCTTCTTCTGGACCATGACCACGTTTGCCAACCATTAGGGATACTGTAATCGGGTC